>JAIUCV010000516.1:55000-601374 GCA_026724425.1 Erythrophleum ivorense | reverse complement strand
CAAAAAGGAGCTAAAACAAAGCCGAAACAAAATTGCCATTACAAAAGGATGAAATTGAAAATTTTGAAAAAAGTGTACTTCTAGAAACTCCCACACACTTCTTCCTTGTTCTCCCACCTTCTTAAGCACAACTTCCTCTGCCCAAATTATAGAAAAACATAAGCTCCTTGAGGCTCACCAAGAGAGGAAGAAAAGGAGGAAGAAAAAGGAAAGAAAGGTATGGAATTTCTTGGTTTTTTCATGCTTTATCTTTAGCAAACCTTTTTTCCTCCATTTCCCTTTCTTTCCTATGATTTTATTAAAGTATATGGATCTATTTTGAGGGAAGAACAGAGGAAAAAATTCGGATTTGAAGAGAGGAGACCAAGAAAAGTGAGAAACAAGCAAGAAAAGCCATACAAACAAGGTAAAATCTTCATCCTATGGTAGCTACTCCTTCCCCCTTCTTCTCCCTATTTTGCCCTATATATGTAGCTGCAAGAGGGCCTGAATTTTGGGCAAAAACAAGGGTCAATTCTATGAATTTAAGGGAGGACAATAAGAATGTGCAAGGAAATTCAAGTAAAAGCCATTAATTTTCAAGATAGCAAACTAGAGTTTCATGAGCTCCCTTGAAAGTCTAATCTGATGCAATTGTTCCTAAGCCTAAGTGAATGTTTGAATGAGCTACTCTTGAGATCCCTAGAAGGCTCCTCATATGCATCTTCCACCAAGAAAGTGAAGCAAACCTACTTAGTGTTCATATAGTACATAATTTCAGCCTAGGCTAGATGAAGCACCAAGGGGTAGTTTTAATTTGTTCCAACTTATTTTTGAGTCATATATGATGGAAGAGGATAAGAAGAAGCCTTGGAAAAATTTTAGAAGCCATGGATAGTGATATGGTATTATAAGTTCTATATTATTGCTTAAAAAAGTAATACCTAGTTAGGCTCCTTGATTTGATTGTGTAATAACTCCAAGAGGTTTCAATGGAGTCAAGAATCATAAATGAATGAAGAGAATTAAGCCAAGATGATGTTTTCTTAAGATTGCTTCATTAAGTGCATTATGGAACCATAAAAAAACCTTATGGAAACCTAGCTTTTCTAGTGAATGTGTGGCCTTAGAATGTGATTCAAGAGTGTAATTAGCTTCCATATGATGTGTCTAGGCCAAGGGAAATGATATCCACCTTTTTGGGTATGTGAGGTCAAGGGAGAGGACTCAAGGTTCAAGGAAAAAGTATGTGAATACAAAGAAAGTAGCTCTCTCTACCTTCTCTCATGCATAAATGTATGTTTACATTATCTTTAGATATGCGTATGTGTGTTTTAAGTCATGAAAAATATTCTAGTATGATTTCATATGCCATGGTACCATGATGATGTTTTATGCGTTCAAATGATATTTTATATACTTGGCTTGGTTTGCTTAAGTGTGGAGAAGCCAAGAACCCTATAGCCATGGTAAGGATAAGCCAAGAACTCTTAAACTTGGTTGAAACAAAGCAAAAAGTCTCCCAAGAGTGAGATTGACTCTTAAGAGTAAGGTTGAGTCAAAACCTCCTAGAGAAAATAGATGAGGCAAGTTTAAAATCCATAAGTGAATGGGTGAGGCTAGTCCACTCACTTCACAAGCCTATGTATGCTATGTATGACTTATTCAAATGCTAAGAATGTTTCTTGAATGCTCACACATTCCAATATGTTCATGCATGTATTTTTAAGACTTGTATTATATACTTTATGTGTGATTGAAAGAGAGATGAGCTATTAGTATTCTTTAAATCTCATTCTCTCCTCTCTAATGTTATAACATGCTAGGTGGACCAAGTGGACAAGGTAATGGGAGTCAACAACTTGAAAGATGAAAATGTGACAACAAAGTGCATGAATTTTACTTTTTTTATAACCATATAAGTGGCAAATGTTGTAATCCATTATTGCATATATCTTATGATCTCATGAACATATGTAATTGCCCAAATGTATGATGTATGAATGGAATTTGATGCCAAATGTATGAGATAGCATGTTTTGGGTATTGGATGGCCAAAGCTAGCATGTGTATTTTTGTGTATAACATGGGATGAGAGTGTAAGTTTCCAAATTCTGAGTTTGTGCACCTTTGAGACAAGTTTAAAATGTCATTTTGGTGCAATCCCACATGCTCAAGTGGCCACACAAGCTTGGAAGCAAAATTGGACACTTTGATGCTAGTTGAGTCCATGAAAATGACCAAACCGGAACCCTATGGCTCAAACTGACCAAATGGATGAATTTTTTCATAAAATTTGGCAGACATGTAAAGCTCATTGAGAGCTTTTTGGCAATAAAGTGGAGAAAAAATGGAGCTCTACATAATTAATTATGAATTTTTAAAGTTGGGATTTTTCTGCTATTCTAGTGTATGTACTATTCATATGGTCAGTTTTGTGTTCTATGTCATCCGATGGACAAATTGTGTCCAATACTTGTGAAATTTTATAGGCATAAACTAGAGGTTATAATTTTTTTGTAGCCACCAAGATTACCTCATTTAGAGGTCTGACCAGAGAGTTATGAATTTTTAAAATTTAATGTCAATACTAGTAGCGCCACGTGACCTCTAGTACTGTTCCATCATAATCAGTTCCTAGATGGACTTGGCATGGTTTGGAGATATTTTTCCCTTATAGTTAACATCTTTAGCTTGTCAGATTGACCAAATTTTCATAATATGGATTTTTCTAAAATTAGTTATAAATTTTCAAAATTTATGGCAGTAAACTGTGATAGTAGCCCAGATATCTGAGACCTTGGGTACTTTTTGAATGTCAAACATCTTTTACTTGATTCCTCATGACTTGAAACTATTTTTAGCATAAATTAGACATATATAGCTTTCCAGAATGGTAAAGAATTCATGATTTTGATTTTTTTAGAATTAGTTATGATTTTTCAAAATTTGTAACAAAAAGCGTGCAATTCTGGTCAAGGCTATACTATGGAATTTTATGTGTTGCTTTCACTTACACGAGTTCTAGGCCACTTTCTTGGATGGTTTTGAGTTGTATTAGTGTAATTAAATATGAGAATTTGTTGAATGAGTTTATATGGTCCACGAGACACCGAATAAAAAATTCATCCCCTACGTGGTGCAAATTTATTTATTATTTTTATTGCTATTTCTTTGGAAACTTGTCAATTCTTGGAAATTAGCTTAGATAAGGAATGAAATGAGCTATATAATTATGGTGTCATATTAAAATAGGGAGATTTTTACCAAAATAGTGTTCCACATGGACAAGTCATATGGAACTACACAGCTATGTAAATTTAAACAAAAAAAAATTGATTTTAGATAGAGCTAAAGATAAGCAAACCATGTAACTAGATGATGTCAACATAAGCAACTCGTACTTAACAAAAAATTTGGCTTGTGAGGCAACTAAGGGGAATTCAAAAAAAAAGGCCAGAAAGGAACCCTAGAGACGGAGAAATATAAAGGAGGAGAGGAGATTTAGAGAAACACTCTTAGAATCTACTACAAATTTGAAGTTTGCATTAAAAATTTACTTGAATTTGCTATTAATTTCATTCTTACCTTTTTCTTTAGCATTTAGATAATGGATTTTTTTATCTTAGTGTTGTTTTATTGTTTATTGAGATCATGTGTAATTGAATCTTTTATCTAGAATTTAGATGAATCTTTTACTACCTAAGTTAAGTTTTGGAATGCTCTTTTAACTATTTTAACCAGTTTAATTTATTGCTCTATTTCTTTTATTCATGAATGGATGGCCACTATTTATCTAGTGTAATGTTAGAGGATCAAGAGCTCATTCATAGTATAGATCACTAGAGCATTAAGCTTAAATGAAAGTTTTATAGAGATATGAATTGCATTTAAGTAATTTGCTAATAATTGCATTGATTTCTTGTATATAATAGGTTTGTATTTGGTATAATATCACGAAAGTAGATATAAGCTTCATATGAGTATAGTGATTTATGTTGAGGGAGAATTTCATTCATATTTATAAAATTGCTATTACTCTAATTAAATTTAGTTATGAGAGTTCATTATAAGTGATACTTAAGACGAAAAAAGAGGATTTTAGATTCCAAAGCTTTTTTATTCATATTTAGCATTTATTTAGATTAACCTTTGCTTTAGATTTACATTTATTAATTTCATCACTTACTACTTGTAAGACTTGTATGCTTGTAGAATCATATAATACAATAAGTTTTTAGCATCGTTGACAATGAAGGCAATTCAATGTCAATTGAAAAAATTTTCCTATTAATCTAGATATTTTTCTTTTTATTAATTTTTTTTGTTTTCTCAATTTTAGCTTTGGTTAATATGTAATTTCTTATTTTCAAATACTTTAGCATTATGAGTTGCTTATTTGGTGTTGCACAAGAACTTCAACCAAACCAAAATGTGTACTTCATGCTGGACATAGGCAAGTGGGGATAACCTCAACTATAGAACTAACAAGAGGACCCAGTGGAAGATGTACCTCAACCTATCAAAGTTGCTCCTAATGGCTATTGTTTAGTGTGAGACTATGTTATGCTTGATGCACACAAACTAAGTAGTAGTATAGTTACCCGAACAATTGCAACTAACAACTTTGAGATTAAGTCAGGGATGATTCAAATGATTTAATAGAATGAGTTTGAAGGTGGAGTTTTAGAATATTCTAATGTTCATTTAACTCACTTCTTGAGGATTTGTGATGCATTGAGATGGATGGAGTTTCTACATATGCAATCAAGCTTAGATTGTCCCTATTTGCACTTAGAGATAAAGCTCCTTTATGGTTAGATTCTATGCCTACTCAGTCTTTTTCAACATGGGACGAAGTTTCACAAGCATTTTTAGCAAAGTATTTCCCATAAGGCAAAACAACAAGATTAGAGAGTGATATTAAAAGTTTTGTTTAGCATGATGGGGAATCTCTATATAATGCTTAGGAGAGATTTAAGAATTTACAAAGGCATTGCCCATATCACAATATTCAAGAATGGATGCTTATGGAAATTTTTCTATAATGGGCTTGAGTAATCCCTTAGAATTAATTTAGATGCAACTATTGGTTGATCCTTACTGGCCCTTAATGCTAATAAGGAAGTTGATATTATTGAAGAGATGGTTGCAAACTATTATAACTAGCCAAGCGAAAGACATAAAAGAGTAGACAGTGTTATGAAGATGGAAACCATTCATATACTAAACAATAAAATTGATCTTAAATTTGATATTCTTATGAGGAGGTTTAATTAAATGAATGTCAATGCAATCCTAAAATTTTCATCTTACTTAGGCTATGAACTTTGTGGTGTTAATCATCCTTATAATGATTGTTCAAATATCTCTTATAGATCTTATCTATCTAAACAAGTGCAATATGCCTCTAATAATCTTATACCATAAAATAACCCTTATTTAGCTACATACGACCCTAAATGGTACAATCATCCTAACCTATCTTGGGGAAATCAAAATCATCAAGGAAATGCAACTTATTAAGGTGACCTTCTAGACCATCTTTTCAACCGAAGAATAAAAAGATTCAATTTCAGAATGAAAATAAACAAGGCTAGGAGGTTGCATTTGAAAATTTTTGCAATATTTCCTTTAACAAATTTATGTTAGAATCCAAATTAGATCAACTTATTACTGATAATAAAAATTTAGACGTGTAATTGAGTCAGCTGGCATGGTCATCTAATATAAGAGTTTAGGGCCACTTGCCTAGCAAAACTAAGGTTAAGCCTAAGAAGCAATGTAAGGCAGTGACATTAAGAAGTGGAAAACAATTGAGCAAGGCTCTTATACCATTTGAAAAATAAATTGAGTAGGATGAAGTGGAAAAAGAAATACTAGATAACACTCCCACTTAGATTGTAGATGAGGAAGAGACTACTAAACCATTAGCATTGGCACCAATCAAGGCATATGTGCCTTTTATTCCATTTCTTCAAAGGCTGAAGCAATAAAAGCTAGACAAATAGTTTAATAAGTTTCTTAATATTTTTAAATAGTTTCATATAAATATACCTTTTGTAGATGCATTAACTCAAATGTTAAATGATATGAAATTTCTTAAGGAGATCTTGTCAAGTAAGAGGAAGTTAGAGGACAATGTTACCATTACACCTACTAATGAGTATAGTGATATAGAAAAATTACTTTGAAAGTAGGTAAGGAAGTGGCTGAATTTAATTTGCTTAAGGCAATGAAGCATTCTAATTTAGATGCTAATGAGCAATGTATGAGAGTTGATATGGTAGATGAATTTGTGTACGAAGTTAGATTGAAATCATCCTTTAATGATCTATTTGAGGCTTATGTTTCATTGGCTGCCAACATTCAAAATTACTATAGTAGCTCATGCATTAAACCTTTTGTTCCATTTCTTAAGTGACATAAGTTTGAAGACCTAAGCAAAGGTAAACCCCTTCCATCACCCTCTAATGAGAAAGCCCCTACTCTATAACTAAAACCATTACCTTCCCAACTTAAATATGCATATTCAAAAGATAATGATATTTTATTAGTTATTATTTCCACACACCTCACTAACATTTAGTTAGATAAACTATTAAGGATTTGAGACAGAAAAAGGGTGCCTTAGGGTGGACATATTTAACATTAAAAGATTAAGTCTTTCTATTTGCATGCATAGAATTTTGATAGAAGATAAACATAAACCTTCAATTAAACATCAGGGGAGGCTCAATCCAAACATGAAGGAAGTTGTTAGAGCTAAAGTGCTTAAACTCTTAGAAGCTGTTATGATATATCTTATTTCTAATAGTTCTTGGGAAAGTCATATACAAGTGGCACATAAGAAAGGTGGGATGACTGTGATAAAAAATGAGAATAATGAACTGATTCCTACTAAAACAGTGTCTGGCGAAGAAGTGTTTATAGACTATAGGAAGCTAAATAGTGGTACTCACAAGGATCATTTTCCCCTACCATTCATTAGTTAGATGTTAGAAAGATTGGCTAGATATGCTTTCTATTATTTCTTAAACAATTATTTAGGTTACAATTGAATCCCTATAGCTCCTAAGGATCAAGAAAAGACAACATTTATATGTCCATCTGGGACCTTTGCATTCAAGTGGATGCCTTTTAATTTATGTAATGCACTCACTATTTTTTAGTGGTATATGATGGCTATTATAACGCCCGATACGTTGTACAATCATCGAAACGAGTCGGTTTGAAAAGCAAGTCCTCTAAGATGAGTGATTCAAGGCTAAATAAAATTTGGATAAAATTTTAAATAATAGAAAATGAGGATTTGAGCTTTGAGTTGCCTAGAAACTGAGGTCGAGGTAATTCAAAAAATTTACTGAAAGGCCAGTGGCATTTTTGTAAATAAGTGTAATTTTGAAAAAACACCAAGGAGGGCTTTTTAAATAAAAATTTTGAGTTGCCCAGGGTTCTGAGAGGCCCTAAAAACCATGGGAAGCCCCGGGACAGGTAAAGCCCCTCCGATGTACTCTTTTCGACGTCAGTTAACCCAAACTTTTACCGATTCATTCAGGAAGGTTTTTAACTCCGATTTGAGTGGTTCCAAAGGCATTTTATTAAATTGGGAATCTAAATTTTATGATGGAAAAGACGGTTCTCAAAAAGAAGCTAAAACGAAGCCAAACCGGAAATGCCATTATGGAAAGGCAAAAATGAAAACAAATTGCACAAAGGAAGCTTCCAAACTCTCTTTTTAAGTCACGTTCAGCCTCCCCCCTCTCTAAACTGACTTTCTTCTACCCAAATCTCAGAAATGGAGCTTCTGTCTTAGGCACACAAAGAAAGGAAATTTTGGAGGAAGAAAAGCCAAAGAAAGGGTGAGAAAGTGTAAAGTTTTCATGCTCTTTCCTCTTGAAACTTCATCCTCCCCTTCTTGCTTCATCTTTCCATGGTTTTAATGTAATTTTTGGTGCTGATTTAGGTCCAGATCAGAGGAGGGAAATTCAAATTTTAAGGAGGAGAAAAAGGGAAGAGGAAGGGCTCTTGAAGGAAGCTTGATTGCAAAGTAGTTTCTCTCCCTTTATTACTTCTTTTTCTCCTTCTCCTCTTCCATGGTGGGATGTCTCAAACAGAAACATGAAGAGGGAAGAGTTTATGTTTTATAATCTAAAAGAATCCATCAAACTAAGCCATGAAAAGATGGATTATACCAAAAAATGCATGGAAAACTAGTAAAACTCAAGTTAGAAAAGTGTAGGGTACTTGAATATAGTTTAAAATCTAGGTTGATTCAAGACTTCTCCATCATATGTGAGTGTTTGTTTGAGTTTCTAAGACTCCTAGGGAGCCTCCCAAGTGCCCCATCCATTAAGGACAAATCTCAAACTCCATGAGTCTTTAATGGAAGCATAACTAAGTCAAGACCCTTAGAGATAGCTAGGGGATATTTTAAATGGTTCCAAGCTTGATTTGGGACTTTATATGATAAAAGAAGATAGGAGAAACTCTTGAAAAAAATTTAGAAGCCTTAGGTTGGGAGATGAGGCAATGGCTTCCATAATGTAACCTTATGAAGCAACATGGACCTAGGTTTGTGAAAGTGAGTGTGTGATAGCTTCAAGGACCTTAAATGAGGTCAAGAGGTCTAAATATGGAAAGAGAATGGAACCAAGAATGTTAATTATGGTAGTTGCTTCATTAGGTCCTTAATGGAACCATATTGTGACAAATAGAACAAAGTGTAATCTTAAGAGTGAGTTAGATGTCATAACTTGTTCCAAGAGTATAATTAAGTGTTGTTTATTGTGAATAGGCCAAGGAAATCCAATCCGACCTCCTTGTGTTTGTGGAACCGAAAAGGAGAAGAAACAAGAAAAGTAAAGCTTGAATTTGCACCAAGGTAGCTCTCCACCTTTTCTTGTTACATTTTCTTATTGCATATGGTGTCATTGTGTGCTTGTGTGTATGTTTATATGTTTGAGACATGCCACTTGATGCTATGTTGCTATTTTGGTACCAATATGCTTTCTTGAATGTCTTTGAATGGTGAAAATGGCTCATAAGGGTAAGGTAGTACTAAAAATCCCTTAATGTAGGTGAGGAGATGCCAAAAGTCTCATGGCATGGGTGAGACAAGGCCAAAAGTCCCTTGGATGGGTGAGGCTAAGTCAAAAGTCCCAACAACCAAGAGTGAGGTAATTCAAAAGTCCTAAAAATGGGATGAGGCCAAACCAAAAGTCCCTAGAATTCATTCTTGTGCTTGACATAAGTTTGTGACACAAAAATGTGAAAGATGAATGCTTCATAGATTGATTGATTGCATACTTGTACCTTTGACATGTTTTATGCCTTGAAAATATACTTGAATAGGTGTATGAACTATTGAGATTCAATGAATCTCACCCCTTCCTTTCTCTCATCTCATATGATCTAGGTGGAGTTCAAGATCCAAAAGATGGAAGCGAAAGAGCTTAAATCTCCATCTCTTGGCATCTTTCCATTTTTGATGTACTATGATATCTAGAATGTCAAAGTAAATATGTAAATGTTATTTTTGAGTCATGACACTTTGAACAAGTGTAAAACTATGTAAAGTTAGTGTATATATCAAGAATAGAGTTTAATGAATAGAATTGTGTATTTTGACCACTTGGGAACCCACTTGTATATGTATATTTATGGAAGCGGCATGGTGAATTTGAGTTGCATGAGGGTTCAGACCTTATGAGGGACTTATTTATGCTTTCTAAGTAGCTCAAATGTGTGTGGAATAATGAATGACTCATTTGAACTAAATTTGCCTCTTGTTGGGACCAAAATTGCTATATTCTTGAATTATGACAAAGTCTGACCAAATGACATCTTCTTGACTTGAAAATTTTTATGCAAGTAGATATTGCCTAGAGCTTTTGGGGAAGCTAAAGATCAGGTCATTTGGAAGTTTATGAAATTTTCTATGATTTTTCAAAGTTGGTATCAGAATTTCAAATTTGCACTAGTATTGTTCATTTGGTCAGTTGTGAAATTATGTCATCCAAGGGGCAAACGTGGTCCAATGGCTACAAAATTTTATAGGCAGAAACTAGGAATTCACAGCGACTTTTAGTAACTAGAAGCACCTTATTTGGAAGTCTGAGCTAAGAGATAAGAATTTTTGAATTTCTGGAATAGTAATAGTAGCACAGCACGACCTGAGTCACTGTTCCATTGAATTTCAGTGGCCGAACGTGCTTGATCTGGCCTGAGTCTATTTTTACCATAAATTTAACATTCATAAATTTTCAAATTGGTATCATTTACATGGATTTTATTTTTTTGAAATTAATTGTACATTTTTGAAGTTTATAGCAAACGCTTGCATTAGTACCAGTAGTTGTCCAAACCTTTGCCACTTTTTGCATGTCAAACGCTTTCTGTGTTATGTTTCATGGCCTAGGAATATTTTTGGCATAAATTAGACATGTTTATATTTCTATATTGACCAAGAATATATGAGTTCAAATGTTTTAGAATTAGTTATGAATTTTGAAACTTCATATCAGTAAACTGAACCAATGGCCCAGACAGCAGCGACCTCAGTGGCTTTTTGGATGTCAAATGTTCTCCCCTTAATAATTTATGAGCTGAAATTATTTTTATCATAGGTAGACATCTAGATCTTTCTATAATGGTAAAGTTTGCTGGGTTTCAATTTTTTTGGATTTAGTTATGAATTTTCGAAGTTGTGACAGAAAAATTGAGATTTTGGCCGAAAATAATAGTGTGAGTTTGATGCTCCCCTTTGAATTCCATGAGTTGTGGGCCAACTTTGGTGATGCAAATGAGTTTAATTTATGTAATTAAATATAAGAACGTGATGTATGAGTTTATATGGTCCACGTGACACCGAATGAAATTTTCATACATGACACAACGCGAAATAAGGCATTATTTTAATGCCATTTTCCATTCCCTTTTGTGTAATTCATCATGGGAAACTTAGAAATGATAGGAAGCAAGTTAGAAATATATGGTGTTACAACTATCTTCTTTGATTATGTGGAAAAAATTATGGAAACTTTTATGAATGATTTTTCTATTTTTAGTTCTTTATTTGATCATTATCTTAATAATCTATCTTTGATTTTATAGAGATGAGAAAAAATAAACTTAATGTTAAATTAGGAGAAGTCATTTTATGATAATTGAAGGCATTGTCATAGGATACAAGATATCTGAAAAAGGATAGAAGTGGAACATGCAAAAATAGCTACCATAGAACAAATGCCACCTCCTATGCCAATTAAAGGAGTTCGAAGTTTTTTAAGCCATGAAGGGTTTTACCATGGCTTTATCAAGGACTTCTTTCAAGTATCTAAACCTCTTTGTAATTTGTTAAATGAAGATGCCATGTTTGATTTTAATCAAGAGTGTTTGGATTCATTTAACAAGTTGAAGAAAGAGATAACTTTAGCACCCATATTGCTACCCTAGATTAGTCCTTATCATTTGAATTAATGTGTGATGCCAGCAATTACACTTTAAGAGTAGTTTTAGGACAACACAAAGAGAAGTTACATGTGATAGCATATGTAAGCTAGACTCTTAATGATGCTCGGTTGAACTATACGACAACTAAAAAAGAGTTGCTTGCCATAGCTTTTGCTTTTGATCATATCTCATTAGGTTAAAGACTATTGTATATGCTAATGATATAGCTATTTGTTATTTTCTTTCCAAGAAGAATTCCAATCCATGCTTAATTCATTAGGTTTTACTACTTTAGGAATTCAATCTAGAAATCAAGGATAAAAAAGATACTAAAAATCTAGTTACTAATCATTTGTCTTGCCTTGAGTAACAAATCAAATACTCAAATGTTGAAGTACCTATCCAAGAAGATTTTCCTTATGAGAAATTTTTTAATGTTAGCCATCACTACATATTGGTGTGCGAACATTGGTAATTATTTGGTATGTGACATCCTATCTCCTTATTTGAGTTTTCACTAGAAAAGAAAGTTCTTGTCTAATATTAAACACTAATTTTAGGAAGAGCCATTACTATACAAACATTGTCTAGAAAGTGTTGTTCATTGATGTGTGCCATAAGATAAAGTTTAAAGCATTATAAAGCTATGTTAGTCTCATGAGTATGGTGGACATTTTAGTGCACCCAAAACTATGGCTAGGATCTTACAATCCAAATTCTATGAGCCTACCAGGTTCAAAGATACTTGATAGATTATATTAGCTTGTGACCAATTTTAAAAGATGGGAAACATTTTTAGTAAGTAAGAAATTCCCCTAAATAATATTCTAGAAGTTGAACTTTTTGAAGTCTACAATATTAATTTTACGAAATCATTTTCTTTGTCTTTTAATAATAAGTACATTTTAGTCGCACCTGATTTTATGTCCAAATGGGTTGAAGCCATTGCTGTGCCTTCAAATGATTCCAATATAGTGATTAATTTCTCAAAAAGAACATATTTCTTGCTTTGAGGTCCTATATGATCTAATTAGTGATAGAAGCAGTCACTTTTGTAATTAGTTTTAGATATGCTTTTAAAGATTATGGAGTTCACGATTGGATAGCTACCTCATCACCCTTAAACAAGTGGGCAAGTTGAAATTTCCAACTTAAGCTGAAGATAATCCTTGAGAAGACAATAAGTTCTTCACAAAAGGATTTGGCCAAAAGATTAGATGATGCATTTTGGGCTTACCACTTCTTTTAAAACCCCAATTGGAACTTCTTCATATTGATTGGCATTTGGTAAAGTGGGTCGCCTACCAGTAGAATTAGAACATAAAGCTTATTGAGTAATCAAGACAATGAACTTTGATTTTAAGGCTACTAGTGAAAAGTGATTGTTCAATTAAATAAACTTCTATAGGAAGCATATGAAAGTACAAGGCTTTACAAGGAGAAGACCAAATCTTGTCATGATAAACAAATTCAATGAGGGGAATTTCATGAAAGCCAATTGGTTTTCCTGTTCAATTCACACTTAAAGCTATTTCTAGGCAAGCTTAAATCTAAATGGTCAAGCCTTTTCAAGGTAGTTAAGGTTTTTCCTCACAGAGCAGTTGAAATTTAAAGTGAGACCACTGGGACCTTTAAGGTCAATGGATAGCTGTTAAAACCTTATTTTGTTGGAGAAGCTATAAAGAAAGTAGCTACCTACAATTTAAACATCCCTTAACTTTGCAAATCTTGGAAAGTCAAGCTAAAAATTCTAAATTAAAACCACTTCTTTTCCCTTCTCTATTAGTTCCATTTATTTTATCTGTTTAGCTATTGTGTTGTTTTGTTTTTCATTTTTTACTTTTACTTGTGTAGGTATCATGTTCATTTATGTTGATTCTTTATTGTGGTTTGGCTAATTGCAAGTGGCATTATCATTTTAGGGAGTTTTCCATCCCCTTGCCTAGTGTTTTTACGAGTTTATCTTTGAATTCCTTTGGGATAAGTCATCTACTAAGTTTAATGAACCATTAGATGACAATTTGAATAGGAAATTGATTGTGAAGTTTCATATAATCTTCAATCTATTAATGGACCATTGTTTTGGATTGCTGAGCACATGAATCTAGAGTTTAAGTGGCTTAATTAGGTTTTATTTGGATGTTTTTATAGCTCTAACTTTGTATGAGTTGAAATTACTAGAATTGTAATGTCTTTGGGCTAAAATCCACATAACCATTTCATTACTTTACCTTTCTAAACTCATAAACCTAAAAACCTGACCTTTCCCCAAATTCCAACCCATCCCTTTTTGAACCATAATTTCCACCTTTAGCTATCATTCCTAAATTCTTTGCCACTGTCTATCTTCCACCCATGCCTCACCATCTTCACTATTCCTTATTGGTCCCATCCCCTTCTTCCACAACCTACTTTGCCCATCCTCTTAGTTTCATCTTTCTCTTTCCTTCCACCTATAGCTCACTCTCATGCCATCATTTCCCTCCACCATTTCCTTCTTCTGCTCTTTCTTTCATCATGCCTTCATCTTTATTTATCATTATTGTCTCTCCTAATCATTACTTATGTCTATCTCTCTTGCCATTACTATTGTTGTTTCTTTATTTCTCTTTCTTTTTGTGTAAAGGTAAGTTCATCTTTTAATTTATAGTATTTTACTTTCAAATATTGTGCTTGATTGTGTCTGATTTAAGATTTATTGTCATTTAGATATTGTGGATTTTTTTTTGTTATTGGTCTTATATGTCTATTGTGGAAATTTAGGTTGGATAAGTGGGCTACACTTGTCAATTTTTTTTATGTGCCTTGGTTAGACTTTATGTTATCTATAGAGTCACTTGAACTTTTTATTGTTATTTTAATATGTTGAATTCTTAGTGAGTTATATCTATCGGCTAGCTTTTACATTTACTTGCATTCATCACCTCGAGGTTAACTTATTAAGTTAACTTATTTTAGTGGTTTGATTCCATTTGTTTAGTATAGGTTGTCTAATTTTTATTCACTTAGGCTTGTTCATTTGATAAGGCCATATTTAATTTTAGCACTTTTAATAGGCCTCACTTCCTTCTTAGTTCAACCTTACCACTTAGGTCCAATTGTCTAATTGTGTCTTGGGTTTTGTATGCATCCCATTTAGGTACTATCCTTTTATAGGCCTTTATGTCAAATATATCTCATGGCCTTATTACTTTCTTGCTGCTTTAGGTCTTGATGAATTGTAACTTATGCCATAAGCATTGATCATTGCTGCTAATTAAGACACTTTAAGTTTTGGGCTAGTCCATCTCCACTATTTTAAGACTATTTTCCTGCTTAGGTTCATAAGATCATAACTTTGTATTTTGCTTATCTTTATGGGCCTATTTTATTGTGCATTGATGTTATTGTTTGGCCATATGTGCTAACTCTTTAGTTGACTTCATTAGTTTAAGTAGTATTTTGGGCTTATAGTTTTGTACTTCTTTGTGCTTATAATTTGGTTTGATTGGGTCTTGATTGTCTTTTATGCTAATGCACATTTTCCATCTCTTATTTCAGGTACCATTTATTGTTCCTAAGAAGCATTCATGCCACGCTTCAATTAGCTATTCTGCTGCCACTAACCCAGATGGGATTGTATTTTGTGATGTATCTTAGGAAGCCCTTTATACATAGTTGGTTAGGCGACCCATTGTCCCATATAGATACATTGATTAGTCTATCTTGGCCCAGCTTGGTCTTTTGGAGGAGGTGCACCAATTAGCCCATACAGTGGGTTAGGACTAGTTCTTACATATTAGGCCACCCACTTATCAAAAGTTGACACTAAAATTCCTCAATTCATTCTCTTTGTCCATTGTTCTAATGGATACTTCTGACCAGGGAACAGTTTGTTTCCATTTGTATAGATATGGATTCACTTTTACACTATTATAGATCAATGATATGTTTGAATTTTCTAATGATAGGGTTAGATTTGCTTCCTCCTACCTTATTATGACTAGTATTTGGCAGGCTATTTCCAATGAATTCATGTATTACTCAAGTGTATAAAAGGCCGCCACATCACACAACCTTATGCATAGTTATCTTCATCGTTTCATGCCCCACTTTATCTTTGGTTATGGTGATAGTATTGGGGTTATGAACTAGCATAAGCTTTTCTTCTAACATTACATGACAATAAGGGCTAGGATCAATACTGGTGTTTAGCTGCTCAAACATTAGCAGCGACTTGCCATCAACATCATAGGACTTATAGTAGTTGATGGTTATATAATCCATATTGTAAAGCGTCTTCACTTACTTGATTCCCCTTATCTTCAGCTAACCCGCATTAAGGGTAATGAGAGGATTGACATTGCCATGCTTTTGGCCATGAGATTTTATGGTCATTGTAATAGATCACTAGTCTTACCTAATCATGATGGGAACCCCAGCGTAGTAGACTATAGAGTTGATAATGCAGATGCTCAGCCAAGTGCCTTAAAGGTTCTAAAGCCACTACCAATAGTTCAATAGACTCCACCTCTTGCCCAGCTTAGCACTCTACCCCTTGCCTAGCTTGGTACTCCACTCCTTGCTCCTCTATCCCACCATGACATGTTTCATCAACTAATGTTGAGCATGGAACATCTTGGAGATGAGGTCCACTAGGGATTTGTCGAGCTTTGCTATAAGTTGACTTAGCATGGTCAACACATCAATGCCCTTCTTACATAAATGAATGCCTTTTGGCACTTGCCTTCTTCACCCCCACTTAAGAGTTAATCGTGCTTTATATTTTTTATTTTACATGTCTTTGAACTATAAATTTGCTTTTGTTTCTTAGTTGTATTGATCTTGTTACTTTATTTTAATGCACTTTTGTTAATTGACTAATCTAATTATCATACTGATGTAATATGAGTTTTTTGTCAATTAATTAGGCTCCCTATCTTCCTACTCATAATGGAACTATAGTGATGTTAGAGGAGTATTATGACCCCTTAATCATTAATTGTCTTAGTTGTTTACATTGAAGACAATGCATAGAGGGAATAAGTTGAGAGGATTTTGTTGTCTCTGATTTAGTGAACTATTGTTCATATTGAGAATAATTATGCTAAATTCTCTACTAATGATGCTTAATGAGTGTTTAAGTTGTTAAAAGTAGTATACTATTATTCACACTATTAGAATTAAAGAGGTGTATTATGTGGTAAAATAAAGATAAGCATTTTTCTTTCCAAACAATAAGTTGAAACAATAATTTTTATTTAACATAGAAATTTAGTAACAAAAGTCTAACTAAGTTATGTGATAAATTTTTAATTTTTTTTCTTTCTAAATTAGGTTTAATTTATGTGCAAAAATAGTAATAATTTATTTCTGATTACATGTGACAAATGAGAAGGAGCGTAAAGCGTACTCATCTATAAGAAATTGTGATGAGTTAAGATGGTGCATAAAACACACTCACTCATACAAAAAGAAGAAAAATGAAATGAGATGGAGCATAAAATGCACTTATTGAGAAAAAAATTGATATTTTTATAGAATTCTTGTGTTTTTTGTTTAAACCTAAAAAGAGAGGAAAAAATTTTTTTATTTGCACATTATTCAATTATGTTAGCTACTAATTTTAAGTGATTGTGCAAAAGTATTTATGGAAAGAAATGAAAAGACAAGGTATTTAATTTTACACTTACTAGATACTATACTATTTTTTAATCTAGTCAGTGTAATTGATTGAGATTTGCATTTGATAACTTAGTATTTATTCAAGTATTATGAGCAAATTATGAGCATAGTTAACACATTATTTATTTTGCTCAAAAAGGAGCAATGAATTAAGATTGGAGAAGTTTGATAAGTGTAAAAATTGTCATGCTTTTCTTGATATTTAATTAGGCAATTAAGTCTAATTTATGAGTTTTTGTGTATCTTATGTTGGATTTAAACAAGAATAATCGAAGCAAAAAAGTATGAGTAAAGTAGCTAGAAATCAAACTTATTCAGCAAGAAATATGGGCTAGTTGTGTTAGTGAGTATGGCCATGTAAAATAAAGAGATTTTGACCAAAATAATGTTTGACATAGGCAGGCTATGTGGAACTACATGGCCATGCAAATTTCAACAAAAAAAATAATTTTAGACAGAGCTAAACACAAGAAAAAAGGGTATTGTCAACACAAATAGCTCGTGTTCGATTAAAAAATATAGTTTTTATGAGGTAACCAAGGGAAATTCAAAAGAAAGAAAAAGCCAACACAAATAACTTGTGTTTGACTAAAAAAGAGGCTTTTGGTAAGGCAACCAGGGGAAATTCTCCTAAAAAAAAGCCAAACGGAACCCTAGAGACAAAGAAATAAGGAGAAGGAGAAGAGATTTGGAGAAACACTCTTAGAATCTGCTATAGATGTGAAGTTTGCACTGAGAGATCACTTAAATTTGCCATTAGTTTTATTCTTACCTTTCTCTTTAACGTTTAAATAATGGATTTTTTTTTTTTTGTTTTAGTGTTGTTTCATTGCTTATTAAGATCATGTGGAGCTAAATCTTTTATCTAAAATTTAGGTGAATCTTTTTACTAACCAAGTTAAATTTAGAATGCTCTTGTTACTATTTTAATCAATTTAATCTATTAATCTGTTTCTCTTGTTTATGAACGGCTGACCGCCATTCATCTAATGTAATATAAGAAGATTGAGAGGTTAATCACAGTATAGATCACTAAAATATAAGACTTAGATGACAATTTTATAGAGATATGAATTGCATTTGAGCAGATTATAAATAATTGCATTGATTCCTTGTATGTAATTTCTTTGTATTAGGTGTATGGTCATTAAAGTAGACATAGGCTTAATATGAGTACAATGATTTATCTTGAAAGAGAATTGTATTCATATTCATGGAATTGTCATTATTCCAATTAAATTTAGTTACAAGAGTTTGTTCTAAATGATACTTAAGACTTGAAGAGAAGATTCAAGATGCTAGAGCCTTTTTATTCATATTCAGCATTTATTTAAAGTTTTTTATTTTTAATTTACATCTATTAATTTCAATTGATTGGACAATTTAGGTAATAGGATAAAGTCTGATAATTGGTAATTGATTTCCTTCATCGTGGGAAGGATATGATCTCATCAATTACTACTTGTGCTACTCATCTTCTTCCAAAATCGTATAACACAACAACCCATCCAGCATCTTATACTACTTAGTGTAAGACCTAAGTTTTCAGCACTATTAAGGAGGAAGACTATTCTCCTTAGTCTTTATGATCATTAGACTTATCATCTTTAATAAACAAGAATAAGCATACTAGAACATCCCCTAAAGTGGATCCACCAAACCTTGACTTAAAACCTAAAGCTATATGAAGGACTTTTAACCCTTTCATGACCCTCTATTATAACCTTGTCCCTGAGAAAACAAGACTAAACCTGTAAGGGACTATAACCTCAAAATTCCAAATAATCATATACTTCCTTTCATATAGACAGAAATTTTGTCTCTTTTGATATAGACTATCTCTTAGAGTGTCATCCTTCCATAATTCTACCTTTTAAAGACTTATTGAAAAATTAGAAATTCATAAAATCCCATTTTTGAAGACCATCTTTTATCGAGAGTCCATTCTTTGAGAATCCCATCTCCACCCTTAAATTCCTTTACTTGTTGAAAACTTGTCTTAGTAGCAATACAATGCAATAATTATCATACGATTCAAACATACATATCCTAGTGTAATTACATAAGAGCACAATCTCATATAGCATTGTATCACTTAAATTTAAAATCCATATTTCATGGTTGATACCTAGTCATTACAAGACCATATAATAGATTGTAAACAAGATCATAAAGCAAGCCACAGATAACCACATTAATTTGATAATTATTATTAATAGAGTACCATATATGCCAATCATACGTAATATGTATGCTCCTAAATCTAATTTGTGGGATCATTGGTTGTCTAAACCAACTCTAATGAAGCCCTTTTCCTTTTTAATGTATCTTTTAATGTCTTTAGTGTCTTAAGTAAGTCCATATCATGGTATACCATAGCTAAGATCATATATGCATGGGAATAGTTTAAAGTTCAATCATATGTGCATAGAAATTGTTTAAGGTGAGTCTTTTATACATAGGTCTTCTTTAAATAACTCCTTGCATAAAGAATTATATGAAATTTTCTTTATTTATAATCTTTAGGTTCCATAAGAATTTAGTAGGGTAATCTATATGATTCATGCACGCATAAATCAAAACATGCAAATCATACCAAAGAAATCACTTAGTGTAACCCTTATACATCTTTAGGAAAATAAGATTTTAATTATTAAAATAATATCCCTTTCATAGCAATGGACATGAAACAATATACTGAAGATTTAAAATTGCCACCATGGTGTGGTCTTTAGGCGCTATAGCAACCTACTCTTCATTCCTCGAATCTTCTTGTTTTACTCAACTGGAACCATGGCATAGGGAGCATGGCACCATTTCTTCTATTTTGAAAATTGCTTCTTTATTTCTACTACATACAACCCTTTGTTGCACTACATGACTAAGGCTGTGTGGAGACCCCTTGCTTCACATTTTTCATTGCAATTTACCTAAATTTCAAGTTTTTATGCCATTTTATGCACTTGTAATCATTCATATAATTATAGCCATGTGAGAACCCCAAAAGCAAGCTTAGGGCAAATTAAAAACTCATGGATAGACTCCATAATTCTTTCTAAATTCTACCCATTACATGCATAAATAGAAGAAAGAAATGAAAGAGATAATGAGGGAATGATGCACAGAAACATGTGAGCAACTCCTATATGCTTAAAGGGGATTGTATTCTTACCTTGCAAGCTGTCCTTCCTTCTTCTTCCTTGTTCCTTCTTTCATTCTAACTTCCACAGTTTCTCTCATCCTTAATCTTTCAACACTCTTAGCCTTCACTCTCTTTCAAGGCTTCCTTTCTCTTTTTCCCAGTCCATGGGTTATCAAGGAGCTAGAAGGATGTTTTAGGAGTAGGTGGTCATTTCTCACTCTTTTTTCCTCTTCTCATATCTCTAGTTCTCTTTCTCTCTCTATTGTTCTCTTTCTTTTTCTCTCTCCATCACCTTCCTTTTATGTTTTTGATGAAAGAGGTTGAAGGTTTTTTTATAGATAAGGAAGGTTCATTTAGAGCTTTTCTTTTGTTGGCCTCTTCCTCTTTCTTGAAGTCTCTATCTTCCTATGATTCAAAGGATATTTTTTACTCTCACTTGGTACTTTGACTTCAAATATCTTACTCTAAGTTTTGATTTGTTAGAAGCTCCTGCTAAGAAAGTTCTTTTAATTTTCGATGCAATCATTTTCATATAAAGATCTCTTCCTAATTCCACTATTTTTATTTTAGGTAAAATCATTTTTTAACCTAAGGAAAATTTATATTTTGGTCCTAATTAAAATTGTACATTAGATTTTAAACTTTTAATAATTATATTTTGACCCCTAAAAGGTCACCTAAATATTTTTATCTTCCAAATAATTTTCCTACATTTTTTAGGGCTCTAAAGATTCATTAAAATTCTTTTCCTAAATATTTATTATTTAATTATTCATTATTTAATAATTCATATTAAATCCCTAGTTGGTCCCATAAAATTCTATTATCTTCCCGATAATTTCCTCAACTTTTCTACTACTTAAAACTTAGGGAAATCCTGTATTATCTTATGTAATTTTTAACTAAATATTTTATTTTATTTTATTTTATTTACTTAATATTAATTTAACTAAGGATCTAATTTTTTGAGATGTTACAAAAACTAGTAGAGACTTGTGTTTTAAAAATGGAATTGGTTGTGGAACCACATCCTTACCCTTATGTTATGCCTTTTGTTCACCATCATTAGTTTTAGTATTTTGGCAAAGGTTGCAAAGATGCCAGGCATGCATCCTTGCATTCTCTCCATCACGTGATACTTCAAGAATGGTATTGTGATCGTCATTGGCGCAAAGGGCTCTAGGCAGTTATCTTTTATTTAGGTGGCAACAATACCTTCCCTTGATTATTGCAATATGTCATTAAAAGGCATTTCCTTGTCAACTAAGCTCAAATAGAGATAATTGTTAAAGCTCTTAAAGCCTTTGAATATGCATAATTGACTTCCCTAGGTCCTTCCAACTATGCCAATTTATGGGATGTTAGGGTTCTTTTTTGAAAAGGTGTCAAGCAACTAGTTAAGTGGACCAAGATGTAATAGCAGTTTTGAATGCCAACTTGTAGTCCTTGTTTTACAAGTAATATAAGAAGATAGGACATAACTCTCCTAAAAGAAAGGTTCCCCTTTGATGAAGCCTTAGGTCCTAAACGAAGTTAAGCCTTGGATAGGAGTTTCAATGTATGTAATTGATGATAGCAAAGATTTTGTGAATAGGAAACACTTGTTGAATTCAATAATCGATACTATACAAGCACTAAATTGAAATAGAATGACAATAGTAAGACTGCAAAAGAAACTAACTACAACTTTGTTAGAATTTGATTGAAAGGAATAAATAACTTAAAGCAACAAGCAAAACCATAAATAAAATGAGTGAATGACTGAAAATAAAAGAGTTGTAATGTGAGTGTCTTAGGAGATTTGTATATTTCTTATACTTCTCACTCCCAATTTATACCCCTCTCACTAGTTATACATTTGCCCACTTGGCTACTTCCTTTCCTTTCATGTTCTTGTTTGTGTCATGGATTGGTTCTAAAGATCATGTTACCTAATTACCATCCGAGGTTGCCTTTTTGTGGATCCACATTCTCCTATTTAGTTGTCATTTTGTTACACAAAACATGGTTTGTCAACTGGCAATGCCTTAGCTACCCCTTCTTATTGATTGCTCTTTCAATTATCTCTTCTCAACTAGTTTATTTTACTAACCAGATTTCTAGCCACTACTCACAATTTTGTATGCTAACACTTCCATTTCAATTTTATTTGATTATGTGATATGTGAATGTGTTATTTTCTTGTATTTAAAAAGAACATTGTAGATTCATTTAAAAATAAGGTTAAATTATTTCACTAACTACAGAGTTTGATATAATTTTGATTGGTTCTTTATAATTTAACAATATGTAATTAGATCTTTATTTTAAATTTTTTTAATTTCACCCCTATCATTAAATTTATGTTTCTGTGGCATTAAATTTTACTAACATGTCAATTTATGTGTTATTTTAACACCTTAATTTTTAATATGTATTATTCATACCAACTCACTCAGCCACTTAATATGCTTCCATTCAATATATGAAGAGACAACAACGATATAATTGTCATTCAGTAAAGACATGTTTGTTTTAGTGCAACCAAGGATTTTTTGTGATAAGCCGCATTGGATGCATTGTATTTGTATAAATGGCATAGGATAGTATTGTTTAAGCTATCCATCGTATAAGCCTTTTCACACAATTACAACTTTGTCGCATTATGGCATAACATAAAGTTGATATAACTGTGTGTTGTTAATAAGATAAAAATAATATTATAATTATATTATAACACAATAATGGTAACAATATTAGCACACTAATAGAAAAATTGTTATTGATGATGAACTAATCTATCACGAGACATATCAAATCTATCATGAAAGCATTTTTTGTGGCAATTTTTTTCATCACTTTTGGACAAAGTGATGAAAATTGGACTATCTAACAGTAATTTTAATAATGGCCAATGTGTTTGTCATTAATTTAGCTACAACTAGAATATTTGATAGTTATTTAGTGACAACCAACATTCTCGTCATTAGTTTAGTGACATAATGTCTACCCTTAATTTGAGTAAACAACAATTATTTTAATAGTAATTGACATATTAATGTCAACCATGGCCATCACTAATATATGATTAATTTTGAATACATACTTAAGAATATTTGATTTTTATTAATGGACTATCTAACAGTAAGTTGTCCCTCATTTTCAAATTTAATAAGTATATATGTAATTTGTTATTTCTTTAGTCCATTATCCAAAATTGAATTTCTATTGCACTCAACGTTTAAATATAAATGCAAAATATTGTGAGTGAACCAAAAATATTTGTTATATAAAAATACATGTCTTGTAATGAAAAACGTCACAAAAGGTCATTAATAAATAGAAAATAATTGCCAGCGTGGTCTTAGTCACACTCACAAACATAAAGTCACTAGAGGGGCTGCATAGTGGGCCCCATAATAAAAAAATTACAAAATTACAAAAAAGAAGAAAACATCAAATCATAAACAATGGGTCCCACGTTTGAAAAATAAAAACTTATCAAATCATAAATAGGTTACAAACGATACTAAAAATCGAATTTTATTATATAAGATTGATTGATTGATGTCTAGGTCAAAAATCAAGTCTCCACTATATTTGTTTGGGAATGTGCTACAGCTAGCAAATGGATCCAAAGGTAGTTATGATTTGGGAGGAGGAGGCATTCCATAAGTCAGCCAAGAGTCGTTGCATCTGCGCTTCTCGTGCTTTTAGGGCATTTGAGTTGAAGTTTGTGATGTACCTGATGAAGGATTTTGAGCACCATTAATTTCCCTTTTTTTTTATAACAAATATAATTTCCCTTTTGGTACAAGGAATATTTTGAGAAAATTAAAATAAGAACAAGAACAAAGAACAAATTCTTCCCACTCATTTATATTTGGTATAATTTAAAAAGAATAAAAATATTATTCTATTTTTGCATTTAATTAGATAAAAATGATACAAAAATAAAAAAATAACCATAATATCCTCACTATAAAGTTAAAATATTTATTTTTTTCATTTCAATTTGTTAAAAAATATTCATTTTTTGTTTTTGAAATCTGATAAATATTGTTAATTAATGAATTGTTTTTGTTGTTTATATTATCCATTTTTGTTTTTGTTTTTTATATTATTAATTTGTTTTCTATATGTAACTTTCAAAAGTCACCGTCCAAATTTTCAAACCCCTCTCGCTCTCACAGTCCAAATTGATTAAGGGTGTTAATTTAATTTTAAACCTCATTCCAGGAATCTGACTCATTCCATCTCACTTAATGCTCATTCATGGATTTGAGGGAACAGATCCATTCCAGGAATGTTGATTGAAAAAACAAACTGTTGGCCATGGGAAAGATGCTTCCACTCCCAGTTCAACGGTGAAAAATTCCCATACCAAACACAGCATAATAGAAGCCTCTCCGAGGCCATAAATTCTTCCCTTTGGTCCAAATGGACATTTCCTGCTCAGTAGTTGTATCCCCCACACCTGCTTCATTGTTGTTATCCTCTCCAACACTGGACGTTTCACCCAAGGATTATCTCATTTGGATCTCAAACTTCTCCTGAAAATAGGGGGAAAAAAAAACCAAAATTGAATCTAACTTCAGAATTTAATAGAGCACATAAACTGATTTACCTCATTGTTTAGGAGATAAAACCAAAAAGTAATCAAATGAATAGTACAGGATACCTAATAATTATTACAGAAACCTAATAATTATTACAGAATAAATAGTATAGTTGGCTAGCAATTTACTGAGTTTAAGTCAAATACTGCCCGAGAAGAAGCAATGAAATGATTATTTGTCGAAGTTGGGTTTTCAAATACTTGCAACAATTCACAGTTCTAGTTCTGCAACAGAAATGCAGAACCACAAATGCATTCTCGTTCTGCACCAGAAATTCATTCTGGTTCTGCATTTCTGTTGCAGAAATTGCATAAGACAGACAAGAAACTGGCTTCACTTTCTACTTTTACTTTTTAATCAACAAACTCAAATCAATTAATCAACATGACTGAAACTCAACACGGAAATACCACAGGATCTAAAGATCAGACATCAGAGAGCATTGAGTTAAAAACTTACCAGCAACTTTCTGATAACAACATATCCACTTTGACATAGGCAAAAATGAACCCCGTATCATTGTTAATATAAATAAATTCACAACCCCACAAAATAGAAACGTTTGGCTTTCCCTTATTCTCATTTTTTCTACTAGTAGCCAGAAATAAAAATAAAGGACACTTCCAAGCCACAGACCTTAAAGCAAGTTACCTAAACACATGTAGAGCCCCACCGTAGAACTTTGCAGGCATTTTCTTCTAAGCTCAAAACCAGCATCTTTGATTACTTAAGTATGCAGTTCCTTCAAGATACACTAACAAATAATACGGTGCTTCCAAAGACCTAACTTCTTTTTGTTTCATAGAGTAGGCCTAAGATTATTAAACTAATGAAGTTTCATAAATGATCTTTCATGAGAGAAAATAACTGCAATAAAATGAAAACCAACATTGAATTACATTGCCCAGAGTTTCAATTTGTGGAATAAAGGAAGGGTGTCAGAAAACAGCATATTAAATTACATTCCCAGTAACTAAGTTTACTTAAGAAACAAAGTTTGATAAATTAGCATTTCATGTAATTGATCGAAAGCAATCTTGTAGTAAACAGCCACACAGATCAAATCAAACTAATGACTTTGTTGCAAAACTTGATGATTATGATAATCAGGAAATTTGATTGGTTAGAAGTCACAAGTTCTTTGAGGTTTTATACGATAAATTCTCTACAGAAGCATTCTCATCAAATTAAAACTTCTGAATCTGATTCAATGGGAAATAAAGAACTAAAAAGGTCACAAGCTGAAGATGGATCACAAATGCAAAGCAACGTTCAGCAGAACCAGAATCAGAAATAGATTTATTCTGGCGTAAAAAAAGGAAAATAAAATGAAAAAGAACCAGAACAAATACCATTTTTTCTAAGAGAAGAGGAAAACAGTATAAAAAAGAATGGATATTATTCTTGCAGGGAAGCACAACAGGTTCAGCAGCTGGTTCTGCACCAGAAATGCAGAATGCAGAACCAGAGATGCGTATATTGGATCAGTACCGTATATACAGCAACAGCAGTGATCAATTTGCAGTATATAGAACATTAAAGAAATCATTACAACAGTATATACAGCATCAACAAGTACAAAATAAAAGTCAAGTGATAGTAATTTGCCTTACCCATATTGCTTTTGATTTCCCATTCAACAAAGTCCCCAGTTCCCCTCTGCTTATGAGTCATCAAGAATAATTGCAATAGATGGCTTCTTTCCTTGTCATCTCCTCTTATAGTCATACAGAGACATGAGGTTCAAAAATGTTATATGTTGAAACATTGCTAACTTGTTTTCTATGTTCTCTAGGCAACGGCTGAAAAGATAGAGTGCATGGAGCAGACTCTAAGGTATATACCATCATCATTTATTCCCATATAGTTCTTATGACCGCTTGGGTATTGAGACAAATATTGACGAATGTGAGCAGCAACTGATGGAGCTTCAACAACTACAATTCTCAGCAACTTTTGAAAGCTGAATTGAGTGGTAAACTTGAAAAAAAAAAGAGGTAAAAAGATGAAAAGAGGCAGTTGTACCACAATGCTTCATTTAATTTTTTATGATCTTGTTCAATTAAACTTACCTTTGGTATCTGTAACCTCAGGAAAGTCTGGGGAAGAGCACAAACAAGCAAATGCAACAATCAAGGAAAGAGAATTTCTGAAATTAAATCTACTGAAATCTGGTTAGGGAAGTGTAATCTTATTTTCTATTATGGGTATTTTAAATGGCGTTTGTCTTTTAAGCAGAATTTCATTAACTGTTTCTAATAACTACTTTATAATTCATCTTATTCCCTACAATTGTTCACGCCTTTTCTAGAGAAAGCACTTGTGACTAGTGCAACTGAGCTTCACATCACAGATGTATCAAGCCTATTTGCTAAAATTGGCAAGTATTGGCTTCAATGGAAGGAAGCACCTTTCTTTGACATCCAGAATATGTTTGCCACAAACTGCTTTCCCCAACATTAGAGCGAAAAGGGAAAAATTGAAGATGGAAAACAGAATAGCTATGCAGAAATTCCATTCTCAGTTAGCTCAACAGCTTCAAGTTTTGCACTAGACTGTTGCAGCAACTGAAGGACATCAAGGAAGATATGCAATCTTTTCTATCAACAAAGGCAGAGCTGAGGTCCAGGGCAAATAATGTATGTAATTTAACCTCAAATTGACAGGGTTACAAACTTTTTTGCTTTTTGGTATGCTTCTGAAGCACATACAATTTCAATATGAATCATGCAATGAGTAACGGATCTTGTCTTAAAATCAGAGTCGACTATTTGACTTGAGAGTAATCCAGTTTTTCTCCTCTTCTTTCGTGGGCTAGAGGGCACAAGCTTATTAAAGTAGTAATATCATGATGATGGGACTCTCGAAGATTGTATTATTGTAATAAAAAGAAACTACAGCTATAGCTCCCTTGATATAAGCAGATAGCCGATTACAGAGTGATGAACACAGAAAATGCAAAAAAAAGAAACGAAGCACCCCTGACTTTCAAGAGGTCAGGTCCTCTCCTCTAGACTAGTGACTTTTCTCCTTGACTCCCCCCTGGATCCTCTCCACCAGAAATATCCCTCCAGCACACACTCACGCCCCCCCCCCCCCCCACCCCACAACATGACAAAGTTAGTTAGAACCTACTCCTACATTCCCTTCCACCCTTTTCCCAGGTGCCAGCTCACCTCCCTTTTTATTTTTTTGGTTTCTTCTGACGTAAACCATTCCCCACCTATTAATTTGTTTCGGCTGGGCTATTTTGGTCCTTCTTTCGTACACTTTACAACCCATAGGTCCATCACATGATCTTAATATACTGAACCAAACTATATATACAAGATGAAATAAGAATATTATGAATTAATGATGCAATACAACAGTGCAAAATTCAGCTCCTTGGTCATTCAGTCTAAAAAAGGAACTATACTTGAGATCCTACATAATGAGATCCAAAAGGAATTATTTTGAGGATATAAAGTCAGAAAGAAATATACCTAGTACTAACAAATTCCATGATCTTCAACAAGATCACATTCCATTCTATACTTCCAAATAAAATCAATGTACAAAAATACTGCACCTGCAATATTTACAAGCACAGCTAGAATAAGGAAAATTGAGCTCCTCAGTGCAAGTAGACTGACGCCTGCAGAAACATAATTGTCTTCGTATAAGTGAACACTACCAGATGCAAAATTTCCTGATCAATATAAATAGAGAGCAAATAAATTTGTATAACTTTATAGTCAACATGAATTATTCCCTGAGAAGTATCCAATATCCAAATTGCGTCTTAAGATATTTTAGGGTATATAGTTGGTTCCCAAGGTAGAATGTAATAAAGGAGACAAATACAACTAGACCATGCCAAATAAAAAGCAAACAAATAATACTTTATCTCCATAGATCCTCAATTCCTCAACCTAGCAGGCCTCTACCGGATCTAATCAAGGCAACTGTTTTGAGCCTTCTCTATGTAAAAAGGACAATAACGTTAAACAAGCAATTAAGAAGCTTCAAATTACTTTTCAATTTTCTGAGTTAACAAGTGCATGCTTCTTTCACTTCAAGTCATTAAAAGACAATAAATAAAACTAACAACATTAACACGACAGAAATTTATTCAGTGGAAATTCAGTCATTGTTAATGAATATCCAGACCAGAAAATTTCAAACCAATATGGTAATAAATAACTTGCTCTTCGTTACCGGTGTTGACCCCCTCTTTTTCCCTTCCCTCCACTTTTACAAGAGAAAAAAGAAAAAAATATTGTTTAAACACCAGCACAGAGCAACATCAAACAAATCTCAAACAAGAGCTACAATGATGAAAAGAACTACCTGAAGAATTCTTCATGTTAAGCTCGCACCTGATAGTCCAACAAACCTTTATCTACCAAAGGATTCATCATCGAAGTCTTCATTTGTAGAATTTTCTTGACATAGCAATTTATTTTCTTGCGTAGGATTTAGTCCAAGAGCTTCCCAAAGCATTGAATTACCCTGACAAGCATTGCCTTGTTCAGAAGCAGGATTGAAATCAACATTGTCCTCCACATTTAGCCTCACATCATCAGACACAAGTTCTCCTCCCTTATCATCCTCAATGCCTGATGGCTCCACATTGAGACCTGAGCACAAGTCATGTCCACTTTGCTCCCCTGTCCCCTGATAAGCAACAGTTACAGCACCTTGATCAGATTGATCAGCAGCATCTTTTTTGGGCCTCTTCCATTTTTTTGTGGATGAAGTGCCATCATCCTCAAAATCTTCCTCTTCTCTTTCTCTATGTAAATAAACCCACAATTTTCTTTCTCCATCAAATTGTACACAAGGGTCACGTTCATAATGCAACCGATCCAAGGCCCCACTAACTACCTGATTAATTTGTGCATCAGAGACATCTTCAACAATATATTGAGAATCTCTAATTAATGTACAAACATCTGCTCTAGTGCCAATACTTCCAGGCAACCTGGCAGCTGCATCTCTGACAAGACAAAGAATTGTAACATGTGGTGGTCTATCACGTTTCAACATAAAATGGTCTCGGGCCTTTGATGTTGGCTTACCACCACACCTTCTCAAGGGTGCAACAATAGATTTTTTACCATCAGCTGCAGTATAAGAGAAGGCTCTGTCAGGTATTAAGTACCTGAGAACTTCCTCCTTACGAAAATAAGCCCTAACCTCCTCAGAACTTGGGCTTATAGTGTTAAGACTCTTTTGAGCTCTGAGGTCTCTAAATCTCTCTTTCTCATCAAGGTTGGCTTGCATCAATGCCAAAGGTGGCTCAGGAAGACTTCCTATTTGTTGAAGTGTTTCTTGACCACATTTCAGCCAATTGGCAAAGGAATCAACCAATTTAACAAGCATCTTATAAGGGAGACCCCAAGCTTCAGGAGATGTCACCTCCTCAATCAAATAATGGTCAGCTGAATTATGAGAAACTGGGCCAGTCCACGACCAACATCTTGTAGAATTTTCATGAAATGCTAGAGCCTTCCAACCCTTTGCTCCTAATGGTGCTGTTTTTGAGGAAAAAATCTTCAAAACTCCTCTGACCAAATCCTGCAGAGGTTCTTGCATCTCAAGAATACAAGGATCACCAGGGTTTGATCTCACACGATCAACAATCTCCTGGACAGTAAGAGAAGGAGCATTCAATTGGCCAGCAAGGTCAGAATTGGTAGCTATCTTCTCATTAGAGGGAATACCATTAGCAATACCTTCCTCTGCTGCATTCTGCTCTTCTCTCTGTTTTCCCACCTCTAAACTATCTTCAGCCAGTGGGGAAATCATTGCCATACGGACTGCTGAAAGAAGATGTATAATGGAAAATGAGAATCCAGTATGAACTGAAGGTGTAATCAAAGTAAATGGCTTTTTCTGTGGCTTAGTTTCCAGCTCTATATCTGCTGTTCCCATATCTGTAACAGGCAGTTCAGAAATTTCCATATCTGAACTACCCGTCTCAATCTCCATTTTTTTCTTTGACTTTCTCTTCAAGGAACTTGAATCATCAGTCCAAAAGTTAGACAGAGGAATGGTATTCCCATCTCTTCCATCCAGATCTACTGCATCATCCTTCACTTTCTGCTTCCTTGTTACTGAGTTACACCCCAGAAATTGCACCTCACGTTTTCCATATTGATCATCCTTATACCCATCATATTTCTGCCCTTTCCTCCTAACCCTACTCTGTCCAGCTCCATTATCATCCACCAGCAACTGTGCCTCAAGTGCGTCATCCTCCTCATCACCAACATAATCATCCAAGTTTTTTGACCTGAAAATGGAAAGATCAAAATCAATTCTGCCTTTCCCTTTCTTCTTTCGCTCTGAACTATATGGGTTTGATGGGGGCCTGTCTAACCGTTCAAAAGGTTCCTGTCTCATTCGGCCATTCTTGCCTAACTTGTAGTTTTCTCTCCAATCATCATCACCAACATTAAGTTTCTCCATACCCAAGGGGTAGCACTCTTCCAAGAGTTTACTGGCAGAATTATGAAAAGGGCCACTGTGGCGCCTACGACCCTTCTGCATTTCTTTTGAAAGGAAATTTTCTACACCAGGCATTTTTGCCTGCTCTCCAAAACAGCCCATCTTTTTAGATTTTGCTTTCCCATTTCCCGTCAAGTCTTTCTTGACAAACTTGGCCTTCTTGGGATCTAAGCAAGCCTTGCATGATGGCATGTGAGAATCATCAGCAGTAACCGAGTATGCAAATTTGCTCTGCAAAAAAGGATTAGCATTCTCATCATCATTCAGTTGCTCTGACGAATCTGATTCAATTTCTTCACTCCTGTGAAGCATCCTCTTACCCCTTGAAGCCAACATATCTTGTCCCTGATTCAGTATAGAAGTCCCTCTAATCTTCTCTTGCAATGACTTTGTTCTGAAGTCAGAGGGTAAATGTCTATCACTCACTTGCAGTGAGGAAGATCTATAAGCTGCATGACTGAGATCAGAAGACTCCCTCCGTGTCTTCCATCTCTTGTTCCTTGAATTCCAGTCATCACATTTAAGTGATGAATCCATAGCAGAATCCTCTCTGTGTGTTCTGTCAATGACTAAAAATTCACCATCATCTAACAAATCAACCAGATTTCCTTTAAGTGGTAAGCCACTGACTTGACACTTGATTTGATCCTCAACAAAGTGTTGAACAGTTTCAGGATACTTAGCCTTCCTAGAAAAATCATAAGAACCTCTTTTAGATGATGGCTTTGCTGCCAACACTTTGAAATTTGATGATCGGTTTGCATTCTGAGAGTAAGCACGCAGATCATTCTTTAAAGATAGACCCATTAAATTGTCAGCATCTGCTTTATCACCTCTTAAAAGGTCTGCCCTCTTTCCCATTCTCATAATACCAGAATTCTCTGTCATATTACAACATAATGCATTTCGATCTTGTCGCATACCAATTCCATATGTCATTTCCTCAGCACTATCACCGTTGCTCAGCTTATCCATCTTTCTCATCCTTGACCCTGAATCATAACCCACTGACTTTTGTCGAGGCAGAGCAGTTGTTAAACCATTTAGCCCAGAATTCATATCCAAAGCATGGTACACTGAACGCAAGTGACCTGTTGGATCCTTTGCTGTAGATTTCTTTAAACCAGCAAGGCTGAATATGCCCTTTGGGTTTTGCTTTCCATAATTTTCTGGTTCCATAACCATTGATCGTCCCCGTGAGTGAAATTTTAAACCTGAACCTGCCCCATGTGAAGAATAACGATCCATTTTCTGCACAATTTTCCTATCCTTTATCTTTTTACTCCATTTTCCTTCACCTAGTTCTTCGTCTGATGAATCAACCTCCAAATCTTCCATCTTCTCATACATAAGACTCTTTTGACTTCTCATAATGTTCAAAATACGAAGCCTTTCTTCAATACTGTACTCCCCGCAATTAAACCAAGCATCCCTTATCTGACAGAGACTGTTAACCATGTTGTTCTGATGCTTCCTCAATAGATGATAGTGCTGTCGCTTTTGAAAAAAATTCAAACCCTCCTTGTAAAGGGCAACTCTTGGCTCACACAAGCCACCTTTCAACATCTCAAACAACTTCTTAATGGGACTCCCAAAATAGAGGTTAAAACCAGTAAAAAGATCTGTCAAGGTTTGAACAAAAGCCTCTTGGTCCATGTCTGGAAGATACCTAGCAAGTTCAAATCGCTCCTCCTCACTCAAGCACTCATTCCACACATCCACCGACAATATCCCTTCAAGACCAGGAAGATCATACAATTCCAAGGGAATGCTGCAAGTCTGGTTGCCAATTTGACAAAATTCCGTCTCAGTTTCACCCAATTCCAGCAAATCAAAGTCATCTGACCCTGCCCCAGAATCGGCATCGTCAAACTCTTCATCATCATCAGATTCGAGAGCTGTGTTACACTGCTGAAGCTCATCTTCATCACTAGACATACTCCCCCTACTACAGGATGAGAACTCCAAATCAAGCCTTGTCACCTTAAAGTTGTTCTTCTCAATTGCCATGATACATAACATCAAACTACCACCAAAATTTATTCGAATAAGAAGTGCACCTCCAACAGCCCAATTTCAAAAATTTGTAGCCTGCCAAATAAATCTCAACCAAAACCCTGACATAAGCAATACCAACATCAAAACTGACCAAAGAATCTCAAGTTTGATTAAAATAAAAATTTAAACCACAAACACATTTCAGAAAAGAGAGGAAAAAATAAAACACAAATTAAAAAAAAAACTGCAGAAAGAGATGAAAGAAGTACAAGTGCCGAGATTTAGCCATAGAATACCTGAATCATGACAAAAAAACTCCAAAGATAAAATTGAGAAGCACGGCACAAGCTCCCATGCATGGTAGATTGACCAAGATAGGAGAGTTCGATGATTGCGCAATTAGACAGATAAAAAGATGTGATGGTGCCAAGGTGAATATCAGAAACCCTAAAAAATTTTGAGTAAAGCAAAATCTGCAGAAATCCCCAAAATAATAGAAAAAATTAAGTAAAATTCAATAAATTAGACAAGGGAAGCAAAGACACTTAAATCTCTATTGGTTGTTCTATCAACAAAACCACTCAATATTATCCAGTACTCTTTCTAATAACCATAGGCTAAAGTTGACCACCATAGTAGAAGACAATCAACAAAGATATCTCATTAAACTTTAATAAGGATTACTAATCTCCAAACAACATCACCACACCTTTATAAATATGATACTAGATTGTTTAACATTAATTAAGCAGAGTGGCGAAAGACAAGAGCACTACATAACCTTATCCAAAACAAAAACCCCAGATCTTTGCCAAGCTATGTAAAGTAAAAAGACTAGGGATGGTAACTCTGCAGCGTGGGGGGAGGGGGGACAATCCCCACTCCCTATCCCGGCCAATCCTGCCCTCCCCCAATCCTTGGTGGGGGAAAAATCTTCGCATCCCCATTCCCCACATCCCCACAGGAATCACTGAATTAATAGGGAAAAAAAGGTAAATGCAATAAAATTAGAACTGAAGAGTAATCTCTACTAGCCATAATTATGTAGTCCACATGTTTTTAATAATAATTGCATTTAAATATGGAAATAGCCCAGTATTATCAAGCAAAATACAAGATATTCTCATCTCAAGCATTCCAAAATCTAAAACACAGTGAATGACCCCAGCACTGTTGAAATGGGCCAACCTGCTATGGGCAAGCCATAACCGGTACAGGGTGGGCTGGCCAGTTTTCTAAACAGTCCTACTTTGTGTGGGTGTGTGTGTGTGTGTGTAATTCACACTTCAGCCATTTATCTTAAGCAGAAGAACCAAATTAAATTTTGTCTTAATCAGTAAAAGACCGCAAATTCAGTCCCTCAAGCAATTTATCTACCCTTCCCAAGTGGAAAAAACAAAAAAAAAAATCATGAGATTTTCTGTGAAAATTTCATCTTATGACTAACCAAATCAGCAATGAGATCAGTAAACGAGACTGCGGTATCAGTAGTAATTACAAAATACAAACTTTGATTTGACCAGATTAACCCAATAATTACCCACTTATCTAAGATCGAACAGACCACGGAGAGAGAATCGTTAAGAGTGTCATCTTGTACAATTAACGATTTCAAGTATTATCATCAACGGAAAGCCATCGTATAACATGTAGATCAGATTAAGCAGATACCCAATACAAAAAATTAACCAAAAATCCAAGACAGCATCCAAGAAGCAAAAAATCAGTCAGAAAAATACTAAACCAACGGAAGACCTACGCCAAAATCAAAGAAATTAATAAGAACCAAGTACAAAAACCTGAGTGAACCCTAAGGGCTAAAATAGTAAAACACACTAACACTCACCTCACCAGGAAAAGGATCTGTCAGCGGCTGGCCAGCGATGGTGGTCGGTGGGAGTGGCGCGGACCCGCAGCGTGTCAGAGGGCTGTGAGATACGATAGAGATTAGAAGGGCTTCGAACTTCGGAGCAGTTGGACGGCGTCGGCGTCCGGGTGGCGGTTGGACGAACGAATGTGGCTAGCCGGTGATTGGCGGGCGGTGGCGTGATTGAGACAGTGAGAGTGTGTGCGTGTAGGAAACGAGAGCTTCGATAGAGTCCCGTTCTTCAACCGGGAGGCAAGGTTCGCTTGGAATTGCTGAGGCCTTTTTTATTTTTTTCTCTTAAACACTGAACGTAATAAATTATATAAAATTTATTTACATTTGAGTTATACGAAAATAATCTTTTAAATTTTTAAATTTGATAATAAAATTTTTAAATTTATATAAATATTTTTTTGTTATTATTTAGTATATTATTTTATTAATAAAACATTATATATTAGCAACATGAATCTCTAAACTTTATTTTTTTTATAATTTTTTTAAATTTTATATTATATATCAATAATTTTTTAAATTTTAAGTTATATACATATTATACTTTATTAGTAAAATAAAAAATTAATTAATAATGGAAAAATTATTTGTATAAATTTAAAAATTTTAAAAAGTTAATTATCACATTTTAAAAATTAAAAAATTATCTATATATAATTTAAATTTTAAAAAAATTATGCACAATTTAACATAGATATTTTAAAAAGTGATTGTGTGTTATAAATTTAAAATATTTTAAAAATTCACTTCGATTATATTTTAAATATATTTTTATTTATATTTTTACAATGTTTCAGGGAAAAGAAAAAAATTGTTGCCATTTAAGAGGTTTTTCATATTTTTGTCCTGCAAATATATTTTTTAATTTAATTTTTATTTTATAATTTTATAACTGTTAGCTTGATAAGTTTTCAATGATTATCTCTATGCTATTTATTCCAATTTATTATTGAACTGTTGAAATTATTTTAATTGTTAAAGAAAACATGTTTTTCTGTATAATCATTATTGTAATTTCACATATTCACAACAATTTTTTTAAAATTATTACCAAACAATATATTAACCAATCATGTTTTCAAATTTGCTTTTTTATAAGATTTTTACTAAACATTATTTTACCCAATCTAAACAGTAACTTTCCCCGCGACCCACGACATAACAATTTTTAAAAAGTCACAACATCCCTAAAAGACCCTTATTTTGAGATTTTGCTGTATTTCGTCTCTTTAAAAAAAAATAAGTTGTACCAGAAGCTTTCTTTTTGCATAGGAAAGAAGAAAAAAATTGAAATCTCTCCTTAGATAAAAATATACACTCAAAATTATTAATTATTATAATTATTTTTTAAACATTTTTACCTAACATCTTGAATACTCATTTTGAATCCCATGTTGGCTCTTTCTCTATACTCATATTTTTAATATTTACTGAATGGTGTATTATCATATATTTAATTTAATTTTATATATTATACCCCTCTATTTGAATTTTGTTTAAAATTTTTTATATATTTATTGCAATTTTATTTTTAATATTTTAATTGTATGAAAAACAAAAATTTAATTAAAATTAACCATAATGAATATTGAAAATCATTTATTCATTCAAATAATAGTATTTGAAAAGTTATATCCATATATGTTCTTTTCAATAATTTAGACAAAAGTGCTTATCAAATGATTTTGACAAATGTAAATTATTTACTTCTCATAATGACTTTTATAAAACTCCATTTAGAATTTAAAAGAAAAAAAAAGCAGTTTTTAAAAAAGACAAATATCCACAGGAACTCAAACAGGAGTTCTGGGGGAAAAATTAAAAGATAACTTATGATCGCTGGCCCGAAAGCTAAGTGCTAAACGATTAAATCCAGAATAATAATCCATGCTTTGTGTGGGATGTTATGGTAAGATGATTATATATAATGAAATAATAATTTTTTTAATATCTTAACAATTAAAGAAAATAATAATAATTTCTATTTAATATTTTTTATTCATAAATAATTATTAATATAAAAATTATATTCAAATTTTTATTAATCCAATAAATAAATGACATTGTATTCATAGTATGGTAAAAACAAAATAATTAATACAAGCATTAAACATTAAGAAAATATTAAAATGACAAAATAAAAAAATAAAAATCAAATACAATGAGAGATATTTAACTTCCATTATAAAAAACTAAACATATCTTGCAAGAAAAATTTATAACTTGTGCGCGATATTTTTTGAAAATAGTTGTTAACAATATATTATGTCAAAGGAAACTATCCTTAGTCAGAATATCTTATCAGGAGGGGGGAAAAAAACAACCGATAACATAATAGCAAATGAAGAAAGGGAAACAATATTCATTTAATATCTTAACAAATTGCTATCACTAAGTTTAAAATTTTGCTATCATCAAAATTATTATATCACCGAGGGAAATAATATTCATTTAATATCAAGAAACTAGTACCATTGATTTAAAAATTTGCCAAACGATAAATATTTTATATTTTCAAATAAAGAAATATGTTTTTTATTGATAAAATTGATAAATTTAAAGTAATTTTAAATTATAATTGTCATGTTAATGATAATAACCACTAAAAATTGATTTTTTTATTTTGCTTAATTTTTTAATTTTGAATAACATATATCTCTACTTTATTACTTATAGGCTCACTTTTTTTTTTGTTTTAAATGCCAAATAGCTTGAAAGAAATATTACAAAAAAAATTAAACCACTTGGAATACATATAAAGCAATAAAATCTCTCAAAATGATAATTTTTTTGATAATATTATTAATTAATAATTTTCTTTATTTAAATTATTAATTTATTCCTAATAATATATTATACAACAAGTAAGAATAAAAAAAATAACAATCATATATATTATATAATCCTATTTTACTTATATTTGTAGTTATAAATAATTTTTTAATAACATTATTTATTAATAATATATAAAATATAATTATAATATTGGCTAATCTCGGGCTCAGGTTAGGCTTGGTAAAAAAATCAAATATAACTCATTTTATATTCAAATTTTTTAAAAAATGAGCCCTTCTTATCAGACTTTTTTTTTTAAGCTCATATATATATTTTTGGATTAGGCAGACTTTTCAATCCATGATCAAACCTAATTTAATTATGCCATCAAAAAATTAAATGTAAATTTCACCTATGCTACTATTTAATATGATATTTACAATTAACTTTTTTCATCATATAAAAAATAGAAGATAAGACTAAAAAAAAAAGACCATATCACTTTCTCTCTTAATACCACACAATCATCAAATAAGCTCGTGGCCTTTTGTAAGAAAAATTAGCAATAAAAATTTTTACAAGGCATAAAACATACTTGTTCATTACTTTAATTGAAAACTTAATGTTACACCCCCGGAAGGAGGTATAATTGATATGGTTTACAAGTTGAAACTCATGTCTATAAGTCTCTTGACGACTAAAGTTGTAAACATAAAAGTGCAGTGACAAAGTAAAACAAATCTTTGGAAACTTAAGGATGCTTCTTTTTATTGAAAGATTTGTATAATATTACAAGAAGATTGATTACAAAATAGTTGATTTAACTTTTTGTAAAAATTTCAATAGTCTCCTCTAAACATAGGGTTACCCGAAATTTTTACAAATAGCCAAACAATAAATCAAAATAATTAAGAAAGCTCTGCTTTCAACTTGAAGCACTAAACAGTAACAAATGGGGATGAGGTCTTGCCTATGCATAAATGAAGCAACAATTAAAAAGAAGTAATATATCTAATTACAAATTCAAAAATACTTTCACCAAAAAAGGCCAACCATACAAGGCTCAACAACATGACGCGATTATTCCTACACCAGTTCTAGAACCATATCACTATTTATAATAAAAAGAAAATTAAACAACATGAGTTTGAAATTTAATGAGCAAGTAATATTAATTATAACTGAAATGCAAATAATAAATAATGGTTTACCTTTAAACTTGAATTTATATAAAAAATATGAGCAATAATGTAGTATCTAATAAAATTCATTTTTCTCATTTATAATAAATAAATTCAATAACGCATATAAAACAAACATTTTAAAAATCATGCCTAATAATACAATTGATGTGTCTAAACATAAATAAATCAAACGAATGCCAAACACATTGCTCATGAGAGAATAGTAATATAAAGGTAGCTTATGCTTAACTGTTCAAACAAATCCACCTATATTGGGCGACACACAGGGCTAACAACAACCCTACTAGTTGGGGTTTAGATCGAAGTGTACCAAGATTAATAACTACTACTGTTAGTAGGGTTCTGTATTAAACCACATTCTATCTTTGACATTATCGTATACTAATCAAAGATGGCTAAAGTAATTAATCAAGTAATTATCCAAGTATATTTAACTAAGTAATCAACAACTAAGATATTCCAATAACATGAATTCATAATTTCTTTTTAGACACAACACAACAAAATTATATATACCATTTCATTATCTTATGCTGAACAAATAATATAAATTCTCACAACAAATATTATCTACTCATCACGTATAACACTATAAATTTTTTTAAGCCTTAACTTGACAAAGCACCTAATATGGGGTTATCTTCAGAACCTCCTAAATTACCCATAAACAATCTTCATTATTAAATAACATATTAATTTGCATAGGGTCAAGCTACTCTTATTTATTATTATTTCTTTTTAAAATATAACTTCCATATTCCACCATAGAGTATTTCCACTTAGACCCAATATTTAGGTTCTAATTAGCATAAGATTTCCTACTTATTAGCTATATCATTTAATCTTCTAAGTTATAACATTAAATAAATTCCCTTTCTTAGTTCTCAAATTTTCCTACCATTCAAGAAGTTAAATAATTAGAACTCCACTTCTAAAAATTTATTTAAGTAATTTGTCATCTCCTAACTTAGATTTTAAGCTAACACGTGGGCCATGAAAATTTATATTTTCATTTAACACTCAAATTCACCACTATAAAAAGATCTTCAATTTAAACCTATCCTTATATAGCCATAAGAAGAAAAGGGAACATTACCCTACAACTTGAGTGAGTTAAAAACAAGGAAATAGAGCCAATACTAACATAGAAGGGCCTCAAATTTCTAAATTTTTTAGATCAAACCTTAGCTTCACGGCACACACAGCAACTAGAGAGAAGATGAATGAAAGGGAAGGGAGGAAAGAAAAAACAAAGATGAATGGAAAGTGAAAGAACAAAAAAGAAATGGAAAAGAAGTAAAAAAAAACAAAGAAGAAGAAGCACCTGGACTTGCAACAGATAAGAAAAGAAAAAGTGAAAAGAGTGGGTGGTTGAAATTTTTTAATATATTTTGGAGAAATTTAGATTTTGGCTCTTAAAAATTTCAAAATGTTATAATATAGTCCTTACATCACTTTTTTTTTCAAACTCCTAGCCTACTCCAACTAATCCTACTACTACTTCTTATTCTCAAATAATTTATTTTACTTTATTATAATTTGCCTTGATTATATTCTTAATTTTTTTTTCAAGCTTATAGGGACTGACTTGACATAAAATTTTTTAGGGTGTTACACTTGTTGTGGACTAAAATGTCTGATAAAAGCATATGAAAATATAAGTGATATGTATCAATCCTTGAATTGTAAAGAATTAGGTATATACGGGTGTGACAATATAATTAATAAAGAGATATATCTATATATAGTGATACTTAATAGAAACAATTATTTGATTTTTTTTATCTTAAAAAAGTAATCTTATAAAATTAAATTATTCAAATATAATATCTCATACTTTCTATGAAATAAAGAGCCTTTCTCCTTTTTTCCAAAAAAATAAAAGTGACTATTTTTTGCTTTATATTAAAAAGAGAGATGTGCCTATTGTTAACAACCTGTGCATGTATGCAATAAAATGATTATTTTTATAATTTTTTTATGTGTAACTAGATAAAATTTTTATCTAAATGTTTTATAAATATAAATAGCTATTAAATAACACCTTAAACACATATCAAATTGAATACTTATTTTACAAGAGTAAATAATAGCTAATTGTACCTATTGCATGTAAGAACTATGATTAATAAAGAAACAGTGATTTTAATCTTTAATATTCAAAAATTCATCTTATTAAATTAAAAAAATTAATTGATCTATATTGTGTTTGCATTAATAATTATTTTAAGTCAAATCCTTGTTAATACAAATTTTGCAAGTAATCTAGTATATAAGCCCACTTGGTATAGCAAATTATTTTAAAATAATTAAATTATAAAATCAGAATAAATAATTATTAATTTAACAAATTTTGATTATGTTAAATAAATTTAAAAGATTATTTCATTGATATTTTTATAGCCCATGCGAAGATGCTATAACAAAGTGATTATTTTATAAATTTAATATGTCAAATTATACAACAATTTTATTTAAACAATTTATGAATATATACAGTACATTAACGATATGTTTAATAATCAAACACAATTAAATTCTTTACCAATTCTTTCTTATCGCTGGATTAATTAGTAAAAGGTCATATACATTAAATTAAATCTATACACGTTCAAACTTCCATATGAGGATCATGTCATTTCATCTTAGTAAGTTTCCTTTTTTTCAACATATTAAAATTAAACTTAGCTTTCAATTCATTTGGTCCATAATATATGATTACTAATTTAATTAGATTATTCAATTAATCTAAAAAAATAACCCATGCTTTGTGTGAAAGCTGTCTCGAAATAGAATTGCTAATCATTGCAGGGCCAATTGAACCTGGCTGCCATTTACTTCATAGGCTACAATAAAAACTGCCATTCATTTCAGTGATGCCAAATGAGCTCCAAAGCTACCAAATTCACAATTGATATCTAGTATAACACAAACCTGTCATAATGTCATCAAGATGAATAAGTCACAATATATGATGCAACAAAATTAACATGGCCCTTGATGAGCCTTAAAAAGAAATTGTGAATGATGAAAGAAGGAAGACTTACATCAGCTTGAGGAAATTCAGTGTCACTTCCTACCCCTATCATCTCTACAAGTTGTCAAGAGTAATATTTCATACCATCAAAGATCAATCCATCCTCTGAATAAGATGCAAATTGATTCTCTTCCAATAGCATCAACCTAGATAATTTATCAAAGAAATTATATAAAATGAAAACTTTTCATTTTAAATTAAAGCAGGAAAACTTTGTAAAAGCTATGGTCTTTCATTGAATAATCAATTGTAGTAGCTGAAACCAAAGGCAAACAATTTCCCACTCCAAAAATTAAAATTAACAAAACACTACCTTTTGGTTATAATTCCAGACGAAGGAAATTGGTCTTCGTTTAGCTTCACATTTCCACTCCATATTGCATCCCTGCCAATTGGCCTTCTCAGGGGAATCTTATAGTCTTTGGAAGGGTAACAGGATATTTTGAATAGTAATCTCTCGGTTTATGAACATTTCCTCATACAACAAACACTCTAATCCTATGAACTGAGAAATTTTTTTAAATGAGGAATCGCAGACAACCAAAACAAGAATCTTGTTTAAACATGCATTAGAAAACATTTCTAAAAGGTACAACAACAAAAGATTTAGCTAGAAGAACGCAGAGAGAGGAGGCATTACTCACCATAGCCGCTGATCTCGCTGCTGCATCTGAATCAACGCACATCAAACACCCACAGCAACACACCTCAAAATTTCATAAAAATTGCAACTCCAAGCCCGAACATCTTGTGCACAAATGGAAGAAGAAACGGCTGAATCAAATTGAAGAAGGAGAAGTTGGGTTTGGCAGAAAATGGCAGTCTTGAGGACGGGAGAAAGAGGGCAGAGAAACCGAAGAAGATAGCGAGTGCGAGAAGGAGAAAGCGGTGACAGATTGATGGGAAGATACTGAGATTTTGAATTTTGAAATATTGGTAAGTTTTATTATTGGTCAATTTTATTTGCGAAAAATATTTAATTTTGAATTTCAAAATATTAATTAGCTTTATTGTTGATAACTTTATTTAAGGCAAATATTATTGGTTTATTTTTAAAATAAATAATTAATTAGAAGAACAATAATAAATGTAATGTCAAAAGTTAAGATATTAAATAATTAATATTCAAAAATTTGAAATGATCTTAAAAAAACTTAATTTGAAAAGCTTTACCATCACTTATGGCTCTTGATTTACAAAAGGTTAATTATAAAAATGGAAATAAAAAATATATAATTTTATAGATAGAAAATAATTTTAGTATTTATTTTTTTAATAGTTGAATAATGATTAGTGAATAATATTGAGTAATGATTAAATAATAATTATACAAGTAAAATGAACATTTTATACTAATTTTTTATTTTCTTTTCATTTTTCATTCTCTTACCAAACATGCCATGAGCAAAATTTGAATTGATGTAGAATATTGAGTCAATATTTAAAATTCATGTCATATAAATAGTTCATATGGACTTCCTAAGGTGAAGACTTGTATAAGTAACATATCAACATAACTTAAAACTTATTTCAAATATAATTGCTTTTGTCAATTATATAAATTAAAAATTTAAGCTTGCCCATAAATGTGTCAAACAAGTAGTGAGTATTTTAAAAGTGATAGATGACTCATTATAATACAAAACTAAGAATGAAAAAAAAAATCCAATGTAGTATTCTCATCACAGGCCATTAAGCATTCATAAATCTATAACAAAAAAACAAAGCATGATTCGAGCAAACAAAAATAGAATCTAAAAAGAAAAATGAAACACAGAGCTGATTTGGGCTTGAGAATAAATGAAGCTCACCTATTATTTGTGAAACAAAAATAATGAAGTAATTAAAGGAACAATGGAAATTGCATGGAAGAACAAAGGTGAGTGGTAGTAACAATGTAATCGTGAGTCTTTCTAGGTTTGCTTGTTCGAAGTCTAGAAAGTAAAACAAGCAAATTTTTTTTATATTTGTCTTCACCCAATTCACTTATTCCTTGTTTCATACCTACTTCATTTTTAATACTCATTGGGGTGTGCATGGGTGAGGACGGGCTAGAAATTATCTCAACCCAAATCTTTACTTGACTTTGAACTTGGGACAAAATTTTTATCTCAAGACCCAACCTAACTTGAACTGGGCCTACTTATTATCAAGCCAAGAATGAGTCAATCGAGTTAAATGTCTTTTTTTAAAATTATTTTTTAAAACTTTGAAAATTTATATCTTTATATTTGTTCAATTATTTTGGGCATATAACCACCATATTTGATATGTGTTATCAAAATTTATACAATGGATATGGAAAAACATGGGTTTAAATGAGAAAATATGAAGAAAATGCAAGTATAGTTGCTAAAACTTCAAAAAATACATATTTTTTAATTTCATTTTCTCTTATTTGAATGTGATAATCATACTTAAAAGAGCCCTAACATAAGCCTTGATCCATCTAGTTATTTATAATTTATAAAATATGTTAAAATTTTTTTGTTAAAATTATAAAAAAAAAACTCTTAAAAAAGAATTCTCTTTAATTTAAACTCTATCTTTATATATATATATATATATAAACACCTCAGGTCAAGTTGAGTTGGATAGGACCAAAAGGTAGGCCCATAGCCCATCTCAATCCGCTCTTTTGTCCCAACTTAACCTCATTCAATTTTTTTTTTAATTTCTTCACTCCTCCCAACCTGATACTGTTTCAGTAAGGTTGGGCCAATCAGTCCTTGCACACCCCTAAATACTCAAACCTAGTGGAGATTATTCTCTCCCACCATGCCTCTAATTCATACATTAAAAAATGGAATTTAACAATAAAGCATTGAAGATTCATAACATATTTATTTTGAAAACATCATAATATTCAACAAATTATTCAACACAATGGTCTAGACTATGCCAAATTGATAAACATACCTAGAATGTGTAAATAGGTATGTAGTGCAAAAGATATAATTTTAATACTTTTTTAAAACTGGAGGACCAATGGTCCTCTATATCAATATACTAAAGGTGGAGGACTAGTGTATAAAATAGTTGAAATTAATCATTATATTAAAGAATTTATTATTTTGACGAGGATATGAAGTAGCGTGAAGAAAAGAAATTATTAACTATTGTTATTGTGACCAATTACTTATGCAAACATGAATTTAAACAAAGTCTTCCTAAAATGGAGAAGGTAATCTTAGCAAACTTGAGAAGCAAATGTAAAAGAATAAGACACATAGTAATTTATTCTGGTTCAGTTTTCTTTAACCTACATCCAGTCCTCTCAAGATACTTAACAGATTTTTCCACTAATGATCAATATACTTACAAAAAGGATGGTTTTTAATTTGTGCTTACCAATAACACTTATCACAGCACAGTGATTTTTCACCAGGAGTTTTTGCAACTAACCCTTAACTTTGTCACTCAATATCATGAATTTCTAAACACACTCTTTCTCTTTTACAAGGCTTTCAAGCGCAAGATAGAATCACTTCCTATAAGCTAATACACAGGACACGAGGAAACAACTTTTCAATAATGAATCTCGTATTTTTCTCAAGTTCACTTCTCTCCTTATTATCTTTTTCATTTGACATTGCTTTATACATACATATATATATATATAGACTTCTTGCAACAGCTAGCCGTTAGAGACAATTCTTATCTTTAATGTTTTTCTTCACTAGTGCATTCTTAATTTATCTCTAATGTTCAAAACTTTCAGTGTTGTAGATTTTAGATGCTTTTCTATGTAGCTCATCTGGTCAACTCAAAATTAATGCTAACACAAAGCTTGAAATGTGGGTTAAAGAGATAGTTTATTTTCATGTAAAGGTTAGAGACAGCCGCAGTTAAGGTTTTTTTGCATATACTTAGTTTACGTAAAAACTATAACTCTTTTATCTTTTACCCATTAACTAATTTGTTGTTTAGCACATTATTAGCTAAACATATGCAAATAAGTATGATTTTTATTATTAAAGTCAAAATGCAGATGAATTAACACTTAACTTATTAGACCACAAAAAAAATGGGCTTTTACATAAATCTGGGTTAGGTTTTGTTATCATTAAAGTCTTTGGACTAGCAACTTTAGGCCAACAATCTCCCTCTTTTGATGATGATAAAACTCTAAAAGCAAGAATTTTCAAATTGATTTATGTAAAAGTTCATTTTATATTATAGTTATGCTCCTTCTGTAACTATTACATTCCCTCTGACAGTATGCATAAATCTCAACCGAGCAAATGTAACATTAATACTCAAATATCAACAAACAATCCAGTTTCAAAATTCAGCACATATTAAGCAAAATTATTTTTTATCAGACAATATTAATCGATCAAAATCCAATAATCAATCACACCAATAATCTAATATTCAATCACAAGTATATTATTATACATCATTTTCTCTTCCTTTTTGTCATTAATAAAAGGAAAAAAAATGAAGCCAAAGTCACAATCATAGATAGAAGTAGGCATATGCACAAAATGTAGACAAGAAAGAAATTAAGCCATCAATGGTAATAGTCAAGCATTATAAAGTATTCTTAGTGATGGGCTTGTTGAAGATTCGTATTGAGATTTTGAAAGGTGTCACCTATGGCTTGTGTAACATCTGGTCCCTCCGTAAACGTGAGAAACGCAATGTTCGGTTTCTTCGTAAACGTCAGAAATGGGCCAAATATAAAAGGAAGTCCTCGAAATAGAAGGAATTAGGCCAACTAAAATTATGATAAAATTTTAAATATTAGAAAATGAGAATTTTGAGGTTTAAGATGCCCAAAAACTAGAGCCAGAAGAGCTCAAAAAATTTATCGAAGAAAGTAGGGGCATTTTTGTAATTTTTAAAAAATTTAAAAAACTCAGAAGGGCTTTTTAAATGAAGAATTTAAAATTTTCGGGTTCTTAGAGGCCTTGAATATTATGGGAACCCCTAGAACAATTGAAACCCCTCCGGTGAACGATTTCAGCCGTTGATTAACCTAAACTTTGATCGAACGGTTCAAAATAGTTTTATATCCTTTTTGAGTGATTCCAAAGGCAATTCTTATGATTAAGAGCTCAATAAAACTATCTCAGGTTGTCATCTCTACCAAAGATCTATCATGTTATGGCTAGGGCTCTATGTAATTTTGTGGGATCTACTGTGACCCCTAGGTCGACTGCGACCTCTCAGAGCTCTGCTAGGGTCTACTGTAACCCGCTGTGCTATACTGGGATCTACTGCGATCTATCTCTGGGAGACATCAAAGTTTAAGATCACTGTATCTTACGGTGAAATACATGCTCACTAAGTATGGTAACCATTGCTCATAATAGCTAAGGCTAAACTCAGAGGTGCATCATGCCTTTCGTGCAAAGTGGGTTCTGTGTAGTCTAATTCTTTAGGATCACGTTATATTGATACTAGGGAGCATTTCAATGTTTACTCATCGCTCCTTGTAGGAACCTCAGATTCCCACTCTAGCCCCTTTTTTACTTGGATTTTCTTTTCTTACTCTATTAACTTACTTACTTTGCATGTACTTGTTCTAACCTTCCTCTCATATCCTGCAGCTTCTAACTATGCCCACGTTCTGCTTTTAAGTGTTTTGGTACTAGGGCATCTCACACATTGAGTGTGGCTAACATCTCTGGCAGGAGAGAGGCTATGCACTGGTCCCTTATCATTTCATTTACATGTATTATAAGGGACTCAGATCATACATACTAAACTCATGCTATATGGCTCTAAACATTCTTTGCTATAAATTCCTTTCTGCATGCTTTTCTTATTAGTATGATATTATTAGAATCCCTTTACCTTTCTTTTCTAACTCATCTTATTCTTTAACTAACTAGGATACCTTTTGATTATCGGGACACTTTGGTAATTGATGTCATCGTTTGCTACGCACTCAAGTCACATTACTACTGGGTTAGCTATACCCAATATCATGTAACTATTGTTGCAAGCAAACCATAACATCAAATACTAATACATAAGCGCCTCATAACTAAGCTTAAAGCCACTATCACTTGTATATTATAAGTTTCCCAATAATTTAAAGTATTCCTCTTTTACTTTTCTCTATCTGTCCTATTATCGTAGAGTGCTCGGGGAAAGTAGGATTCTTCCTCTACTACATCCTAAAATCTCTTTGTATTGCCTAACTATTTTTTCTTCGAGCGCTATTATGCTAGAAGGGCGTCTATGCCAAGGACAGATGTGCTTTGTTAAGTACTCAAGTACATTAACTGAATGTCTATTCTTAATCTAATATGTCCTCGGCTTGTACACTATCATATCTTCTCTTTCTACCTTTCTTATCCTCTTACTTAGGATATTTTACTACTGGCTGTTTCTGTTGCTAGTTCAGGTCTTTCTATGCTCAAGAACACCTGCACTTTTCCTGGGTTCTTCTACTTATTCACTCTCTGTAATATCAAGGGGGTATATTTTTTGCTCATACTCTTACTCTGCTCTTAGTTAGACTGTCCCTTGGTAAGAAGGATTCTATTTCATATAATTCCAAGAATTTATTCTGTAGCGCTCTCGGCTTATACTCTTTCTCTACATAAAATGAGGTTCACCTTCTTATGCGGTCTCTAGCTTCCTCAAGCTTCCCTGAGAGTACCAAGGCATTACCTGTCAGTCTCAGCTTGCTTCTATATTTGGATCAAAGTTAGGCTTTCTCTCTATTCAGCCTTTTTAGCTTTACCCCAGGAGCACAATATACTATTTTTAGGGTTTTGCTAACCTAATCCAAAACACATACTCTCAATGTCTGGATTCTACCTCACTGAAGCTGATGCTCTACTGGATGCTCTAATCACTCACGTGCCTTAACCTTATATTATTTTCATATTAGGGAGCTCGTTTGACTACTATTGGCTTCTATCTATTTACCTTTCTGGGCTTAGCTTACTTATCTAATCATGACTAAAGCGAGGACACCTTTTTTGTAGCTAATTTTTTTAGCTCTTCCTCGCTTTCTTTATGACTCAGGGGGGTCTATTTGGGGAAATTTACTAACCACTACTGGGTGGTTTCCCCGACTCAGGATATCTTATTTTCCTTTCTCGATCCAGGGAGAACTTTCATTGAGCCTTTCATTCATATATCTCACCTGGAATAATACTACTGATCATCTCCCCTAGGCTTTAGCCTACGCTCAACTTGGGCTAGCCATCTCATCGGACTTATAGTTTACCATCTATCTTTATTCTTTTCTAAGCTTCTATTATTGGGCTACTCATACTTATTTTTAGGGGTCACCCATGAGGTACACCCCTCTAGGCCATTCACTATGTGCCTCACTACTAGTAGTCTTATCTTACGTTATTTCGAGACTACACTAACATTCTATCATTCAATATCTCATAGGGTAGCATCTTAGGTTAGAGTCAACGCCTTAAAAGTGGGTCTTAATAACCTCATCATCCCTGTGTCTAACTTTCTCTGTGTTAAGCTCTTTTCTCAATCTCATTTACTAGGTTCACGGATTTTTTACTAATCTTCTGTAATCATTCATTACTCTTTTCCTCTACTTATACTAGGGGTTCCCGCTCTTTGTGGGTTGTCTGACCCCTTATCAACTTCTTTCTTAAATTAGCCTGAATGTGACCAACAAGGCATTCATAGTGTCCTTCGTCGCGGCTAACACATTATTCACTGCGGCTAATTAGCTTTGGGTTCACCATAATTTTCCTATCTGAGTATTGGTTGCAGCTAGCTTCTTAATTGGCTGCAGTGAGGAGCTCTTTAGATTACCTCGCTGCTTCTATAAAATAATTGGCCATGGCTAACAGCTTCTGATTGACTTATTTTTTTAGGGATTAGGCTTTTCATCTTTAGCTACCTACCCGAGCCTCATTGTCTTTATATCTAGCCTATCATCAAGTTAGAAGATTCTACCTCTTGCTTCACTTATACATAACTAATTATCATCTTTGGGCTATCGGGCTCTAGGGGTATAGCTCATAACTCGACCTCTTCCCTGAGGGAATTAGCCTTTTAGGTTTTGAAATTCATCTAGACATTTGGGTGTTGTGGCTAGGGGACTTTTGCATTCCCCTCTAAACTGGTCCTGTGCAGCCGTAATCTTATCTCATACCACGCAGCATCACTACTTGTCTTTGTATTAAGTAGGATATCTCAGAATGGCCTGAGTATGACTACGAGAGAGAATTAGGCCTCACATACTCTCTCTAGCAAGCCTCTTCCTATCAATGATATTATTTCTCATTGTTTATATCTAGGACTTGCCACTGATCCCGGCGAGCTATCACATCTCATAAAGCTCTAGCCGTCGAATCACTTAACTCTACTCAAGCTTAACTCTGCTTAAGCTACTCTAGAGGCCACTCTTTTCCTATGTCTATTAACTACTCTAAGACCATTTTACAACTTACTCATCATGAATAAAGCAACAAACTACTTCCACACACCCACAATGTCTCATATAAGGTTCTACCTATCCATTCAAGCCTTTATATAGCCCTAATTCTACTTCCTCAAGCCAAATCCAATCCAAAAGATCCTAGAACTTTGCTCTGATACCAATAAATGTAGCACCATAATTTCCTAACTCATCTCATCATATACACATGCCTCATCTCATTATGTTCATGAAAGAATAAGGAAAAAGAGGAAAACTAATGGATTTCTTTGCGTTGCGTCATACTTAAAAATTTTATTCGGTGTCACGTGAATCGTGAGAGCTCATACTATACATCCTCATATTTAATTACATCATTACAACTCATTTGCATCTCAAAATCATGCCCACAACTTATAGAAACTGAAATGGAGTGTGGAATATGAAAGTTCATTCTCGGCCATAATTGCTCCACTTTCTGACCAAACTTTGGAAATCATAACTAAATCTAGAAAAATTGAAATCATGCAATCTTGCTTATTTTGGGAAGCTATGGATGTCTACTTCACACTAAAAAGGGCGTTTGACATCCAAAATGGTTCAGAGGTCGCTGTTGCCCGAGCTGCTATTTCAGATTACTGATATAAACTTCTAAAATTTATAACTAATTCTATAAAAATAGAAATCACATACATTCAGTCATTCTGGAAAGCTAAAAATGTTAAATTTATGTTAAAAATAATTTTAGAATGAAAAAAAAAATACATTTAGCCATTAGAAATCTATGAAACAGTTACTGGACTCTTGGGGCGCTACTACTACTGACAGCCAACTTTAAAAATGTATAATTCTTTGCTCAGACCTCCAAATGAGGTGATCTTGGTGGCCCCAGAAAGCTTAAGACCTCTAGTTTATGCCTGTAAAAGTTTACAAGTATTGAACACTATTTGCCTATCGGATGACACAAAATATAAATCTGCCAGTGTGAACAGTGCACATACTAGAATCAATAGAAAATCCTAACTTTGAAAATTCATCAAATATTCTCTAGACCTCCAAAAACTGTGTTCTTTAGTTTCTCAAAAAGCTCTCAATGAGATCTAATTGCATGCCAAATCTTAAATCAAGACTAACTCATTTGGCCAAAAAGTGATGTAGGGTTCCATAATAGTCAATTTTAGCTCCATATAGGGTACCAAAGTTGCCCAATAGATATTCCTTAGTCTTGGCACCTTTTGGGCAAGTCTAAAAGTACATTTAAGACTTTTGTGAGCTGCCCAAATGGTCCCAAACCTCATGTATCTCATTTTGACTTTTTCATCCATACTTATATATATTTGCATCAAACTTCCAATTTGTATAACGTGGCATTACATATCCAAATTCATTTCTAAAGTTCATACATCATATCCATACATGTATATATCACATAATATCATATTTACATGTATCTCAAGGGTCATGTGTCATTTACAATAATCATATACATCATTGAACATCATTATGGTTCAAAAAGGGTAAAAACTAGACATATGAATGTCAATCTCTCTTCTTCAATGTTGTTGGCTCCCATTAGCATATTCACTTAGTTCACCTAGCATTTTAGAGCATTAGAGATGAAGGGATGAGATTCAAAGAATCCCAATTAGTTCATCTCTCATTTAATCATATATAATGGATGTAAACAAATCTCATAAATGCATGTATGATCATATAGACATGTGCAAACATTCAAGAAGCCTTTTCATCATTTAAGAAAAACATACATAGCATACAAAGGCTTGCCAAACAAGTGGATATGCCTCACCCAATTTCTTGTGGATATTGGATTTGCCTCACCTATTCTTTAATGCATTCTTGGACTCAACCATATTCTTGGGAGCCCACTTTGTTTTTGGGAGACTCTTTGCTTTGTCTTAACCAATCTTAAGAGTTCTTGGCTCATCCTCACCATAGCTAAGGGTTCTTGGCCTCACCACACTTAAGCAAACCTAAGCACACATCAAAACATCATATAAAACGTAATATGTCATCATAAAGCCATATGGAGTTGCTTCATTATGCTACATTATAGAGTCTACACTTCCATCTCACTATCTATGGCTTCTAAAATTTTTTCAAGGCTTCCTCTCATCCTCTTCCATCCTACATGACTCAAAAATAAGCTTGAAACAAATTAAAACTTCCCTTTGGTACTCTTTCTAGCTTAGACCGATATTATGAAAACATTTGGGGTTCAAGGGGTTTTTAATTTTTCCTTGATGGGAGAGTCACTTGGGAGGCTTCCTAGAAACCTTAGAAGCTCAATTAAATACTTATATAGCCTAGGAAATTCATGAATCAAAACAGATTTTACAAACTCTTCAAGAATCCTACACTTTGCTAACTTGAAATTCAATGGCTTTTACTTGGTTTTCTTTGCATATTCTAAATTTTCACACCTTAATTCATGTGATTCATTCTTGGTTTGGCCAGAAATTTAATCCCTTATGGCTGGTCTTACATGGGGGGAATTGAAGAGAAGAGGAGCAAGAAGACCTAAGCTTAGGAAGTAACAAAATACCTTGGATTCTTGGTTTGTTCTTCACTTGGCTAGCCTCCCCTCACCAAATCCAAAAATTCCACCTCTGTTCTGCCTTCAAAATAGCACCAAATTAAATGCCAAAACTATCAGAAGGAAGAGGAAGAAGAAGGGAATAAGTTTAACAAGGCAAGGAGTAGGAAAAAGTGGCTAAAACTTACACTTTTCAAAGCTTCTTCTTCCTTCCTTGGCCTCCCCTCTTGTGCACCACTCTTAGCTCTTATTAATTCTATTTTAACGTGTGTGAGAGTGGGTGAGGAGATCTAAGCAGAGGAGGGACATTTTTATAAGATAGGGATTCATTTAAGCAACATTCAAAATTTACAATTTAGTCCCTCTTCGTAGTTTTATTTGTTTAGGCTTATTTCAACTTATTTTTGAAATCTATCTTTTTCATCATATTCCTTAGGCTCTTAATCATAAGAATTGCCTTTGGAATCACTCAAAAAAGATCTAAAATCATTTTGAACCGTTCGGTCAAAATTTTGGTCAACCAACAGTCGAAATTACTCACCGGAAGGGTTTCAATTATTCTAGGGGTTCCCATGGTATTCAAGGCTTTTGAGAACTCCAAAAAGCTCAAATTTTTTATTTAAAAAGCCCTCCTATGAGTTTTTCAAATTTTTCAAAAATTACAAAAATGCCCCTACTTTCTTTGACAATTTTGTTAAGCTTTTCTGGCTCTAGTTTTTGGGCATCTTAAACATCAAATCCTCATTTGCTAATATTTAAAATTTTATCATAATTTTAGTTGGCCCCAATTCCTTCTATTTTGAGGACTTTCTTTTATATTTGGCCCATTTTTGACATTTACGGAGAAACCGAACATTGCGTTTCTCACGTTTACAGAGGGACCGAATGTTACATTTCTCCCCCCTTAAATAAATTTCATCCTCAAAATTTAACAATACACTTTCTTATACTCTTTTCTTTTCTAACTAACTGCTCTTTTCTTTCCCTTCTTCCTGGCTCTATACGCATCTTAAACGATTTATTTGTTTGAATTTTCTCTTAGCCAGGGGATTTGTCATTGCTAGTTCTTAATAAGGGTTCTATTGCTATAAAATGCTAGCTAGTTCTTTTTTATAAGAGAAAGAAATTTCTAACTCTAGAGGCCTATCCTGAGAGAGCTTACTAATCATGTAAGGTCAATGTCAATAATTGTGTGATGACTCCAAGGAGTCTAAATAGAGTCAAGAATCATAGATTAAAAGAGAAAAGAGAGCCAAGATCATGAATTCTTGAAGTTGCTTTATTAAGTGCCTTATGGAAGCATAGTGGAGCCATAAACCAAAGTAACATCATGTAAAGTGTGTATAATGCCAAGGCTTGTTCTCATAAGTAATTCATGTTTCTTTTGGTGTGTCTAGGCCAAGAGAAATGGTCTCCACCTTCTTGGGTATGTGAGGTCAAGGAAGAGGAGTCAAGGTTTAAGGAAAAAGTATGTAAATGCAAGCAAGGTAGCTCTCTCCACCTTCTCTCATGCATGGATGTGTGTTAACTTGTCTTAAAATGTGTGTATGTGTATTTTCAAACCATGAAAAGTATGCTAGCATGATTTCATATGCCATGGCTTTATGATGACATATTATGTTTCATATGATGTTTTGATGTGTGCTTGGTTTGCTTGAGTGTGGTGAGGTCAAGAACCCTTAGCTATGGTGAGGATGAGCCAATAACCCTTACCCCTTGTTTGGTTTGAGGGGAGGGGAGGGGAGGGGAGGGATTCTCCTTCCCTCCCCTTGTTTGGTTTGTAATTTTGGAGGGGAGGGGAGGGAAAATTTCATTAAACTTTCCCTCCCCTCCCCTCCTCTCCTTACCCTCCAATTTGGGGGGATTAGGAGGGAAAGTTGATTTTTGGACTAAAATGCCCTCATATTTATTTGTTTAATTATTTAGTTAGTTTTATTTATTCATAATTTTTTTTAAATAATTATAATTATAGATAATTTCTAATATTTGTTTAATTTGGTGATAAAAATATTAAATTTTAAAAAATAAAAAATAATTAATTATATTATTATTACTTTTAAAATATATAAGGGCAAAATAGTCTATCTATTATTATTTTCCCTCCCTTCCCCTCCTGAACCAAACAATATATCATTAAAATCCCTCCCCTCCCCCCCATTAAAATCCCTCCCTCCCCTCCCCTCCCCTCCATTAAAATCCCTCCCCTCCCCTCCCCTCCATTGAACCAAACACACCCTTAAGATTGGTTGAGACAAAGTAAAGTGGGCTCCTAAGAGTATGGTTGAGTCAAATAATGCATTAAAGAATGGGTGAGACAAGTCCAACATCCATAAGAAATTAGGTGAGGCAAATCTACTTACTTGGCAAGCCTTTGTATGGTATGTATGACTTTCTTAAATGATGAAAATGCTTCTTGAATGTTTGCACATGTCCATCTGATCATACATGCATTTATGAGATTTGTTTGCATCCATTATGTATAATTGAATGAGAGATGAGCTATTGAGATTCTTTGAATCTCATCCCCTCCTCTCTAATGCTCTAAAATGCTAGGTGAACTAAGTGGATATACTAATGGGAGCCAACAACAGTAAAGAAGAGAGATTGATATTCATATGTCTAGCTTTTACCCTTTTTGAACCATAATGATGTTCAATGATGTATATGATTATTGTAAATGACACATGACCCTTGAGACATATGTAAATATGATATTATGTGATGTATACATGTATGGATATGATGTATGAATTTTAGAAATGAATTTGGATATGTAATGCCACGTTATACAAATTGGAAGTTTGATGCAAATATGTATAAGTGTGGATGAAAAAGTCAAAATGAGATGCATGAGGTTTGGGACCATTTGGGCAGCTACAAAAGTCTTAAATGTACTTTTAAACTTGCCCAAAAGGTGCCAAAACCAAGGGAAATCCATTGGGCAACTTTGGTACCGTATATGGAGCCAAAATTGACCATTATGGAGCTAAAATTGACCATTATGGAATTCTATATCACTTTTTGTCCAAATGAGTTAGTCTTGATTTGAGATTTGACATGCAATTAGGTCTCATTGAGAGATTCTTAGAAAGTTAAATAACATAATTTTTGGAGGTCTAGAGAATATTTGATGAATTTTCAAAGTTAGGATTTTCTATTGATTCTGGTTTGTACACTGTTTACACTGGTAGATTTGTATTCTGTGTCAACCGATAGGCAAATAGTGTTCAATACTTGTAAAATTTTATAGGCATAAACTAGAGGTCATAAGCTTTCTGGGGCCACCAAGATCATCTCATTTGGAGGTCTGAGCAAAGAGTTATGCATTTTTGAAGTTGGTTGTCAGTAGTAGTGGCGCCCCAGGAGTCCAGTCACTGTTTCATAGATTTCTAATGGCTAAACATTTTTTTTTCATTTTGAAATTATTTTTAGCATAAAGTTAACATTTGTAGCTTTCTAGAATAACTAAATGTGTGTGATTTCTATTTTTATAGAATTAGTTATGAATTTTAGAAATTTGTATCAGTAATCTAAAATAACAGCCCGGACAACAGCGACCTCTGGACCATTTTAGATGTCAAACACCCTTTTTGATTAATGTTATGATCTAGGTATATTTTGAGTGTGAAGTAGACATCCATAGCTTTCTAGAATGACTAAGATTGCATGATTTCGATTTTTCTAGATTTAGTAATGATTTTCCAAAGTTTGGTCAGAAAGTGGAGCAATTTTGACCGAGAATGAACTTCCATATTCCACACTCCATTTCGGTTTTCATGAGTTGTGGGCATGATTTTGAGATGCAAATAAGTTGTAATGATGTAATTAAATATGAGGATATATAGTATGAGCTCCCACAGGGACACCGAATGAAATTTTTAAGTATGACGCAACGCAAAGAAATCCATTAGTTTTTCCTTTTTTTCTTATTCTTTCATGAACATAATGAGATGAGGCATGTGTATATGATGAGATGAGTTAGGAAATTATGGTGTTATAGCTTGAGTGAGAATAAGGATAGCAAAATTAATTTCTTAAAGATGTTGCAATAATTTAGTTTGATCATTTTGAAAGGCTTGCTTAGCATCACAGAATTTAGCAATAACAAACTCAATCTACTGTCGAATAACCCCTTGAGTGCTCAAGAGATAGTGGATTACACTAACGTTAGTTGCCATGGACTCAACGTCCTTATGGAGAGAAAAGACATTTTCATTCAGAGTGTGAAATTACTTAAAAATTTCATTGAGGGTTGGCTGGGTGGAAGTAGTGGTAGGAGAAGGTGAAGGTGGTAGAGGTGAATGAGATGGAGTTTGATGGTGTTCAATAGGATGAGGAGAAAGGTGAGGATCAGCATTAGCTAAAGGAGGAGTATCAGGTGAAGGAGGTGAGGTAGTAGGATAAGGTGTGGTAGGAGCGTGTGGAAAATATGGAGGAGAAGAAATAGGAGAAAGAGATAAAGGTAGAAAGTCTAGGATTTCTTTCTTTGGGGATAAAAGGTTTAGAGTAGGTGGTGGTGGTAGGTTATCATCAGTGTGTGAAGATGGAGTGATGGTAAGAATTTTTTGACATTTGTAGTAAGGAAGAGAAGGTAGAGGACCAATGCATTTAGATGTGGTTAATGGAGATGTGAGGAGATATAGAGAGGTGGGGAGTAACAAGTGCATTGAATGATGGTGGAAGATTAGTATGGCTTGAAGGTGAAGTAGAAAGTAGAAGATCAGGTTGGTTAAGTATAGGTGAAGAAACAATTTAAAGAGGAAGGGATGGAGGATCAAGTTGTATAGATAAGGGTAAAGTGTCACTGGTTAGAGGATCAATGTGTTGTGAGGTGGGTGTAAAGGTTGTATAGTGAGACAAAAGTAGGAGCAATGTTAAGTGGAAGAAAGGGTGAAGGGATGATAAGTGGTGGAAAGGGATCAGAGGAACAAGGTGAAGGATTAGAGGAGCTCTCTAGAGGATCAATGGTTGTAGTAACTCCATGTTCAAATGTTGGAGCATCACCAAGAGTGGAGGACAATTATTCCTTTGGTGGGGCAAGCTTCCTTTTGGTCTTAGAAGAGGAGGACGGCTAGTCATAACTTGCGGGAACTAGGTGTTAATTGAGGGATTGATTGTATTTAATCCAAAAGGCTTAAAAATCCTTTCGAAATTCTTTTAAGTCACTATTCTTGATCCATTCATTACCCACAAGTGTATACTTCATTTGACGCAGAGATATATCATCATATGTTTTTGTAATCACCCGAGACTAATAACTTCTAAAGTTGACACCCTGCCTTCTGAAGATTCTAGTAAGAAGTATTCCATATCAAAGACTTAATGTTAGACTAGAATTTCTCACAACTTCTTCTATAAGTTTAATTATCCAGTAGTATACATCCACAGTTTGCATAGTTATCAGATTGTAAGCCCAGAAAATGCCTTTGTGAGTTACAACATCCAGTGATCGAATTCTTGAAAACAATGTAGTTCTAATGATATGAGCAACAACCCGATATTGGAATGCAAGAGCTTGTGCATTTTTTTTCCTACTAGTCATTAAATCCTTTCACTCAACAATGAGATCATATGCATAAAAAAAATGTAGACTCCATTTCAGTTGGTTAGAAATAACTAAAGAAGAAGAAATAAGGTTTATTGTTGAAGGATACCCCTAAAATTTTTTCTAAAAACCCAATTTTCACTAAAATCAATTTTCCATTAACTAAAGAACTCAAAGATTGTCCTAGTTTGATAACCACTAAATTACAGTAAAACTCTCAAACAAAATCCTTGTAAACAAGTTCATTGATGGTTACTAGAGGGATCCATCCCATAACCTTAAATTCAGGCTTCAAAAAGCAATTTAATTGGGATAATCTAGTGAAGTTGACACCTTCCCAAAACAATGGGTTGGTGTTGGAAATTGGCAAGATATTTGTCTAGATGTTGCTTGGTTTGAAAATTTGATAGAAGATGGAAGTATTCTTTAGGGCTTTCTTCTACATCATCCATATTCTTTTTTGCTTTTCTTTTGCTCGGGTGGGCTTTTTGGTTGGGGTTTCTTAGATGGAAATCCCCTTTGACTTTTCCTAAAAAATTTTTTATTATTTTTTACTCTTCCCAATCTAGGTCTTCATTGAGAACCTTCCTTTTTGTCATTTGTTTTCTTTGGGTAGTGATTTTCTTCATTTCTTTATTCTTATCTTTTTCTTGAAGCTTTTGTGATGCTTATTCCCTTTTAGTGTCTTCTTCTTTAACATTTATAATATGTTTAACTAGAATAAACTTTTTTGGCCTTTGTGATTTTCGAAGGTTAAAAGTGAGTTGGTTGAAGTGTTATTCCATTCATGGAATTAGAGTTATGGCAAAAGAATCTGTGCGTGAGTGGTTATGAAATGACACTTCGATTCTGCCACTAAGCAATTTTGAAAAACTTCCCTTTAATTTTCACTTTTATGAGCCCAAGATCATTATTATCCTCTATCATGCCCCTACTCAAGAATACTTTATAGCTTTTGACATATGCCTCAGAACACGTGGTGAATAATGCCAAAAATGATTTAATGAAGTAAAGAGCAATTGCCAAATGTGTGTCAATATAGGGATGATTCATGAAAAGATAATAATCAATTCAAACAAAATTCAAAAAATGACAAGATATGCATTTTTTTAAGAATTAATAATAACTCGGTCAAGACATGTGACGAATTTCATGAAATGAGTGAGATGGAGAAGGCATATAAAGCAAAACAAAGAAGTGGAGGATCAAAGATGTTCCACTTTAAACAACACATAATAAGCATTATTTATGATTAATCATTCCAAGTTTATTTTCTAAGTATATAAACTTATTTTTAAGCAAAAGTTTTGTAAATATATCTATAAGTTGATTTTCGATTTGAGTATACATTACCTCCACATTTTCTTGTTGTACATGATCTCAGATGAAATGATATTTTACTTCGATGTGTTTGGTCAGAGAGTGATGTACAAGATTTTTGGTGAGACAAATGGTATTAGTGTTGTAACAAAATATAGGAATGCAACGAAAGCTAAATGAATAATCTTCCATTAATGTTTCATCCATAATAGCTGAGTGCAGCAACTCCCAACAACCATGTATTCAGCTTCAGTAGTAGAGAGTGCTACAGAACTTTGCTTCTTATTGTATCAAGATACTAATGAATTGTCAAGAAACTGGTAACATCCACTAGTGTTATTTCTGTCTAGTTTATCTTCAACAAAGCCTACATCTACATATCTAATTAGATTAAAATAATTAGTTCTAAGAGATCACAAACCATAGTTTTATGTCCCCACTAGATATCTAAATATCCTTTTAACAGTAGTAAAGTTTGATTCTTTATGATTAGTTTTAAAATATGCACACTTACATACATTAAATATGATGTTAGGTCTACTAGCTATTAAATACAGTAAAGAGTAATCATAACTTTGTATTTCTTTTGATCGAATTCCTTACCATTCTCATCTTTATCGAAGGTAGAAGAGGGACACATTAGAGTCTTTATAGGTTTTGAACTTTGAAAGCTATACTTGCAAATTAATTCTTTGGTATACTTAAACTAGCTAATGAAAATTCCTTCCTCTATTTGTTTTATTTGTAATCCAAGAAAGAAGTTCAATTCTCCTATCATGCTCATTTCGAATACTTCTTTTATTAACTTAGCAAATTCTTTGCATAGACACTCATTAATACTATAAAAAACTATATCATCAATTTAAATTTGAACAAGTAAAATTCTTTGTTATTTTTTATTTTTAATGAAAAGAGTTGTGTCAAGTTTCCTTTTTGAGAATCCACTTTCTAAAAAGAAAATTGTTCAACTTTTCGTACCAAGTTTTTGGAACTTGTTTTAAACCATAAAGAGCCTTTGACAACTTGTACCCATGGTTAGACAATTTTTCATCTTCAAAATTGGGGGGTTGCTGAACATATACCTCTTCTATAATATAGCCATTGAGAAAAACACTTTTAACATCCATTTGATATAATTTAAAATTCATATATAAAGCATATACAAGTAATATTTTAATAGATTCTATTCTAGCTACAGGAGCATATGTTTCATGAAAGTCCATACCTTCATATTAAGTGAAACCTTGAACCACTAATCATGCTTTATTTCTAACTATATCACCTTTTTCATCTAATTTCTTGCAAAATATCCACTTCGTTCCAATAACAGATGCTCTTTCTGGTAGCTCCAATAGATTCTACACATTATTTTATTGAAATTGATATAGCTCTTCCTCTATGGTGATAATTCAACTTTCATCTCCTAACACTTCATCTATAGTTTTAGGCTTAATTTTAGATAGCAAAGCTAGATTATTTTTGAAAGAGAATTTGATGCATCTTCCTTTGCTCAATTCTTTAATAATAAACTGTGAAGGATAAGAGGAAGGGTGCCCCTACTCTTGTGATCTTTTGGTGCAGATTCCTATTGGTTTTTACCATGCTTGCTTGTGGTTGCACCATTATCCTTATTTTGATCATTTCTGCTACTTTCTTCATTAGATATCCTTTTTGGATTCGACTCTTCATTCCACTTTTGAATCTCTTGATTAAATGGAAGATCAATATCACTCCAACTTTTGCCAACTAATTTGAGAGGACTTGTGTGGTTATCTTTGCATCTTTCACCTATCTTACTTGAAGTGTTAGGATTTGTAAGTAGCTAATTTCTCCCTGTAATTACTTCATCTTCATCAGTGTTCATTATTCTTCTAGCAAAGGGGTTAGTTTAATAAAAAACATGTATTGACTCTTTAATTACTATGGTTCTTTTGTTATAAACCTTGTACGCTTTACTAGGGGTGAACAAAATCGAACCAAACTATTCAAATCAAACTAAACTAAACTGAACCAATAAAAATCGATTAACAAATGGTATGGTATGATATGGTTTTTTAAAATCTAAAACTGATTAATTCGATTTAGTTGTTGGTTTATGATATGTTTGGTTCAGTTTAATCGAACCAAAGAGACAAGTTATTTATATTATTTTATTATAAAATACTATTTTTGTTTTATTTTTATTTGTTTACTCTTCAAAACTTTTTGTCAATTTATAGGTGTTTTCTAGACCACAAAAAAAGATAAAAATAATAAATTATGGATACATTATTATTGGTTAAAATTTAATAAGATGCATGATATTAGCAATTAAATTCTATATATTGCAAAGAATAAAATCCTTAAAAAAATATTTTTGGCCAAAAAAATATGAACTAAGCCAGACCAAACCAAATCAAATCGAACAAAAATCGAATCAAACTGATTAGAATTCAAAACCGAAAAGGTCTAAAAAATTGCTGAACCAACAAGGTTGGTTTGGTTTAGTATTAATCCAAAATCGAACCAAACTGAACTTATAAACACCCCTATGCTTTACTAGTTGTAGAATATTTTAAGAAAATTCCTTCATCACTTTTAGCATCACATTTTTCTAAATTATTTTTTCTATTATTATGAATAAAACATTTATATCCAAATGCGTGAAAATAAATAACATTTGGTTTTCTCCCTTTCCATAACTTATACAAGGTCTTTTTAAGCATTAGTTTGATAAGGCATTGATTCAAGATACAACAAGTAGTATTTACAACTTTAGCCTAAAAGTATTTTGAAAGATCATTCTCAATGACATGGTTTTAGCCATATCTAAAAAGGTATGATTTTTTTTTCAATAACTCCATTCTGCTGTAGAGTTCTCAGAGCAGAAAAGTTATAACTAAATCCGTGTTCATCACAAATTTCTTCAAAAAGTTTATTTTCAAATTCTCTACCATGATTACTATGAATACTAAAGATTAAATACTTTTACTCTCTTTGAACTTTCTTGCAAAAGACAACAAAATTCTTAAATGCCTCATTCTTGTGTGAAAGAAAGAGAACTTAGAATAGTCATCAACGATTACAAATGCATAGCTTTTGCCACCAAAGCTTCAAGTTTGCGTAGGGTCAAAGAGGTCCATATGTAATAATTCGAGTGGCCTAGATGACGAGACAAATTTCTTAAGTTTGAAGCATGATTTAGCTTGTTTTCCCATTTGACATGCATCACACAAATAATCCTTTTCAAATTCCAATTTAGGTAGTCCTTTGACAAGGTCTAGCTTTGACAATTTAGATATAGTGTGCATACTTGCATAGCTAAGCTTTTTCTGCCATAATCAGGAATCATTTCATATTGAAGAAAGACAAGTAACATTCTTTGATCTAAAATGATTAGAAATGAAAATGTAGATGTTTTAAAATCTTTGGCTAACAATAAGGTTTTGTTGTTACTGAAGACCTTGCAATGTATAGGATTAAAAACTACTCTATATCCTCTATCACATAACTAAATAATGCTAAGTAGATTATGCCTCAAACTATCAATAAAACATATATTTTCTAGGTAACAATTATCCATGAGTTCAACTTTATTTGTACTTATAATTTTACCTTTTCCTCTATCACCAAAGGTGATAGATTCTCCATCTTTCCTCGTAAATGACAAAAATTGGGGTGGATCTCCTGTCATGTGTCTGGAGTGGTCATTGTCTAGAGACTATTGCTGTCTTGAGGTATTCCCTTTTAAATATACCTGAAAAGTTTTCATCTCTTCCTAGGCACCCAAACCTTTTTGGGTCCTTTCTAATTAGTACCAGAGATAATAGTTTCTTTTTGGAACCTACATAAGTTTTCTCTTATCTAGTTTATATTTATAACATGCATGACCAAACTTGTTGCATCGTAAACATAAAGTAGAGGATGAAGCTTGAACAAAGAAGTTTTATACAATTTGACATTTGATTTTTCATTATATCTGATTCTAGTTTTATCAAACATACATTTTTGTTTTTTTAGTAGCATTTTTAGATTTTCTTATCCTTTTACAAAGTAGCCAAATTTTTAGTAAGCTCAATAACTTTCTGTTTCAAAGTTTTCATTTCCTAATAAGACACATTCTAAATTAAATTTTAGTTTTTGAGTGTTTTCCTCTAATTTGGAATTTTTTTTTAGTAATTCCTTATATTTAACAAACAAAATTTTAAAGTCTATAATCATTAAACATCTCATCTAATTCATTATATGATAAAGAATTTTTGAATGTTACCTCATTGTCTTTAAGTGTCATAAAACACATATTAGTCATTTCTTGCTCAAGCTTTTCTTCTTCCTCCTCATTATCACTCTAGGCTGCCATTGTTTTCTTCTTTCCATATGCTTTTACTGATATCCTTTTAAGATATGGACAATCTAATCTTATATGTCCATTCTTTCCACATTCATAGCAAATGATGATATTCTTTGTTTGCTCTTCCTTCTTCGAGTTTCCTTTGAGCATTTCCTTTGGTTTTCCAAAGATCCTTTTTCTTCTTGGCATATTTATCTATCCTTTTAGAGAAGAAGGCAATGTCTTATTCATTCTATTCTTTTTCTTCTTCTTTAAAAGGTTTTTCAAACATTGTTATTTTTAGTGCTATAATTTTCTTTTATACTCTAGCTCGTATCTTCTTAAGTGATTTTTCTTATACGCTATGAGTATTCCCTGTAATTCATCATATGAAAAAGCTTGTAGATTTCTGCTTTCAATGGAATCTATTTTGGATTGTTATTTCTAAGGCAAGCTTCTAAGAATCTTTTAATTGGACTTATAATCAGTATATTTTCGATTTAAAGCTTTTAAATCTCCAACCAGCTTAGCAAATTGGTTGTACATTTCTTCAATACTCTCATCTTCTTTTATATGAAAGAGTTTAAACTTATAGACGAGCACATTTTGGTTGTTTTCTTTGACTTTAAATGTTCCTTCATGTGTCACAATGAGTTTCTCCCACATTTTTTTGGCTGTCTTACAACTTGAGATTTTGTCATATTCTGGCTCACTGATGGAGCACACTAGAATATTTCTAACATAATGGTTGCATTGTATTATTTTGATGTCATCCTCAGTCCACTTAGCTCTAGGTTTGTTAATAATAGCTCTTGTTGGAAAATCCACCTTTTGAGGTTTCTTCGGTCTTTCCATGATAACTTCTCACACTAACTAATCAGTTAAGCATATGAATATCTTTATTCTTTCTTTCCAATGTGAAAATTGTTTTCTTATGAAATAGGATGGTCTGACCATTGAGAATCCTTCCTTAAAGTGTGCTCCCTTAAGCATGTTATTGGTGATCATTTTCTGCACACAAAAACAATGGATGTTTTCTCATGACTGTTAGGCATACAATCAAAAGAAACTTAGTCTGATACCAATTGATAAACACACATAAAGGAGGTAAATAGATGTGTAGTGTAAAAGATGTAATTTTAACACTTTTTCAAAAGTGGAGGACTAATGGTCCTTTATATCAATATACTAAAAGTGGTGAACTAATGTATGGAATAGTTGAAATCAATTACTATAAAAGAATTTATTATTTCGATGAGGATATAAAGCAGCACGAAGAAGAGAAACTATTAGTTACTGTGAGTGCGACCAATTACTTATGCAAATATGAATTTAGACAAGGTCTTCCTAAAGTAACAGAGGTCAGCTCAGCAAACTTGAAAAGTATATGTAAGAGAATAAGACACATAATAATTTATTCTAGTTTAGTCTTCTTTGACCTATGTCTAGTCCCGTTAAAGCACTTAAGGGATTTTTCAGCTAATGATCAATATACTTATGGAAAAGATAGTTTTTAATTCATGCTTACCACTAACACTTATCACAATATAGCAATTTTTTACTAGGGTTTTCTATAGCTAACTTTTAACTTTGTCACTCAGTATTTTAAGTTTCTAGACACATTCTTTCTCTATTACAAGACTTTTAAGCACAAGATAGAATCTCTTCTTATAAGCTAATACATTAGAACTAGGCAACAACTTTTCAATAATGAATATTGTGTTTTTCTCAAGTTCATTTCTCTTGTTACTTTTTCATTTGACATTGTTTTGTATATATATATATATATATATATTTCTTGCAACAACTAGCCATTAGAGATAATTCTGATTTTTAACGTTCCTTTTCACTGATGCATCCTTGATTTATCTCTAATGTTTGAAACTTTCAATATTATAGATTTTAGATGCTTTTTCATACAGCTCATTTAGTCAACTCAAAATTAATGCTAACACAGAGCTCGAAACGTGGGTTAAAGAAATAGTTTGTTTTCATGTAATGGTCAAAGACAATTGCAGTTAAAGCTTTTCTGCATATACTTACTTTATGTAAAGACCATAACTCTTTTGTCTTTTACCCATTAACTAATTTGTTATTTAGCATATTATCTTAGTTGAGCATATGCAAATAAGTATGATTTTTATTATTAAAGTCAAAACATATATGAGTTAATAGTTAACTCATTTGGCCACTCAAGAAGATTGGCTTTTACATAAATCTGGGTTAAGTTTTCTTAGAGTATGTTTGGTTGGAGGATGTAATGATGAAGGAAATATAGAATATGGGTAAGTAAGGGTAGGTGAGATAAAAAAATGATTGTTTTACTTTTACTTTTTAAAAGGTGATTTAATGGATAGAATAATAAGTATAAGATCATAATAGACATTGTACAAGCTATATAAAATGAATGCATTCACGATTTTGCAAACCAAACAGAGCCTTATCATCAAAGTCTTTGGGCCATTAACCTTGGACTAACACAAGTCACTTAGGAAAATCATCATTTCACTTTAATACATATATCAACTATCAAGGGTCTTTAAATATCGATGTAATGGACTAATAGGCAGTTTAGTCTAGGTTGAGCTTTGTCCAAATTATCATTTATCAATTTTGTGATTTTTTAGAAAATAGTACGTAGACCTAGCTAGAAATAAAAATGATTAAAAATTTAAACTTATAAATAAAATATATACATTGATAAATTCCCAAAACCAAAAAGTAATAGACAAAAAACAAAAATTTTAGGCTTACAATTTTGTTTTAATCTTGAGTAATTGTTATATTATAGAATTTCACATCATATATATTAGAAGAAAAGGGAAGGCTCCCTTTTATTTTTTTAGAACAGGAAATCGTATATAATAAACCTAAAACAAAGTCAAAAAGAGACTAGATTCTTCTCATCAGGTTATTATATTGTATTATTTGACTATTTGTAGGCACATGAAAGTTAATGTAAAAAGCTAGTTAATGATACTTGAAAAAAAGTGAGTGTTTGGTTCTCCTACTTCTAGAATTCTCACCAAATTATCTACAACAATGGTTGGATAATAGAACTATAATAGATGTTTATTGTTATTTATAATAAAATTATCACTTTAACTGATTCAGGTAGATTAAAAAGGAATGTTAGAAATGAACTAGACTATTTTTTATGATTATGAATAAATAGTGTGCATCTAGAAAGTTAAGCAAATAGGATTAGTGCAAGGAATTAGAAACATCCAATACTTTCATACTTTGAACTTATTTTAAGAAAATTGAGGCACTTGTTTGTGATTGACTTAAGCAAGTTTATTCCACCAATAATGATATGAAAATCAATCATATTTTGTAATTGCTTACTCAATTTCCAATGCCTACTTTAGATTGATATCAGTTGAATATTTTACAAAATGATTTTCAAAGAGATGAAATTAGAAATACTAGGATATAGTTGGAAATAAAGTGGTGAAGATGGATCATTTTTTGTGTGTAATTGTTTCCTTTTGAAAAGCTTTAATAGAGCTTATATTACTCTCATTTTTAAGTGTAAGCATCCTCAGTCCATTGAAGATTTTAAATTTAAAAATCTTTGTAATGTGACATATAAAATAGTTTCTAAAGTGTTATACAATAGATTAAAATGGATTTTAGGTGATTGCAAAGCCTTAAATCAAAGTGCTTTCCTTAAAGAAAGACTAATCTCAAACAATATTCTAATGGCCTTGGAAGTTTATACATAATTCAAAAAACTAAGGATTTTACAAAGGGATAGTGCACTTTTAAGATTGCTATAATTAACCAAGGCTTATGATAGAATTTCATATTATTTTCTTCAAGTTGTGTTGATGAAGATGAGATATCTTGCACACTAGATTTAACTAATTATGTAGTGTGTCCACTTTACCAAAGTATAAACTTGGAGGCAATTGTTATAGAAGCCTTACAAGCTTAAGAGTCTTATAGGTCCAAAACAACCTAATCCACTTTGTTAAGGCTTAGAAAAAACCTATAGCTCTAAATCCAAAATGTTCATACAATGTATTGACACAACAACTTGCTTTAGATAATGTGGTTTAGAATAAATTTGAAGAGAAAGACACTCTTGTCAGGTAATTTCCACAACTTTATTAGGGCACTTGACTTGAGCTTCATCATTAGCTTACTTTTTAAAACAATATAAATAAAAAAATCCCTTGTAGTGAAAGGGAGATCAAAGAGAGAGTGTAAAAAACTATTACTCTCATATTCTAAAACTCCAAAAAACTAGTCTTAATACTTCTATCTCTATTACTTTCATACACTTAAACTCTCTCCATACTTAGTGATTTCCATTTGTCTTTATATTGCCTTCTCAATTTTTAAAAATTGTATATATATATGGTATTAAGTTTTGATATTATGGCCCCTCATTCTTTAGAATTTTGAACCAATTGGAACCCGACATATACATGATTGGATTATATATTTTTTTAAAAAAGTATTTGACATTTTAGTCTAAACCTAATAAACTGATACACATGTATTATGTATATTATTTTCACAAAAAACCTTTATTATTATTCTTTCGTTTCCCCCTAAAATATCCTATTTTACTCTTATAAGTAACTACATCTCTTTTTCCCATCCCTATTTTTTCAAAAAGCTAACCAACAATTGTGTAAAACATGTTACATCTTGCTGCTTGCCTATTCTCTATCTCCCATCTCTATTTCATACTTCTAACTTTACTTCATCTTTATCAATTTAATTTTAAATTTTCAAAATTTTACCTCTTGTGTTAGTTGCACTTTTCTTCATCCATGGATCATTGATCATTGTTTTTCTTTTCTTGTCTTTATTGCTCTATTACCAATTGGTGTTGGCATGATGACTTGCGTTGTTGTAACTTTATTTTTGTCTTTTGTTTCCTACATTCTTGGCTTGACTCTAAGAGAGAGTATGAGATAGAAAGCTGAGAGCTCTTTTTTCCCTTTTCCTTTTTCATATTTTTTCTTTGATGTAAATGCATATGTTAAATATAAAATGGGACTATGCTATTCAATCTTTTTTATAATGTCTAAGTTTTATCAAATTACGTAATATCTCCCAAAGTTAAGGAGATCAAAAGTCATTGACCATTTGGTCAAAATATACAAAGATAAAAGATTAAATGTCAGATAGTACACGTATTTATTAAATTATTAATTTTTTTATTTAATTCATTTTTTAGTGTTACACCATTCAATATTAATGTTGCAAATTTTAATTCATTCTTTATGTTACATTTGCTTAGTGCCTAATTATGAATTTGTAATACTTTTAGTTATTTTTAATTATAATCCTTATTATATTAAAACATGATTTATGATAAGTAAATTTGTAAATTTTTTATTTAATTCATTTGTTTAATGTTGCACTGTTTTATATTAATGTTGCAAATTTTAATTCATTCTTTATGTTGCATTTGTTTAGTGCCTAATTGTGAATTTGTTCTTGTTATATGAAAACATGATTTATGATATGTTAGTTTGCAAATTTTCTAGATTTTGAATACAAAATGGAAATTTTTTTGAAGAGAAAATTGTCATTAAAATAATAATTTTTATTTAAAATTCATGAATTTAATCTTCAACAATAACAAATTAAACTTAATTTAGAAAATTTGCAATCAAGCTTAAAAAAAAAGGAATTCAAATTTTGACCTTTTATCATACTTATTAAGATTAAATACAAAGAATATATTTGTTAAGAAGACTAGTGAACGAGTTGTCCTAACCTGAGATTTTGGCTTCACCACTAGTTTATATCATAATCTTGACCAAAACAAAGATAATTAAAGTGAACTATGCCATAACATAATTAGAGAAATTGAAAAATTAACAATAGCTTCAAGTAAAAGAAAATCATATAATAATTATTGTGATTATTTTTGAATTTTGGTGTGGAACTTCTTTTTTTCTTCTCTGTGTTTGTTTGGTTAAGCTAATGGATGGACAAAAACTTATTATCTTTTCAATTTTTTTAATTTTAGTATATCATAATGTTTGGTTAAGCAATTTCAAAAAAATAGTTTGTTTTTGTGTGCTAGGAGAAAATATGTTTTTGTTGAGGGAATAGAAAATTGGAACTTTTTTTTTGAAAGTACAAGTAAAAAAAATATTTTTTTGAAGATAAAAGTATCTTTATTTAAAATAATTGATTACCATAATTATTTTTAACCTTTTTTTCCTTATCTTCTTAAATACATATTTTTTAGTGATTTGACAATAATTTTTTTAAAAAATTTAATAAACATAACTTGCTTCTCAAATATTGGTAAAAGTGTTTCTCATAATATTTTCATAAAAAACTTTTTCTTAAGGTTTAGTTAAATTGTACATAATATTTTTATTATTTCAAAAACTATACTTTTCTCTCTTGATATTTTGATAGATATTGTAAAAATTTTATTTTAATTTATTTTTATTAAAGAAATTAATTTTTGATACAATATATTATTGTAATTTTATTTTTAATATAATTATAAAGACAGTTAATCAATTTTTTTTAAAATATTATAAAAATTAAATTTATTAATAAAAATAAGTTAAAAGTTATTAAATGTAATTTAATTATATTTTAAAAAGAGTTAATTTGTTGATTTAAAAGAAAAAAAGAAAAGGAAACGAATAAAACAGATATGGAAACCTCGAAAAGCACTTCAACATATAGAACGATTGCGGATTACCACCACTCGCTCTCACTGAAAGCCACGTGGCAAAAGTGTTACTGGGCCAATAGTTGTCACTTGTACATAGCGAGTAGAAAATCTATCCACACTCGCACCGATCACTTGGTTCTTTTCTGTTTCACAAAGCGACGCCGTTTCCTGTTTTGCCCTCACCAGCTCGGCCTCTTTTCTCTGTTTTGAATTTTCCGTGAATCAGTCAGTGTCTCTCTCCAAACATCATCGGCACAGTCCTTTTCGCTTCCGTCTTCATTCCATCTAGTTAGCAACAGTAAGCCCTCTTCAGATCTCTGCTTTTTCCTCTTCTCTTCGCTTTCTCTCTCTGTGGGTGGAAATGGTGAATGTTTTCAGGATCTCATGCCTCATTACTAAAACATGCTCTCCTACCACGGTCAAACACCTTAGTACTCTATGATCTGAGATACTTGTTTGGTTCTTCGGAAAAATGCAGCCCTAGAATGCCTGCATCTCCTGTTTTGTCTTTCAACAACGTCAGGACCAACCACATTTCAGTGGTCCACTCAGTCTATCTGGGTGTTTATAAATTTTAGTACTGGAAGTGCAATGTCGTGAGCTTTAGACTTCCAGGCGTACCCTATTTTCTTGTGGTGCATTGTCATTTTAAGGAACTGGCAACGCTTGTTGTACTGCTCATTTATGATGATTCTGCCATTTCTTAGCTTTTGCGGCCTATTCTTCTTGTCTTCACCTTTCTATTGTATTTTACGAGTAATTGGGAAAGATATTAGTTAAGATTATTTTCATTTTTTATGATTGTTTGTTTGTATGTTCTTCACTTATACGTGATTTTTCTTTCTTGCATTACACTGTAATCCTGCTGATTTTGCTATAAGTTCCATGATGGTTTTATTAGGAACTGATTGAAACAAATTATTTGTTTGTAATTTTTAGTACCGCTTCTACTGAGAGCATGCGTTTCTTGAAGACATCTCAATTATTCAAAGGGCTTTCTTCATTTAAATGTTTTACTTTACCTGATCGGCAGAGAGATTGAATTGGCTTCTGAATGTTTCGTACTACTGAGTATACTTACATGGAAATTAAATAGACTGGAGAAGGTTCTAAAATTGTTATGCTTATGCAAGCAATCTTTGTTCACGTTCAGGTCAATTTTAATATACGATAGATGCTGCAGGCCTCACCATGAGCCGAGCATCTTCAGTGAAAAAACCTTCTTTGCCTCCACCCACAGCACCACCTCCAACATCCTCTGCAAAGTCTGCACAAAGGAGGAAGCAGAGTCCTCGAAATCCATTGCAGGATCTGAACCGTATTTCTGGTAGTAGCAATAGCAGTGATTCTTCCAGTGTCTCTGCTGAAGCGTCAAGAGGTTGCCTCAGATTCTTTCTTTCTCACTCTTCTTCTTCTTCAAAAGCCCCTGCCCATAGACCAAAATACCTCTCCAAAACTCCCGACTTGGTTCCCAGTGTGCCTCCTTTGAAACAGCCTAAAGCGAAAGAGAACCTTTCAAAAGGTAATAGTGGGGAACACACAAAAAAGCTCATACCAGAGAAGGCACAGAAATTTAAGAAGAATCCCCCATGCCTCTACCAGTGGCAGTCTGGGAAGAAATCTGGTTCCAAAATTGGCCAAAAATCCAAGTCTTCTGCTCTGGATGACCGTAGCAATTTTCTACCTAGATTGCCATCTGCATCTGAAGAGTCAAAGCAACAGGAAGATAGACTCGAGAGGATAAATGACAAAGCTGGTGAGTGTTCCCAGCTCAAATCATGTCATAGTGAAGCAACTTTGACGCCTTCGAGTAAAAAGGCTTCTGGGTCAGATTTGGATATTATAGATGATGAGGATGTGGAAGAGAGCTCAAACACAAGCCTTAGTAAAACACCTCCAATTCAGAACTCTGTTTCCCCAGAGTTACAATGTGGGTCTTCTTTGGTTTCAGCTACTACACCAGCTTGTTATGGTGCTGGCTATGTAGTTTCTGGTGTCACTGATAAGAGAAAGTGCAGGCCCAGAGGTATTCTTATTGTAGAAGAGAACAACTCTAGCTTTAATAATGTGGCTGCTGATAGTTTTGATGATGAGGATGGGAAAGAAATAATGGGAGTTGTAAACAATGTCAACGCCTCTTTGTTGCCTTTGCCAAGTGAAGCTTCAATGCATTGGGTTTGTTCGCCTCATAACAGTGGGGATAAAGATATTACAGAGAAGTCTGAAAATTTAGTATGTCAAGTTCTGGGACTAGCGGAGTCCACCTCTCCTGGATCCATTTCTTCACCATCATCCAGTCATAGAGTTTCTTTGGATATAATTGATAGCATTGATTTGTCTAGTGCCGCTTACTGTATCAGGAGAAAAGTTACTACTTCAATTGCTCCAAGTGGACTCCCTGAATTTCAAGAATTTTCAGATTCTCTGTTATCACCTTCTTATTTATCCATATTTTTTTCTCCCAATTCAACACCTAGTTGCAAGGCAGGTAGCTCAGGAAGGGGAAAAAATCGTCAATACAATCTTATTGAACAGAACTCTCCATTCTCCCTCAATTCATTGGGTAGTGGCAATGTTATTCAAACTCCACAGTCAGACTCCAGTTCAGATGTACATGTTGGCATGCCATGGGTGCATGGAGAGTATCCAAATGCAGATAATTCTAAGCCTGACCTTGATTCGATTGGTAAAGTTATTCCATCAGCAAGCTTCATCTCTGTGCCATTTGAGGATTCTGTTAATTCAAGTTTCCAATTTGATTGTCCAACTGTGCCTTCTGATTCTATTGATCTCAGCAAACTTCCGAAATTTTTGGATGATCAGGTTCCTTGGTTATCAAGTTCTACAATTGAGACTGCATCACAATCGCAAATGAGGATATCATGGAGGGAAGGTTTAATGAGCCAACTTTATGAGATGGATGAGTTTGATTGTTGCAAATGCTTGTCCGATGAAGAAGACCTTGCTAATGACTGTAACAGTAATGAGTTACCAATCCATCATGGTCCTCAAGTCAATGACAAAGTAGATTGTGATAAAAAGCTGAATAGCGATGTTAAAATTACTGAAACTGATGATAAAGAACTGAGAATTGAGGGGTTAGGCAAAGAAATATTTCCAGGTCTGGTATCATGTTCAGGGGCCGAGTCTATAAGCACTGATGGAAGTGGTCTGGTTGCTTCAAGAGATGATTCAGATTGGACTTCATGCTACAAGAATAAGTTATTTGAAGTTTAGGATTAACCTTCATTGCTCGTTCATTCTTGTAAGAGTGAGATTAACATGTTAAAGTGGTCTTTAGGGGTTCACCTTGATCCTTCTTTTTCTTTTTTTTCTTCCTCCACACAAAATTTATTCGTACTTGTACTCAATCAAATTTGTATTTGACTTTCCATTGGAATTTTAGATCTTTGATGGTGAATGTAATGCATTTACAATAAGATTATCTAGAATCTGATCATTGAAAGGGAGGATAGTGAAAGGTTAGTTGAAAAGATAAAAATAAAATATTTGACTTGCACTTGGATATTGGAGGCTTAGTTAAAAAAATTCATATGATAATCTTTATATTATAAGGAAATATGACAATTTTCAATTGGCATTTTGATGGAGATTTAAGTAAGGTGGGAAACCCTACCCCAAAAGCTAGCTATTGAGGTGGGAGAACCACCCTACTTAAGTACCCTATTGAGTATCCCATACTAATCAATGTGAGATTTTGGCATCTCATACTACCTTGGTCTACATCACATTCCAAACATAAGCATTTTAAATATCTTATAACATGATATGTGAGATAACAGTTGCATGCTTGTTTGATGCACTTTTAAATTTGAAAATTTTTAGTGAAGTCTATGCACAACATAACTTGTGAACCTTCTTTAAGCTCATTTAGAACACATTCTACAGACAAAGCTATATGCCTTTCCATTCCTAACTTTTAAACTCAAACCCAAATTTATATACTACAAGCCTTATTTCTTGTGGTTTTCTTACAATCTTACTGAAGTATGATGTGTTATTTTTCTTTTGCAAATAATGAATAGTTGGCTCATCTGATGAAAAGATCATTTAAAATATCCGATGTGTCCAATTCTACTCCTGATATGTCAAAGCTGTCCTGTTCTGCAGTATTATTATCTTTTCATCAGCTGCCTGCATTTTATATAACTTTGCTTTATCATATAGGGGTGTTCTGTTTGAAACCAAAAGCAACAGGTCATAGCTGCACTTTAAGAACATCATTTGTTTGTTTTGGTATGTTTCCTAACAGATGAAAGATTTACTTGCTGTTTCAATTTTCCTGAAAGGAATTGGAGGCTCTCTGTCTATCTGTGGCAATTCCCTTGGAACTTCTCTTTTGGTTTGTGGTTTTGGGTTTACTTGTTACAGTAATACTGTTTGTGCTAAGTTTAGGTAGTCAACCAGATGAACCAAAACTGTGTTGTTACTTTTACCTTATGGGCAGCTTCTGCATGAAGCACTTTCTACCCACTATGCTATGTGACTTCTACAACTATGATATTGAGATGAAAGAATTTATTGAGCTTTTTCTAAAGTTTACCCGGGTTGGGTTGGTAATGGGTTTGGATCCATGTTTTCTCATGTTCTTATAGAATGCATTGGACTTTTGCGGTGCACAGATACCTCTATTTATTAGTCTCATAATCTTCGTACAGCTGATATTTTATGTTACCCTTTTGACATTGGAAAAAAAGTCTAAGATATACTTCTTTAGATGTTTGGCAATGAGGGTCTTAGAGATTAAACTATAATATGTGAAAGAGCTTTTAAACGAGTCAATGATGTGCTGCTGAGTTCGAGAAAATTTTCACCTATTATGCTTTTTTTTATTGAAAAGCATCATAACAAATAGTTAAAAAACTGCATTTAACTCTTGGCCTTTCGTATTTTATAGAAAATTTATCAACTAGCATTGGTTCTGTTTAATTAAGAGCTTTTTTTCACTTCAGAATTTGGCATTATTTGGGGCATTGCTTTTCTACATAGGGATGAAGAATTCAATGCCTAGGAGGCAACTCAGGAAGAAGGCTCTTAAAGATAAGACTATTTGAAGCCCAATATATCCTGCCTGAGTAGTTTCCTTGTGTTCCAAGAATTAAAGTTTTAGAACCTAAAAGAAAAGGAAGGAAAAAAAAAAGGTCAGTGGAATTAGTTTTTCCAGAAATGGGAACAATTTTTACCGCTCTTGTCCCCTCCATGTATTTGTGGTTGTATTGTTCTTGCTAGACTTAACTTTCAGGTTTAAATATGTATCGCCAGTTTTATAAATTATGTGGCCTATTGCTTGCCCATCAACATATACTAGTGTGGTTGAGTTACTGCTGTTTTTAAAGGTTGAGGCTATGAAGAGCTTTACCTCTTGAGAAGTTGAGCTTTTTTAACATTAGATAGACTTTGAGATTTTCACCATAATAACTTAGGAAAATCAAATGAGAATCTCAAGATTTATCTTATAGTGAAAATGTTTAACTTTTCAAGAGTCAAGATATAAAACTCTTGATAGCATTGCCCATTTTTCATTGACCTTATTGGCTCCTATTTATAGTTTTAATTATAGCAACCTTGTTCTGCTAGTTTGTTTATTAGAATAGTTTTATCTTAAAATTTTTACATATTCATTAATTATCTGTTTGGACTTTTCACACAGCTCAATGCAGCTTTATATGGAAATTTTGATCAATCTGATTATCTGACTTGAATTTCATAAAAAACTATATGATGTTGATCTTACCAAGGTTAGACACCCATTATGATTTGCAAAATGAATGAGATTAAGTATTGATTCGGCCAACAGGTTCCTCTAGTTCAAATCCTGCAATTCCACTGATACCCTCTCATGGCCTCATCATGCACAGAAACAAATCTTGCATGCTAAGATAGGGAGTATAGCATATATAATCCCTTCGTGGGAATTTTTAGATAACGCTACTTGCATGATAAGCATATCAATAAATGAGTGTAAAAAATGATTCAACTCACTTTGTTGTATTAAAATTGTATATTTTATTATTGGTTATTTGAGTTTCACATATATAATATCTTTCCTGACTGAACCTACCTCAGCTTGTGGAGCTCAAGCTTCCCAAAATGAATTAGTATCATGTTTGTTTAGTTTCTGTAACTCAATTTCTGTTATAATATTATCTCTCTCTCTCACTCACACTCACACTCACACTCACACACACACACACACACACACACACACACACACACACACTCTTGTCATCCTATGAGATTCATTATCTTAATTTTTAAATGAACTTTTAATTATAATTATTTTAAAAGTAAGTAAAAATTAACAAAAAGCTGATTGTTTTACTGCATATTCTTTTCAAATAAATTAAAATGATTATTTCAAGATTCAAGTATGATTAGAACAAATTCTGTTTAAAGTTTAATTATAGTAATACAGCTAAAAAGATTATATGCTTAAACCTTTATTTTCATATACAAAAATTCATATTAAATAAAGTAAAATATATTTTCATTTTCATGTTAAATATACTGTCGGGATAACATTTGTGTGGAAATTTAAGGCCACTCTGCAGAGAGAGAAGGAAAAAGGGGGTCATAGGAAAGCCTGAATCTGATATAGAGTGAGAGGATTCAAAGCATTTGATGACACAAAAGCAGGTGTTAGGGGACTAGTTGATGCAGGGCTCATCCTCCTCATAAATCTGAAAAGGCCTCAAATTTAGGTAGCACATAACATTATTTTAGTGAAAGTGATAGATTTTGCAGATACTGATGATGAGCCAAATATTAGTGTGAAGACTCGGATGCTTCTGAGACATTGGGTTTCTTCTATGGTCAACCATGGTTTTCCTGTGAGTGTTCTTGAGGAGAATAGAGATGGGGTTTGTTGGTTTTTTGCGCAAGATGCGTAGGTTGTAAAGAAGCTATATAAATGTGATCAAACGAGAACCTTTGTGCACAATAGCAATTTTGGTCTGCATGGTACACCAGCTCTGAACTAGAGGGGTACTTTTCCGTGTTGCTTTTCTCCTAATACTCCAAAGCCAGAAAACTTGCTAGAAATATGCAGGTATGTCCACTGTTTAGCCTTGAAATTTTATGATTGTGTAAACATTTTATAAAAGATCGGTGATATTATGAAATTGGGTTTATCATAAATATTAGTTATGATACAATAATTACTAATTATAGAATAATATTTTGTCCATTCAATGAGATTTATTACTATAATTATACTTGTTAATTACACAAGTTAAATCAACCCTCTTAAGAGCTATTGATTATTAATAAGTTAATATTTTAAACAGTTAATTACAAAATATTCAATAAAATGGAAAAAAAATATTCCATCTATCTTTTATAGTTATTGTGTTATAATTAGAGTTTATGGTAGACCCAAATTCATGTTGTAAGCACCCTATGAAAATCTCTGCCAATCTTATGAATTAAGTGATCAACTAGAATTTCTATATAAAACCCACAAAGCATCAAACCATGGTTTGATTTAATATATTCTGAGACCTATGAATGTTAAGGCTTGTGAGCTAAAATTGGTATACCATAAGAATCTAGAACACTAAACAGAACAAAAGATAGGTTAAAGTAGTCTCTCTTCATGATTGCTTGTTTTATCTTATTTCTTGTCCTTAAGGAAGTCAAACTGACCAAAATGAATTCACACACTATTTTCAAGGTTGCTTGTTCTATTGATTTATTTTTTGTCTTAACTCCGTTTCTGTTGTATACCATATAATTCTTATTTCCCTGGAGAGAGGAAGAAAATGGGGGTGACAGGGAAGCCAGAATCTGATGAGTGAGAGAGCTCAAAGCATTTGATGACACAAAGGCAGTTGTTAAGTGGCTTGTTGATGCAGGAGTCACAAAGATCCCTCCCTTATTCCATCATCATCCTCAAAAATCGGAAAGGCCTTAAATTTATGAAACACAGAACATATAATTCCAGTGATAGACCTTGCAGATACTGATAAAGAGTCAAGCATATGCCAAGAATTGGTTGAAAGAATCGGATGCTTCTGAGACATTGGGTTTCTTCCAAGTTGTCAACCAGGGTGCTCCTGTGAGTGTTCTTGAGGAGATTAAAGATGAGATGCGTAGGTTTTATGAACAAGATTTTGAGGTCAAAAAGGAACTATACACACGTGATATGATGAAACCCTTTAAGCAAAAAAGGAATTTTGATCTGTATAGTTCACCAGATCTGAACTGGTGGAGGGATACTTTTCTGTGTTACCTGACTCTTGATACTCCAAAACCAGAAGAGTTGCTAGAAGTATACAGGTATGTGAATCAGTTTAGGCAATTCAGATCAAGGTATTTAACCTTGAAAGTTTATGTTTGTTTGATGTTTTGAAGATCTCTACCTAAGTTTGAGTTGAGTGATCAACTACCCTCTTATTTTTTTTAATTAATATTTTGATAAAACCCACAAGGTATCAACTTTGGGACAAGATCTCTATTTTGGATCTCAAAAGAGTGTTATTATCAATTTAATACTTCCTAAATTTTTTGTATTAATTTAGTACCCAAGAGTATGATTTTGTTCTAACCCCACATATTTTTTGGTCCTCAAATAATGGTGTATATTGTAATAAAATTATACTCCTGGGTTCTGAAGTAATACCAAAAATTTGCATATAAGACAAAATTTTTCAAGAACCACAATAAGATTTTTGTATTTTGATAAACATATTCTGAGAACCTTCATAATTTGAGTTGTTTTGGTCTTTTTTGTAAACCTCTGAACAAGTTGTGAAGAGTTCTGAATAGCAGCAAGGATCAAGGTTACAATATGAAGTTTATACTTTATGGTATTTTCTTGCTTATTTAATGCATCTTCCTGCAGAGGCATACTGCTAGAATAAAGGAAACGCATAATGAAATTGGGGATAGTGCTGTTTAAGCTATTATCATAAGCTCTTGTTCTGAATCCAAACCATTTGAAAAATATGGGTTGTGCTGAGGGGCTTCTCGCTCTTTGCCATTACTATCCTGCTTGTCCTAAACCAGCCTTAACCATAGGAACCACAAGTATTCTGATAATGACTTTCTCGTGGTTTTGCCCATAGGAACTGCAAGCATTCTGATAATGACTTTCTTGCAGTGCTTCTCCAGGACCATATTGGTAGCCTACAGGTTCTTTATCAGGACAAATGGGGAGATATTCCTCCTGTCCCAGGAGCTCTAGTTGTTAGTGTTGGTGATCTTTTGCAGTCAAGTGTTTTGTTCATTTGTATGTGTTTGTGAACTTCCTACAACTATGGAAATATTGGAAAGAGAAGAATTAACATAAACTAATATACTCTAGCATGACCCTTGCTAAGCTTCATTAAACAGTTTGCTTGCTGATTTTTTTTTCCTTGGTGAAATAATTAAAAGCAATCATACCATATTTGAAGGTAGCACCAATATGCTAGCTGCCAACATGGTTGATTCACTTGACTAAGAGGAATCCAAATGAGGGTTTCATAGTTTCCTATGCTCTGTGGGTTTGAGTCCCTCGGAGCTCATGTTAGACATTGAAGGAATTGCAGCCAGAGAAAACTATATTATTCTTCTAGATAGTCGAACATAAATAGGCTAGGTTTAACCACAATAATTTTGGTTACTTCCTAGGAATCTGCCGAGGATCAAGAGAATTTAAGATAAAAGCATTAAATCTAAAAAACTCCTAATCTGGTCAAAGATAACAGAAGATAAACCAAATCAATAGGAGATAATAGCAATAAAAACAAAAATCATAAAAGATATCTAGAAGATATCAGCCCATTTACTCCAACATTCCTCCTCAAGCTGGTGAATAGATATTTATCATTCTCAACTTGCTGCTTAATTCTTCAAATTTCACTTTAGGAAGGGCCTTGGTCGTAACATCTGCCACTTGAGAATTGGAAGGTATGTAGGATAGATCAATAACCCGTGAATCTATCTTCTCCTTGATAAAGTGGCGATCAATTTCCACATGTTTGGTCCTATCATGGTGTATAGGGTTTCGTGCAATTCCAATTGTGGCCATATTATCACACCACATCCTAATAGGATTAGCTACTTCAAGTTTCAGTTCATGCATCAGCCTTAAGATCCACATCTTTTCACAAATTCCTAGAGCAAGTGCTCTATATTCTGCTTCAGCTGAGCTCCTTGTAACAGCTGGTTGTTTCTTGCTTCTCCGTGTCACTAGATTCCCCCAAACGTAAGTACAATATCCAGTAGTAGATCTCCTGTCAGTTACAGAACCAGCCCAATTAGCATCAGTATATGCTTCCACACTCCTATTCCTCCCTTTAGAGAACATCAACCCTTTTTCAGGTGTCATCTTCAGATATCTTAGAATTCTGTATACAGCCTCTAAGTTCTCTTCACGTGGATTACTCATGAATGTACTAACATTAACTGCAAAGCTTATATTAGGCCTGGTATGTGACAAGTATATCAGTTTTCCCACCAATTTTTGGTATCTTTCCTTATCCACAGGTGATCCTTCACTCTTTAGATTAACCTTGTAGTTGGCTTCCATAGGAGTGTCAACTTGTTTTGAACCTAGCATACCAATTTCCCTCAATAAATCAAGGGTATATTTCCTCTGAGATACACTAATCTCATTGTTGGATCTTGCCATTTCCATTCCTAGAAAGTATTTGAGTTTTCCAAGATCTTTAACCTCAAACTCAGAAGCTAAGTTCTTTTTCAGCCTTTCAATTTCTCTTAAGTCATCCCTAGTAATCACAATATTATCCACATATACAATCAAAATTGCGATTCTTTTATTGGAATGCCTCACATAAGGTGTGATCAGCTTGACACTATGTATATTCCAAAAGTCTCACTGCTTGAGTAAACCTTTCAAACCAAGTTCTAGGAGATTGTTTGAGCTCATATAATGACTTGTGTAGTTTGCACACCTTAGTTGCATTGTATTGATTTCTCAACCCTAGAGGTAATTTCATGTACACCTCTTCTAGATCACCATTCAAGAAGGCATTTTTCACATCTAATTGATGTAGAGGCCAGTCAAGATTAGTTGCTAGTGATAAGAGAATCTTGATTGAGTTGAATTTGGCCACAAGTGCAAAGGTCTCCTTGTAGTCTATCCCTTGAGTCTGGGTGAATCCCTTAGCAACCAATTTAGCTTTATACCTATTGATAGAGCCATCAGGATTGTACTTAATGGTAAATACCCATTTACAACCCACTGTTGTTTTACCCTTAGGTAACTCTGCAATCTTCCATGTTTTATTCTTCTTAAGGACTTCCAACTCTTCATCTATTGCTTTCTTCCATCTCGGATCTGTCATAGCTTCTTGGAAAGTTTGTGGTATTTTTTCATCATCAATGCTTGCAACAAAAGCTCTTAGATTGTTAGAGAGTTCTTTATAGGACACATACCTATTAATAGGATGTTATGTACATGTCTTTTTTCCCTTTCTTAAGGCAATTAGCCAATTGAGGTCATCAGTATTTGTCTCTGGATTGGTCTCTTGACTTTGCATAGGATTGGGATTGTCATTACTCACTCATTTGCTCATTTGTGCCCTTGTTTCTCTTGGTATTGATGTCATTTTCTCCCTCATTTGTGCCCTTATTTCGCCTAGAATAATGTTTGAATGTCTACATATTGGGTAGGTCTTCCCTTGCCTCGGATATATTTGACTGTTCTGGCCTGATTTGATCAATATTCTGACTGGAAGGGTGTGAAATGATGTCTAAATTTGGTTCTAGGTCATGATCAGATCTATCTGAAGGTGTTTCTGGATCTGGTTCTGGTTCAGGTCTGATTTTTGATTCTATAGGATCTGTATATGGTTCTATGATAGGTTCAGATCTAGTTCTAGATTGTATTTGAGGTCCAGGTGAAAAATCAGATGTTGTAGGTGTAGAATCACCGCAAATTAGCCATTCAATTCCCTCATTCTCCCCCTGAATAGGTAATTTGGGATAAAAGGGCTGATTTTCAAAAAATTTAACATCCATTGAAACATAGTACTTCTGAATAACAGGAGAGTAGCACTTGTAGCCCTTTTGAGTAGGAGAATAACCAAGAAAAATGCACCTTATGGCTTTGGGATCCAATTTACCTCCATGGTTATCATAAACAAAAATAGTACATCCAAAAGCCTTTTGATGAATATTCAAAAAAAGATGTGAATTGGGAAATATCTCTTGAAATTTCTGCAAAGGTGTTTGAAAATTTAAAACTTTTGAAGGCATTCGGTTGATTAGAAAAGCTGAATTAAGGACAGCATCTGCCCACAAAAATCTTGGAACATTATTGGTTAGCATTATAACTCTAGAGACTTCAAAGAGATGCCTATTCTTTCATTCAGCAATTCCACTTTGTTGTGGAGTGTTAACACAAGATGTTTGATGATGAATTCCATTTTCTTGTAAATATTTTTGAAAAATTGAGCTTACGTACTCTCTCCCATGATCACTTCTCAGGATCTTGATGGATGTATGAAACTGATTTTGAACAAAGTTGTTGAATTTTTGAAAAATTTGCAGTGCTTCTAATTTTTCTTTCATTAAATACACTCATGAGAGACGGGTATGATCATCAATAAAAGTGATGAACCACCTGGCCTTTGATAAAGTCCTGATTTTGGATGGACCCCAAATATCACTATGAATTAGAGAAAAAGGGTATGTAGGTTTATAAGCATGAGAAGGATAATTTGCTTTTGTAAGTTTGGCCAATTGACAGTAATTACAATTAAAAGAAGAGGAATTTATTTGATTGATCAAATCAGGTAACAGATGCTTCATATAACTGAGATTTGGGTGGCCCAACCTATAATGCCACATTTCAACATCATTATTTAAAGTTGCAAATACAGCATTTGCCCTCTCTTTATCCTCTTTCAAATCTGCCTCTAGGTAGTAAATACCATCTCTTTCCTTAGCATTGCCAATCGTTCTCGCTGAAGCCAGATCTTGAAACACACAATCAAACTCAAAAAAATTGACATTGCATTTTGAGTGCTTGGTAATTTTCTTGACTGAAATTAGGCTACATTTGATATCTGGAACACATAACACTTCTTTCAATTCTATTGTTTTTGAGATAATTACAGTACCAATACCAAGAACTTTAGCAAAAGTTCCATTTGCCACTTTAACATAGGTGCAGTCGGTATAATGGTGAAAGGTGTTGAACACTCCTTTAAAACCAGTGATGTGATCAGTTGCCCTAGAGTTGACTATCCAGATTTTCTGAGCTTGGATTACAGTATGTAGAGAAGCAATAAGTGACATACCTGCTTGGGCTAAAATCACAGAAGGAATAGATTTCTCACTTAGGGAATCGTGCTTATTGAGTAGCCTTTTCAACATAGAGACTTCTTCCTTGCTTAGAGAGCTTTCATCACTTCCAGACTCCACATGTAAGCCTCTGCTCTCAGGTTTAGCTCTCGGTCTGTTGCTGGATGGAGGTTTTCCGTGAAGTTTCCAGCACACATCTCTGGTATGTCCATTCTTATTGCAATGGTCACACCATTTAAATGGTTTTCTGCCTCGCTGATTTGCCATTTGTCCACCTCTGGCCACCATTGCTGATGTTTCTTGATTTTGCATGGTGGGAGATCCTTGTATTAGTTCTTTCCTACTTTCTTCACATTTGATCATATTCACAGCATCTTCAAGTGATGGTAGCGGCTTAAAACCCATAATCTTGCCTCATATTCACAGCATCTTAAAGTGATGGCAGCGGCTTAAAACCCATAGTCCTGCCTCTAACTTCTTCAAACTTATTGTTAAGCCCAAGTATAAATTCATAGGTATGGACGTATGGTCCTTTTCTACCATTTGCTTGTGGTATGCTGTATCTATGTGGCATGACCATTGATAGACCTCATAGAGATCTATTTGCTGCCAGAGCCTCATTAGGGAAGTAAAGTATTGAGTGACAGATTTTTCACCTTGTTTGATGTCCTTGAGTTGCTGTTTTATCTGGAATACAGCAGCTGGATTCTCTTTTACGGCATACGTCCTCCTTGCCCAATCCCATATTTCCTTTGCAGAGGTAGTTAGCAAGTAGTTAGTGTCATCGATCCAATCAACCAAGTCATTACAAGGTTGTTTTCTGCCACCCATGTGTCTCATTTTGGGTCACCAATTTCAGGTTCTGTTGCTTCACCCGTAAGGTACTTCTCCTTTCCTCTTCCACGGACAAACATAAGAAAATTCTGTGACCATAGCAAGTAGTTGTGTTCGTTCAATTTGTGTGAGATCAGTGCTGGAGAGAGGTCGTCAGTCACACTGCCATTGAGGGTATTTTGGCTTGTGACCTCACTTCCCATTCCACCACTAGAAGGCCCACCGGCACCTGTTCTTGTGGAGCCCACACCACTCGATTGGGAGTTAATGTTGTCCCTTTCGACGTTGAAGGCTCCCAAGGTGCCAAAAGGGACGTGTCTGGTCTGCATCGAGCCCGAGGCTCTGATACCATGAAGGAATTGCAGCCAGACAAAACTATATTATTCTTGTAGATAGTCAAACATAAATAGGCTAGGTTAAAAAAAACAAAATCCTATGGAACGGGGATAAATAGATCCATTTATTCACTATCGGATTATATTTATTTGATACAATAGTTGGAATTTTTTTTCAATATAGAACACTCATGTCGATAAAATGATTTGAACCCTTTACGATGAAAAATGGAAAAAATGGGTATTTCATCCCACAAAAAGAAAAAATACAATTATCTTAAAGAACAAAATGTTTGTTTACTCCTTTTTTTTTTTGGTAAAGACGAAGAAACAAATTCTATTTTCTCTACTCTACTATTTAACCACAAGAATTTTGGTTACTCCTTATGAATCTGCCGAGGATCAAGGGAATTTAAGATAAAAGCATTAAATCTAAACAACTGCTAATCTGGTCAAAGATAACAGAAGATAAACCAAATCAATAAGAGATAATAGCAATAAAAACAAAAATCATAAAAGATATCTAGAAGATATCGGCCCATTTACTCCAACAGACATCAATCATTTGTGGAAAATTCCTTGACGCACCCTCTTCCTGTTGAGCCTCTACTTGCTTCTCGCTAGACCTTACTCCTAGATTTATTTCTCTGCTAGGGACAAGGTGCCAGACATAAATGCTGTGAGATTGGCAGATTTTGGGTATGAGGCAGAAAGGGATCCCTACAAATGTCACTAGTGCTTTGACTGGCAATGGTGGAGTAATGAATCCTCATTGGCATTTTTTCGACCTAAAGAAAAAAATTAATAGGTCAGTAGCTTCAGTTTTGGCTTAGCTCAAGTAGCAAGTGGAGTACTCTAGAGTATAGAACCTTCTACAACCCCCCCCCCCCAACCAAAAAAAAAAGAAAAAGAAAAAGCCAGCATTTGCATTAATGTCACCAGCAGTATATGCATTTGTTACTTCGCATTTTCTTATGATATTTGAAAAGATCCTCTATGAAGGTAGCTACTTGACAATGTTATTGAATTGCAGCTTGTAACAAACGACAAATTCAAGAGTGTAGATCACAGGGTGCTGGGTATTCATGTAGGGCCAAGAATATCTATTTCTTCCTTTTTCTGCACTGGTTTTAGGTCATCTTCAAAGCCATGTGGACCCATAAAGAGGCTATTATCTGAATACAATCGTCCCAAATGCAGGGAAACCACAGTTGTAGAGTACGTGGCCTTCTTCAATGCAAAAGGGCTTGATGGGACTTCTGCTCTTCTACATTTCAGGATCTGACTTGGGCTATGTAGATAGATGGAAGTGGTTTGTCACGGAAAAATAATATAATGAACTTAATAAGTTGTGGACTTGATACTTGAGGTATTTTATGTTTATTTCATTGAAAAGTACCTACTCATTGTTACAGTAGCTTGGTTCACTAAAACTTTGTTGGGATGAAATCTGGAAAATGAAAATGGGATAATACAAGATAATATCGGAAAACTTTCGATGGATAACACAGATGATATCACAAATCAGTTATGGGATTTATCCCTTGGTTCAAGTTCTGGTATGAATGAATCGGAAATTTTCATCATGCAACTTTATACTCAAGTAAATTTTTATGAGTTGTCACTTGATCACTGATTATTCGATAAGACATGGTTGAAAAATGTGGGTCTCCCCAGAGTGTAGATGCCCACTCAGAATACTCATGTTAGGAAATCTCCTTAGGAAGGGTTGATTACCAACACGAGCTCTTGGCGGCCTTGGGAGATTTGAACTCATACCACGATTGGTTGTAGCCATTTGTTTTTGTCTGGAAAAAGGATTAGTAATTGATCACTGCTTAACATTTTAAGAACAATGTATTTCCGTCGCTTTCCCTGCGGCAGCTTCTCGATTGAAGTAAACCAAAGGCTACATGAAACATTGTTTTTTATATTTCACCCTGTTCAACATAATGCATTTATAAATTTAGGTCTAGAGTGGTCCTTGAAAGAATCAAATCTTAGTGGATATGAAGAGCTAGCATCCATAGTGGATATGAAGAAGTGCCATCCATTTTTACCAAGTGAGTTAACCCTTTTCCACTTCTTGAAATGATAAGAATTCTAATTCTTACTTATCCGAGTGGAGGCAGGTTTGAATCCGTAAGCCTTTTCTACTTTAAACTTCATTATAATTCTTAAGGATCTCTTTATTTCTTTGGGCCTTTCTTCTTTTTCATTAGGTAGATTGCGATTGTGTGGTATATACACTTAAGTATTGGACCATTTGTTCATCACTTTCAAATCCAAGATTTTTTTTGAATTATATTTGATTGTCCAATATGCAGAGATTATAGGGACAGAAACAAGGATTCTCTTGAACCCTTCATAGTTGCTATTCTCACAGAATTGACACACAGATAGATTCTGACTCAGGGTGCGAAGACTATTTCTACTTTTCATGGCTCCTCTTTCGCGCAAACCACAAGATCTGCCACCTATTTGTAGGTAAACACTGGTTTTGGCATTAGCCTTTGTTCATGCTTGGACTTGATGACAATTTGCTAATATCATAGGACAGTTTTGGTTTGTGATGATATCTGTACTACAATTTTAGGAAGCAGAAAACTCAAATACAGTTTTTAAGGGCTTTGCTATCTTGGTTTTCAATAAAATCACATGAATATTTTTGCAGTTAAATAGCTTCCAATTGGCTGTTTTCCTTCATATGTTATGTGTTTATTAATGAACCTAATAGCAAACACCTAGAGTTTTATTTTAAGTTTGGTCTTTTAAATAATGCTGGTATCAGGTGCATTCCGTAAGACTCATCTATTACATACTTATGTGTTCATTTATGATTAGCTACTTATCTTTTATAAATCGAGTCTAGTTAAAAAAATTTCACTATTAGAACTTGCTTTGTTACTAGTAATATCATTGCCTTTCTGGTGGTCTCGCTATTTTGCTCTTTTTCTGAAAATACATCTTCAATGGATTTAGATAGCATGTTTTCATGGCCATCTTGATGAGATGATGATGTACCTGCAGCGACATTGGGATTGAATACTCGGAGAAAGTAATGGCACTGTTGGCTTCTAGGTTGGAGTTACTATCAGAGGCTCTTGGACTCGATTGCTTTCACCTAAAAGAGAAACACTTCTGCAAGACCAGGGGGGTGGTCTTCAAGTTCTTCATGCTTTATTATGCCTTTTTCTGAGTGAAATTTATTGAGATAAGCACAAAATACGGCATCATGGTCCAACAATTGTGTTGATTTTAAAGGCAGATTATATATCTAAGAACAATGCTTATGAGTTATGACCCTATGTAAAGCAATTCATATGGCAGCCAGGAAGCTGTTGCTTTTCTTAAATTCACAATTGACTTAATCTCTATTCAATTTCTCTTAGAACTGAGTTGTGCCTAGCTGTAATTTGAAGGTATATTATGCATAATTTGTTATCTTGTTTCTCTGAAATCACTGCTCTACCAAAACTTGTTCTACCATTGGTCTGTTTTCCTCTAATCTTCTGCATGATCCATCAGTAAAAATATGTGGTTTAACTGCAACTACTGGCAACGATATATGCTTCAACTCTGCGCATAATATTAAAAGTTTAAGCCACTTTTTAAATCTCAAGAAGTTCTACACACATGATCCAAAGTTTAAAAGATTATGTGCATTTTAACTAATTTATTATTAATATTTTATCTACTCGCAAATTTTTAAGTCCACATGTACTTGGGAGTAAAAAAACAAAACATTTTCATTTGTAAGAAATAAGAATAGATAAATAATTAATTAAAATTTATGCATTCATAAATATTAATTAAGATTTTGAAAGGCTTTTTTGAAACGTTCAAATTATTTATATAAAATTTATTTGCATAAATGATGTTTAGAAGTCACAATTCAACACATTACACGGAAATTGTACGCAAATTACTACTTTTATACAGTAAAATTTCTTCAATCATAATGTGTGGCGGTGAAATTATATATGTTTGGGAAGAACAAAGAAGGGAAGAGAAGGAAAGATTTGATTTGAATCTAAATCAAAGAAAAATATCTAAATCAAACATTTTCTTCCCTTCTTTTATGTTTCATGCTTCTGAATTCAAACATGAAAACAATTTTCAAAGAAAGCGTGCACAATGGCTCGAGTTCATGATCCCACATGCCAAAACTCGCTGTACATAAAAAAAAAAGTCCTAACTAAAGGCTCAATTGCTGTGATAGGCCATGTTCAGTTCCATTACAATAGTGCTAATAGTGCTCAGGCTATGTGCTCAAACTTATCTGAATCTTCCTCTATTCAATACAACATTCTGTTTAACGTAAAGAAAGTGTGACATAAAAAATTGAAAGTGTGTATAAAATTGACTTTTTCTTTTTGTATTCACTTTTTCTTTTCTTTCTCTAACAGAATAATACCCTACTCACACTAAGCAAAAAAAGAATTCGGACTCATGCTCAACACTAATGAACTTGTCATTAGTCACAATTCAAGCTGCAAGAAAACACGCACAAACTCATCAACGACATCCAATGCCTGTTTCACATCTTTCACCTAAGCTAATGCTGTACTTTCGCGTGAAAGTACAACTTAGGAAGTATTGACACGCGACATATATAGATACTGTAACACTTTAACACCTATGCTAATGCTGTACTTTCACGTTGTATGTATTTATTACAAGTATCTAATACATGTTGAACATAAACACATCCCTTTTTCAAGGTATTCGTATTGTGCAGAGTACAACAGTGGCGACATATTTTTACCCAAAGTTGCCTCATTAGACTCTAAGTGGTAGATGACATGGATTCAAGGAGAAATTAGTCATTTCGCAAGGTAGCAAAAATGCAGATTTAAGGAGAAATTAGTCATTTCGCAAGGTAACAAAAATGCACAGCATCAATCAGGCCCTCCCCAAAACGTACAGCATGATCCGTCACTTCATCATTCATTCTCTTCACCCATTGCTCCATCGCCAAAACGCCAGCGAACACCGGCGTCTCCATCATTGATCTCCTTCCTTCATCTCCGTTGCGAGTAAACATAATCATAAATGATCTTGTAGTAAGTGGAAAATGATTCACCATCACGTCTGCTTCATCTTTTCCGTTCAAACGTGCTTCACTGTTTGAGCAAAGCTCCAATCACATGGAGCACAGAGCTCCATTTGTTCTCCAGTCACCTTCTCTTTATAGTGAAAGCCCTCTACTATCAATTCTGCTGGAGCAATTTGGAGAGGCACTCACTTTTATTTTTAATGGTTGGCCACTGGTGTTCCCTTGTGTTGGAAAATTATCCTCCCACGCTTTCTCTAATTTATTTCTTAATAGAAGAGGGGTCCCCTAAGAGAGATTCTTTGTCTTGCCCTTTTGTATATATCTATGCATTTGAAGAATTGTACATCCCACTTTGGCACAACGAATATCCTTTTTTTCAATGTTTTTAAAATCAGACCAGTTATTAAATCAGTGGAGGTATTGGTTCACGGTTCATTGATCAAACCGTGGTTGAACCGGTGATAATTAAATATATTATTTTAAAAAAATTTATGTATTAAAATTTTAATATAACAAATAAATATTAGTAAATTTTAAATATTTGATTACTAATTTAACATTTCTTAAGATATTACAAAAATTAATGTTTAGTTTAAGATAAAAATTATTTATGATTAAAAATTAAGAATATTTAATATTAAAATTTTAAATTTCTAAATTATATTAAGATTCTACTTATTATTAAAAAATAAAATAATAAATAATAATTTTAGCTAAGTATCTTGATATTTAAGAGAAATATTATTAAGAAATTGAACATGATAAAAAATAAGTATAAAAAATAATTAATTATACACATTTTATTTCTCTTATATTCTCTTTTTTTAAAAAAAAAATCATATTTCAACTCCCTCATCTTTTTTATTACCTTCTATTTTTAATTTGTCAAAATTATTTAAAATGAATTATTCTGTTATATAAAAAAAATAAAAATAAAATAAAAATTGCTTCAGACCGGTTTGATCGGTTTTTTCAATCCGGTTCTTGACTGGTTCTTGACCGGTTTTTTTCTTGGCCGGTTCTTCAACTCAATCAAACCGGACCACGGACCAGGGACCGGTTCCCGGTCAAACCGGCCGGTCCGGTCCGGTTCTGAGAACATGGCATTTTTTCATATTATATTGATATGTGTATGTAAACACCATATGGTCCACTTTTTTGTAGTATTGTCAGTCCAAACCTAATCTTAGGATAAGAAACAAACACCACTACAGAGCATGTGTAGTAATTGATAGAATCTATTGAGCATTGTGTATAACCACTGTAGTAAAGCATATGTGTATAACAGCTTGTATTTTCTTGTACCACTTGAGTCGTCTTTTTTTTTTTGCTTTAGTTTTTTCATTTTTTATTTCATTTTGCTTCAATCATTGTGGTATTTATATTTCTTTTTGTATTTAATTTTGATTGACTAGAATATCTAACCCAAAATAATCATTTTCTCTCTTTTAAACCATTTTAGGCATTGAAAGATACAAAGGCTAGAATAACTATTGGTACTAACAACCAAAACTAGATGTTTAGACCTGTTCAATTTCTCTGCTACTAACTTTTACTAAATATGGCATTAAGTGGCATACAAGACTCATGAAATGTAATTTTTTTTTTCAGCTTCTTAACTTGTTGGCAATAATTACCTTAAAGGTTTGGCATGGGGGGAGGCTTTTGCACACACCATGCATGACATATGTGGGAGATTAAAAACCACAAACTACCTCACAATATTTGAACTCACAACATTTTTGAAAAGCATTGGTTATGCAAACTTCACCGACATTTAGTGCAAGTTTGGGGAAAAACACATTATAGAGTTGACCTACTTGAGTCAGACCATGATGTGATAAAGATATTTAATATGTTAAAAATAAAGAAATGCATCATGTTACATATATATGTGGAGCACAATTATGATGAAGGACAAGGATTGGATGAGAATGAGTATGAGGGTCTTGAGAAAGAAGAGTCAGACGTTGAGATTGACATGACTGGGTGTGATTTTTCTGGTAATGGCATTGTGCAACCAAATTTATTATTTGAAAATATGGCTAGGGTAATAGAGGAGGAGGTTAGTTAATGCATATATTAGGACTAGGTAGGGTCACTAGACAATGGAAATGCATGGAGTGAAGGTGGAGGTGAACCACATGTAGGTGATGGGCATAGTCATCCACACCTAGAAGATGACACATAAGAGCCCATGCTACCCATTGATTATGGCTTAAATTGGGATAGGGAGGTGCAATTAGACTATAGTGATAGTGTGAGTTAGTGAACCTAGATGGATTATCTAATGAAGACCAAGCAAGAAGAGGACGAGCACATCTTGAGTTCAATGAGAAAATAGATTTCAATAGACCAATTGATTTGTTGGTGGGGATAAAGTTTGCCAACTTCAAAGTATATAAGCAAGCATTAAAGCAAAATGCCATTGAGAATGGCATTAACTTCAAGTACATCAATAATGAAGCCTCTCAAATCAGAGTTTGTGCAAGCATGATTGTGGATGGGTGATACACACATCAAGGATGTAGAATGGAGATGCATTCCGGATAAAGACATTCCATGGGAAGGAGAACGACTGTGAATGGATAAGGGGGAATATGTGGGTGACTTCAGGTTGGTTGTTAGAGAAGTATGTTGAGCATGTTAGAGACCAGCCAGATTGTAATGTTAAGGCCTTTTCTAATCAAGTCCAACAGGACCATAACATGCAAATATTAAGGTTTTAGGCATATAAGGCAAAGAGGAAAGAGATCGATGTGCTTGAGGGTAGCCATAGGGAGTAGTTTACCAAGGTTTATGCCTATTGTGCAGCCATAATGAAATATAACCTGGGAAGCATGATGAGGGTTAAGGTGGAAGGAAATTGATTAGAGAGGTTGTACATTCACCTTGAGTTGGATGCATGCAAATAAGGATTTGTAATAGCTTGTAGAACCATTATTTATGTAAATGGTTGTTTCTTGAAGAGAAGTTTTGGATGTCATTTTCTATTTGCTATTGGGAAAGATGCAAATGCAAACATGTATTCGATTGCATATGCCATTATTGAGTTGGAGTGCAAAGATAACTAGTGCTAGTTCTTGACGTTACTCTTTAAGGATTTAGGGTTAGGCTAAGACAAGGGATGGGTCATCATGTCAGACATGTAAAAGGAAAATTTGGTTTTCGTTAGTAAATGTGTATTTTGGTTGTCACTGGTGCATGTGCATTTTTTTTTAAAATTGGTTCAATATTTTGATTGTCAAGACCTAATATTTTAACATAGATATTTCGGTTCACACCATGGTTTTGGTTTATACTAGAACCTTTTATTACATTAGGCATTTGTATGCCATCAATTTTGGTTGTCATAGGTTCTGCATTAGGGATTTATATGCCGACTTCAAGCTTAAGTACAAGGGTGAGAATGTAAAGAATGAGCTTTGGAATGCATGCAAGGCAATGATCAAGCATGAGTTCAATTGTCATATGAAATTGATGCATGAGCTTGAGCTCAACATTGCTACTTGATTGAAGAAGTATGATCCTAAGTTATGGAGTAAGCATGCATTCTAGGGGAGGACCCAAGTGTGACATTGTTTAGAACAATATCATGGAGATGTTCAACTCCTTCATATTGGTTGTGAGGGACAAGTCAATTATCACAATGTATGAGATAATTCGAAGGATGCTAATAAAGAGGATTATTGTGAAGAAAGAAGGCAAGGCAAAAAACCATAGCACAATGTGTTCCCATATCTAAGAGAAGAGGAGTTGTAGAGATCAAAAAATGACTCCAAAAATTACATAGTCTATATCAAAGGTGATGGGAGGTTTGAGGTTAAGAGCTAGTGGAAGAGGGAGGTGGTGAATCTTAATTTGATGACTTGTAATGTATGGGACTTGATTCGCATTCCATGTAGACATGTCGTGTGACTGTGATTTATAAGATAAGAGGGATTTATGAAGATTAAGTCAATTGTTATTACATCACTAAGTCCTTCATGAGGGCTTATGCATTAACCATAAGCCCAAATCTGAGTGAAAAGAACTGGATACAATTTACTGTGATCCTCTTGCAGCCATCGAAGTATACTAGGGTATTAGTTAAGCTGAAAAAGGCTAGGAAGTAGGCTCCAGATGAACCACAGAACATGTACAAGCTTAGCAAAATGGGGACCACCACAAAGTGCAGTAATTATAGGGCATTAGGTCATAATATATATGGTTGCAAGACTTTGGTTAACCTTAACTGAAAGGTGTACAAGAAGAAGTTAAATAAGCATGCTCCACAAGGGTCTAGCCCAATAAAAAACATACCTACAGTAAGTGTCTTTTGTAGGCTTTATACTTTATGGCATACTTTATGTTATACTCATTATCATTCATTGTAAACTTAGGTATTTCATTGTCATCTGTGTAGGGTAGCCAACCTCCATCGACTTAAGGACTCTCAATCATCCATGCTCTGATAAAGTTGTCTACCTTGAAGGTTTAGATTAATAAAGTTGAGATTTAATAGCCAAGTAGAGAAAGGCTACATATTTATGCCAACAATTTGTAGGTTTGATATTTATGCTAAGAAGTTGCATATTTGTTTTGCAAGCATTTGATAGTTGTTGATATAACTAAAAACTAGTATGCAAGTTTTGTGTTAGAAGCTGTGTTTCCACTATTTTTTTTAAGAGCATAACATAGAAGCTATGTAGGAGCTCTTATTTTGTTTAGAAGTTGTGATAAATAATTGTACAATCAATCTAATGGAATTTCAAGATTTTTTTAGTTTCAATAGAATAATTATCTTTGTATGAACATAATTTTTTTTAGCATAAAGCAATGATTTTTTTTTTTTCTGTTGTATATTTATAGGCTTTTTGGGTTTACAATATATTAGTTATTGGGATTAAGAAATTTTTTTTTGGGATAATTAGTTTTAAAATATCTAGGAATGTTAGAATATTAGTTTATCACATAGTAAAAGGCTTTATTCATGCATGATTTTGCCCTTTATACATGGATTAAGATATTAGTTTATCACACATGATTTTTGCCAGTACAATGCCCTTTTTATATCATTAGCAGTGATCCCTACAATCTAAGGGTTGTTAAAAAAAGTGGGTTCCATAAGAAAAAAATAAAAAAAGTTTAAATTTTTTTTAAAAAGAAAAAGCAAATATGAACAATGTAATACATCACATGAACAGTGCAAAATAGTGAATGAATAGTCCCAATAATATGACGTTATGAACAATGTTGTGAAACAGTACAAAAATGAACAGTAAAAAGCCATGGGTTTTAATATATAAGAAAGATTTTGCCAGCCACTCTTATATCAACGACAAATTGAGAGAATAAAAACAAGTCTAGACAATAAATTATAAGACCCTACGCTTCATTATAATTAAAGCTTTCACTACCAATTTTCAATAAAAGTAAAGATGGTTTAACCAAGTTTTTTCATACAAATAAACAACATTAATCGTAAAAATCCTTATCTAATAACATTCCTTACAACATATCCCTCTAACTTAGCTAGTGTATGCTTGGGTTCTCCATTTTCCATCTTAATTGTAGATACATCATTTTGCATCCACGGTAACTTTGTTGCATTAGTAAAGGCTAGGGATGCTCCATCATGTTGCATCCATGATAACTTTGTTGTATAAACTATTTCATAGCCTACGAGTGGTATTGCCATTGCTTTCGCCAGCATTAGAAGTAGCCAACATCAACTACGAACAAGATAATGCAACGAAGACATAAACCTATAATATTTTTTAATAGTTGTAGTATAATACAAGTCATACCTCCAATATGATCTTATAGAACAACTTTGACATTCTATAATAATAGAATTTAAATTAGGAAGAATTATAATAAATGACTAAAAAGTAAACAAATTTATTCTCCAGGACCTGCTACTAGCTGTGCATACCATCAGATTTAATGGTTTTGTAAACATCAATCAAGCCATTGAACTGCCCCTCGCCACCCTTCTTTGCAGCTTTTGCATCATTTGCCAGACAAGTTCGGGCATAGTCCAAAGGATAGACAAACAAAAGAGAGGAATACTCACCAGCCCAACTAGAGGCCAGATTACCAGCATAACACTTTCAGTATCCATCTTTGTCCTTTTGAAAGTTGAAAAGCCTCCTGAAAAAATCCTTGAAAGCAAAGTCCAGAGCTTGAGTAGGGAAGTATCTGATAACATTTTCACAGTGTTTCCTTTCCAAAGATACAGGAGACCTTCGTCCTTAATTGTTCGGTAAAACAATCAGATATTCCTTGTATGGTTCAGAGAATCGGCCATTACCTCATTCTGATTTTGAATAATCAATTGGACTTGCTCGTTGGAGCAGCAGTTGTCTTAGATATACAGCACCAGACACTACTTCTACTAGGAAATCCACAAAAAATGCAAATGCTTCAATTCCAACACATATAGCGTTCAACTTCACCAAGTACTCAAATTTTAGAGTAATGAGTTTTGGGGACTTAGAATCATAATCCTCATTATCAGACACATGGAGGATGACTTTAAGTGGATGAACTTGAAAAGCTCCTGCCTCCTTGCCTTAAACCTTCCTTCTCCGCCCGTGGCCATCTTTTTCTTAAGCAGGCGCATCATCACCTATTTTAGATGACTTCATGGTGGTAGAAATGCCAGTGTCCATTTCAGCTTGATGGTGGGCTAGATCTTGAGCATCTTTCAAACTTCCAATAATGACGTTATAGGTAAGAACATCTCTTAGAGGCATTTTGTCGAACTAGCGCCAAGCATCGTTCCCCATCCTTACAAATTCTTTCAAATGGGTGGGTGAAAATCGCGGTGGTGAGGAGGGATTTTCAGTACTGCAGATGCAACCAGTTTCGCACCTTTGGTCTGATCATCTGCCACTTCTGTTAGATCATTAAATTGTTGTTGCAACTTCTGCAGATGCTAGATCTTGAGCATCTTTCAGACTTCCAATAATGACGTTATAGGTAAGAACATCTCTTAGAGGCATTTTGTCGAACTAGCGCCAAGCATCGTTCCCCATCCTTACAAATTCTTTCAAATGGGTGGGTGAAAATAGCGGTGGTGAGGAGGGATTTTCAGTACTGCAGATGCAACCAGTTTCGCACCTTTTTTCTGATCATCTGCCACTTCTGGTAGATCATTAAATTGTTGTTGCCACAACTGTGATACCATGTTCTTTATGCTCTGCAATTTGGCTTCAATTGTGGTCATTCACGAATCTAGAATAGAGATCTAATTCTGGCAGCCTTTGCAGGTAACGGGGAGCAAAATGTTGGATCGTTGGCCATGGTTGGGATTGGATTCAATGAAAAAACTGTTGTTACGATCTAGCTTATGAAAATATATAATGGTCCTAGAAATTGAGAACCCTTTTTTGAGAAAAAGAAAATAAACTTTGCGGAGTATAATACTCTCCAAAATTCTTCTCTATTTATAAATTGTAGGCTGCAACAAACAAAACTATTAGTATAAATTAATCTGAATCGTACCCGAGAACATTATTCTTAAAAGTTATTCCGATACAAGTCAGTAACTCTCTAAGATTAAATGGACCCTTCCTATAATAGGAGCATAGAACCACACCACACACTGCCTTTTACAGGCCAAAGATAGTAACAAGAAACGTTGGGCAATTAAAAAATAATTAAAAGCGGTGGCCGTTTCTGGACGGGTAAACTTAAATTGCCATTGTTCAGAAAATTAATAAATTCATTTATAAAATAATTTTGTAAAATACAAAAATAATTGCAACAAAAAATGCCCAGTACTGCATCTAATTCATGTGCGGGGGGAAGAATCAGAGATTTTCAACTGTGTTACCTCTACGTTGTCCTATTGTCGTGCGCGTGAGCCCACTCTTTTTCTTAACCTATTTATTTACCCAATATCACGTCTTAGTATATATCTACTAAGATTCTCTTTGTTTTAGGCAATGTTTGACTTAAGCTTTTGACACACTTTTGACACACCTACTCCAACACAAATAAGCAGCTAAACCCCATATAAACTAACACAAATATCCTGCCTTCAAAATATCATTCCCCATACTTATTTGTATCTGTTTCCCCTCGTTTAGCATATTCCCGACACTTGGTTTTGTATACAGGTGACAAATTTTATCTATAATTCTTGTTTCGTTTAATTCAATCCAACCCAATGTTACGTTTGTTTATGAGAGTTATTGTTTCAGACATAAACTACAAAAAAAATAAATTATATGGACGGTTATATATACGGACGATTTTGACCGAGAATGGGGGATGCAAATTCATAGTAACCTGGCAATATCATATTATGATATGTCAAGGCACATTAGTTATGTCACGTTTTTTATAAATGTCACATGCATTATTTTTGGTTATCAGCTTGTATTCTCTTTGCTTTCTGTTACAGCAGTTTTCTATCTTCCATACACGTGTCCTGTAGTTTGTTAAATCTCTGCTATATATAGTGGCTATTGTACACAGTGTTGATATAGAAATGAAAAATATCATTTGATTGATTCAATCACTTTTATTCAATTCTGTCATGATAAAACAATGAACTTTCATAGTCAACAACATAAACGAATAATCATATTCCATATGAACATGAATTATAACGAAGAAATTGACAATGAAATCAAAGGAGTAACTGGAAAATGTGAATATATAATACCAGTCAAATAGAAATATATATGCCATTTTATGTCTAACCTGCACTTCATCAATCATTTTACATCCATGCATGCTTATTTGATGTTTCAATTCTCAGTATTTGAAACAACAAACAAGGATGATTTTCTACAATACTAGGTTGTTCCTTCATTTCCTGATCTGGGGTTCTGTTCTAATATGTCTCTCTTCAGAGTTCCCTACTCAGGAATTCATTTTGGGTGGTAATGTGGACAAGTTCCCCTCAGAGGAAGAACAAGTGTTCGAACTGTTCCAACTATGGATGACGGAGCAAGGAAGAATCTACCCAGACTCTGAAGAAGGTGAAACTAGATACCAGATATTCCGAAGGAATTTGAAGTATATTACAGAGACGGATGCTAAGAAATCGAGCTCGCCCTCTGGGTATCGTTTGGGCCCGAACAAGTTTGCTGATATGAGTCCCGAGGAGTTCAGGGAAATATACCTACACCAGCTGAAGATGCCTACCACCACCACCACCGCTACCACGAGCTAGGACGATGTGCTGCAGAAGAAGCACTCCTGCATAGCACCTGCTTCCTTGGATTGGAGAAAGAAAGGAGTTGTGACTCCAGTCAAAGACCAAAAGAAGTGCGGTAAGTTGCTCCTGTTCAATCAACCCAACCTACACATGACTTTTATCGAGGAGTATAGATTTGACACATACATATTACAGAAATTTTTTTTTCAAAGTTTACCAATCTGGTTCAGGAGTCGTTTCTAGAACTAAGGGATTTGAATTTGAATCCTAATGAGAGCCAAATTAACTAGAAAAAAAATTGATGTTTGAGTATTTTTTGAAATGACGAGTTATTCTTTCATTGATAGCTTGTTGTAAAAAAAGTAAGTTTACTTTTTTCAATTATATTGGCATTTTAAACTTTTGACTCTTTTTTTCTTCTACGGAATTTCTTTCATTTTGAAATTTTTAGCATGTACTTAAATATTGACAAAACATTAGTGACACAGAAATATGTCTGAAAAAACATGATTTTTTTATTTGGTGCACTGACAAAACATTAGTTAACCCAATGAATTCATTGTGAAACAATTAGGTAGCATGGGCACTTAATTAGATCCAAACCCACAGTTGTCTAATTTGTTAGAATCAAAATTACTTGCGCTATGTTTAGATGGAGGGAAAAGTAGAAAGAAGGGAGAGGAGAGAAGAGAAAACAAAATTTTTTCTCGTTTAGTAGGAAGAGAAAATGGGAGACAAGAGAAAACTTGAGGGGAAAAGTACCGTGGGACCTATGCAAACAATTTTTCTCCATATTTGAAAAAATTATGGGAGAAAACTCGGCAACAGCAAAACATATGTATATATTAAATATTTTTAATATGTAATATTTATAAAATTTTAAAAAATATATTAATATTTATGATATTAAAATAATAATTTATAAATAATATACTTTTTATAAATTAATAATATATTTTTTAATATTAAAATCAATAAATTATGCATATTTAAAAAAAAATTCTTTCAACTACAAAACAGTCAAACAACTCTACAATTAAAAATCAGTCGAAGCTGGCAATGCACAACATATATATATATATATATATAAAATAATATATATTATAATATAATAATATTTATATATAATTAAAAAATATTTATTATATTTATATATATTATATTTAAAATTAATTAATATATATTAAAATAATATATAATATTAATTTTAAAAAATATATTAATATTTATGATATTAAAATAATAATTTATAAAATAATTTTATATAAATTATAATTTAATTAGTTTTTAATATATTTTTTAATTTTAATATGTGTTTTTTAATAAGAATTTTTTTATTCAAAAATAATTTTTTTATCATTTGAATATTGTTTAAATTAGTTTTTATTTATTTTTTTATATTTTTAAAAAATATATATGTAAAAATTTAAAATAATAATAATATTATTGTCATATTTAAAATAATTATTTTTTTTATATTTTTATATTTTTTATTTTCTCTTCCTCCCTCTATTTTCTCTTCCTCCATTCAAACATACTAAAAGATAATTTTTTTTTTTTCACTTTTCTTTTCTCTCCCCTTCCTCCCTACTTTTCTCTCCCCCCACTTTTCCCTTCCTCCATTCAAATGAAGCGTGAGGTAAAAACGCTAGAGCTTACATTTTGAAGCATTTAATAGAATTGTAAAGAATCAAAACCTATAAGTACAGAACTCACAAAAATACATATATAAATCAGCTGAGCTTGTGGTATGGGTCCCAGTGACTGAATTTTCTTCTTTCTTAGGTCACTATTTTGCACTACCGAAAATGCCCCATTCATATGTAGAAAAGGTTGGGTTTTGTGTCATTTCCCTTCCCATTTTTCTGCCATACGCCTCCATCATCTAAACTCCTTCTTTCTCAGGCAGTCTACACAGATCAGAAAAACAAAAACAATAGCAAAGTATGTCCTTTGTTTTAGCTTTATTTCACGGTAGCCCCACTCCTTTAATCTCCATTGGTTTCTTGAGATTTTGCTGCTAAACTGTGCTTGGTAGGAGTAAGTATAGCCATGGGATTCTCAGCTGGTGGTTTTTGGATGTTGGCAGCCATGTCTCTTGTTTAAAGCTGGTTCGTTCAGCTTTGGGATAACAGTGCTAAAGTCCTCAGCCAGTATTCTCTTCTCAGCATCTTTATTCCTTCGCTGCAACCTACTTTAATTTTTGCTGGGATTTTTGGGCCTTCCATTCAGTTTTGGCCATGAGTGGGTGTGAGAATTTGGTAGCCATTTTTTTTCTTCGTGCAAGGCTAGTATATTCAGGTGTGGGTATCGTTATTCTTGTTGCTAATATGTCATAAAGCCTTTTTGATTCTTCTGCAACTAGTTGTGTGTTGCTTCATCCTTTAAATGATCTTGAGTTTTTGATTTGTGCGCTTCTCCCTTCACCCCTCATGGTTCTCAATTTTTGAGTGCAGAACTGACGGTTGTTTAAGGGGCTAAATTGGTGAATGTTGTATTTGGAAGTCATGGAAGAGGGGGCCATGTTTTAGGGTCTGAACTCAAGCTCTATCTAGGTGGGTAGCTCTTCCTTGTAGACTTGTTTCTTCCATTCTTATACTCGCTTCTATGATTGCCCTCCTGCCATGTATTTCGTGTGTTGCGGGAATGTGTGAAATTGAAGGGGAAAGCGTGGATTTAGCCATTTGAAATATATATATATATATATATATATATGAATATGGTATGCTAGTAGGAATGTGGAGAATAAGAGGTTATTGGAATCTAATTTAAAAAACAAAAAGGAGAGTTAGTTTTATTTTTGGCCCTTTCTTGCTTAGTCTAATTTGCTCCCCAAATTTTGAGACCATGCCTTTCAAGAATTTCGTTCAAATAAATCCAATTAGATGATGATATGAACTGTTGTTGTGATTAATCTCTCATTGTAGGGAGAGGTGATCTTTAGTCACCTAAAACATATAACTTATCTTTATCCATTTTTTTTAGTCTGTGCTTCAAACCCATAAAATATTGTAATTTTGGGGTAAACAAGATAAGTTTATTTATAAGGCAATTTATGGCCATTCAAACTCTAACATCTTGTGAATGGGTGTTATAGGATTTTCAAGAAAATGAGTCGTAGATAAGGAGTGAGCAGAGAATACTATAGGAAATTTTCTGTATCACCTTGAAAGGTGAGTAAATAATGCCGACTACACATTTTATTTCAAGGCTTGTGGTTACATACTCTTCAATTATTCTATTTACTGCATTGAATACGTTTATGATTAATTATGTTAATGAATTTACTTTCTCAATTATGTTTTTGGATTATTTACGAGTCCGAATGCTTATTGAGGATTTTTGAACTATATAATTACTAATGTACTTAGTTAGATGTTGGGACTATAAGTATATATATGAGTTAGAATTTGATTACTTCGAACATGTATTTCTGAGATTATTTCTGGTGAGAACTATCTGTTTCGGAACCCTGCAGCTAACTGTAGTAGAGGTTAGCCATGGTGCACTGTGAAAAGTACCATAGCTAGCAGGGTTATTGCTAGCCCCATGTGGTTGGCCCCCATACATAAATTTGTTCACATTTTTCGCGAGCAAGTTGCTCAGCGTCTGTGTTATTTACCATCACAGGCTGTGTGCCTTGCGTCTGGCTAATTTGGTACTGATTATATGCTTCCCATTGCATCTAAGGCATGAATTATTAAGAAATTTTTTTATATTTGTATACATATAGTCACTTTTATAATTTCACTTGAGAATTGCTATTTGAATAAGACCTTATTATTCTTACATGATATAGTTAGCCTTATTTACCCACTGTGCATCATCTCACTCCTTTCATTTTCAATATGTTTCAGATAGTAGGGTTGATCTAGATCCCTCATCAGTAGTTTAGCTTTGGCACCTTCTTACACTCTTGGTGAGTCCCGCATTTGTTCCCGTGGGCATGTTTTGTGTTGTTTTGGGAATTCATTTTGTATCGTAGACTATTGTACGTAGTTCTATGGAGTCACAGATAGGACTTCCCACCCTTAAAAATTGATGTAATTTTGATATGAATGGTTAACTGAATCTCCTTTTAATGTATTGAACTAGTTGGTTGATTGTAGAAATTTCGAAAAGTCCAATTTACAGGGAATACTCTATCGAAATTTCTACAAGAGGTCATTGGAACTAAATTCATACAATTCGTATATAAAATTTGAAATTTATTCTATTTAGTATTAAATCTTAAGGATTTGCTTTAGTGTTGGATATCATTTTGTTTAGAATTTGGCTATCTTTCGTGTCAGTCACATTGTTAGTTGCAGAGTGTGACAAGAATTGCCTCACGCCTCGTACATTTAGACACATAGATATAGACACAGCCTTTAAGTGTTTTCAATTTCTGTATATACAGATTTATATGGACCACCGGCATTTTGGTAAGTTGAAGAAATTCAACGACCCAAACCGCAATTACATTTTATTCTAAGAAATATTGATATAGAGATACATGCAGAATATTTTTTTAATGTTCAGATGTCATTAACTGAAATATGTCATTTGTATCTCACACAAATAAAACACAAACAGAATTCCTTTTACACGAGTGTATCAATTTTATATTTATTTATTTTCTTAAACGTCAATCGGCTAATAGATTGTTTCATACTGCTTAGGAAGTTGTTGGGCATTTGCAGCCACTGGAGCCATGGAATCACTAAATGCAATAACCACAGGGAAACTTATGTCTTTGAATGCAACAGATCTTCAATTTTATAAGGGTGTAAGTCTTCTCTCAATCCTCACAATCTTTTATTTGTTTTATAATTCTACTTATTTTAGTGAATTAATATTTTGGCCCTCTAATATATAATCATTTTTTAAATTTAGTTTCCCAAAATTTAAGTATATATTTCAACTTTCAAAGAATATTTTGCTTTCAATTTCATCTTCATGTTAAGCTATTTAATAGAGATAGATGGCGTAAGTGAACATGAAACCGATCTTTATAATGTGTCTAATTGTTATTGAAACATATGCTATGATAGAATATTTGATTATTATAAGAGCCACAACATCATATCCATGGCATGTTTGATATTTTAGTGACAACCAGATACTAATTAACAACAGTGATGATCCTATGTTTTTGAGAACACTATGTTTTCTAATTATGATATAATTAATTATTAAATATAGAACAAAATTTTATGAAATAATTACTTAAAATGTTAACTTATATACAGTAATTAATAGTTCTTAAAAAAATTGATTTTTAAGTGTGATTATAGTGATAAATTTATTAAAAAGGACAACTATTGTTTTGTATTTAATTATACTTAATAAATGTATAATAACTAGAGATCAAGATTTGTTTGAAAATATAAGATCATGACTCGATTAATAATCATATCTCACATTAGGTTACACCTATCTACGTTCATTATCTTCTAGCGGTTTTAACTTGATGCTAATATTAAAAATAAAATACTTTTATTTTATTTTGAATCGTTCAAACTTAAGGGACAAATTTATGAAAATGTGTATAATTTTTGAGGACCAAATATCAATCTTGTTTTTTTTTTTTCTTTCTAATTACTTTTATTTTATTTTTTTTCACTTGACTAGGGAATTTATGAGGGTGAGAATTGCCCCAAGGATTCAACGGGTACAAATCATATCGCTTTGATCGTTGGTTATGATTCAAAAGATGGTGAAGATTATTGGATTGTGAAGAACTCGTGGGGAGAAGATTGGGGGATGAAGGGATACATCTTTATCCAAAGGAATACAGATTTACCCCATGGAGTGTGCTCAATCAATGCTTGGGCTTACCACCTAAACAAAGACTAGTGCATTGTCAATCTCTTACCTTTGTCTCAAAGGTTTGCCCAAATTAATAAAGTGACACTACTATGAACTCAAGTCTACCATAAATCTTAATTAAAATGTAATAAATTATTAAATATAAAATAATATTTAATTAATTTAATTAGATTTATTATTATAATCATACTTATATTTATAGATTGGCAAGAGAGTTCTGATAAAACTTTTGCAATCATTCATGTTGTGCATATTTGAATTTCCTTGGTGTCAAAGCTTGTCTTTTAATGGTTATTTCTCGTTTGAGGAAAATCATTGGCGCCTATTTTTAGGGTTCACTTGGATTAGTGAAAATCACAAACACATTCTCTTTACATAACTTATATAATATTTATTATATTTTTATATTTATTATTATATTTATCAAATCATCTTTTAAAAAATAAAAATAAAATAATTATTTTTTATCTCATCAACCTCTATCTATTTACATTTTACATTTCTTTTACCATTATATTCTTTAACCAAACATATCTTATCTTGGAGTAGACCTCTGTTGTCCTCGTATTAATCCCAATGCCAAGAGTGCTGGATGTGGGTGCAGTAGGATTGATGGGCGGGGGTGAGGGTGACGCAATGTGATGCGCAAAAAGAGGAGGAAAATCACAAGCAAAGATTGAGAGAGAATTTGAAAATCTTATTATTCAAGGTCTAAAAATTAAAAAAAAAAACGCCTAAGAAGGCTTTTATATGAAGTTCTAGCAACGTTTTAACAGTAATAGATGCGCTACACTTGCCTTCCTTTCAATAAGAGATAAATTATAATTATAATTATTTTGACTAATATAAAATAGTTATTTTTTAATTTATCAAATTGTAAAATAACTAAATAAATTATTAAAAAATATGTATAAAATATTTTTTCAAGATTAACCAATTCATATATAATAATTAATAATATTTTAATTCCAGCAATAACATGTGTGTCAAATATATATTAATAAGCATTTGTATATATTGCCATAATTTTAAATAAATTTGGAATAAATCAAGTTTATGGCTTTTAACACAAAATAAATTACATTGAAATGAAAGTTTAATAAGAAATACAAATTCTAATTAGTGATATCTTTAATAAAAAAGTAATATTATTCTTAAAAGTATTTTAATTATTTTTTGATTTCAAAGAATATTTGCACATATTTTCATTGTAGCCACTTCATTTTGTATTAAAACTTTATGCTAATTGTTTAACATTGGACACGTTTTCCTATATGATTTTTTCAAAATTTATTTTTCAATTATTATTATTTAAACTACAATTTTTTTGTTCCAACGCAATGGAGCAGTTTTTGTTATACGCTTCATCACCACTATCTCATTAGATCGAATGCATTTTCTTATATATAGTCCTTGTAAGAAGTATTTTTAATTGCCAAATGTTAACTATGATGATAACTTTCTTATTTCTTCCAAACATTAGGGATCATGTTACGAATATATGTATTTATGAAATTTAGTTTTAAAAAAAAGGCTCAAAATGATAAAAGTGGGTTTTGTCTTTCTCAATTGAAAAATTCCCAAAATCAGGTTATTGGAACACCTACACAGAATTACCTATCAATTTCATTTGTTTTATATTCAAGTAGTAAAAATTAACCCCAAAAAAAAATAGTTATGCTATTCTTTCAAAAATGAGAAAGGAAGATAGCATAAAGCAGACAACCTATTCTCTTCGTCCGCTAAAAGAAGTGTCTACACATGATTGAAATTCTGGGACGGATCCCTGAACCCCATGAAGACTCCTTATGCTCAAAGTGCGGTGTCGGCCATCAGATTTCGCATCTCATCGCTTATTCTTTTCTTATATCCATCCACTGACTAATTAGTCCCTCTAATTTTCCGAGTAACAATAAACGTCATTAACATAAGTAATTTATATCTAATTATAATTACTTCAGTTAGTAAAATTAATTAGTATTTTTAGCTAGTTTAATCCTTTTATATAAAAGTTTAAAAATAAAATTTTAAATACACTTAATTTTTAGACAAAAAGATGTCTTTAAAGTATTTTATAAAAAAAACTTAGTCTGTCATAAAATCTTAGAATTTTTTTAATCATAATACTAAAAAGAAGTAATGAAGGCTTCAAAGTGAAGCTGGTACTTAACAAATTAAATTGGCAGGAATGGGTATGAAATGAAAACCCATTTGTAACAATTGTGGTACTTTGTGTTATTGATTGATTCCTTTGAAGGGCTGATACTTTCTTTTTGTCTTCATTTTCAATTGAGCTTTTATTTTCATCGGTACATATTTATTTCCAATTACATAATTTAATTAAAAGAATCAACTCAATAATTATTATTACATTAATTATTTATGTAAATTTTTATAAAAATAATGTTTATAATAACAATTATTAATTCAACAATAAATTTGGCAAAAAGTTTATTCTATAAAAAATTATTTAAAAATATAAACATCAACTACACAAACAGAGGTGAGTAATTTGGCTTCCCCTTCAACACAAACATTCCACAAGCCAGAGCTTTGCAAAAGCCGATATGTGAAATTTCATAATTGGGCAGATGTAAAATTAATATTCAGGTTGCCAAGATTTTATGATAATGATTTAATTAAAAACATTAACGAGAACTTCTTCAAAAAATTATTATTACTACGTATAGACCTAACTGTCACAAAAATTTATTATTATTAGGACGAAATTTAAGAATGATTTTATGGATCTCTAACAAACCCATTAAACAGAAGGCCTTACAATCCCAAGCAGTTTTCTTAGCAATTAAAAAAGATGTGCTTTAACTCTAGTATTGATTACTTGAATTTAAATCTTAGAGCTAGCATTTAAGAGAACTTATTCTTCCGAATGTACATATTATATGGATAGATAGGGAGAATATACCCTTAATAAATATAATCTCAATTGATGTGCAAACTAATTTAAAAATATATATCCTTGCAATAAAAAAAAAACTTTATTCATTCTTAAAGCATATAAATAAATAATTATTGTGTTCTAATGTGCTCTCTTGCAAGCTGCAAAAGGATGAATAGGTGAATAATATTCAGGGAATTAGATCTGTTAGACGTGATCTTGTGATCTCCTGTATCTTGTATAAGTAGATGATATTATTCTACTTTTTCAGGTAACACCAAAAGTTTGTAAATCAGTTCAACTTATTTGGATCCATATAATCATTTAATTAGTATGTCAGTCTATTACTTAATCGAAATCTAATTTAATTTTCAGTCTACGTATTCCGAGGAACTTCAAAAGAATAATGGCTTTTGTGTTATCATTTAGCACGTTGCAATTCATGATTAGATTGAAGATCCAAGAGTAAGATAATAGTAGTTAGAGAGGAAGACAGCAGGAATAGGTTATACTATCAGTATTCCTCAAGGGTAAAAACAATTCTAACTAGTATAAATAAGATAAGTAGCACTAGATTAGTTATAAGTTAGGGCTTGTTCCCTAAATAAGTTTATGGATAGTCCACCTTATTATAAGCTATTCATAATACGTAAAGCCAATCCATTTACATAGTGCAAACTACAAAATTAATTATTTGATGTTATTAAATTAAATTTGTTAATGAATTTAATAATTGATTAATGTTAATCCATAATTATTAATATTGCAACAATGTCCCACTTAGATAATAATAATCAATAGTTAGATAAAATAAGAATAGATTAATAAGAGTTACCAAGAATATCAAATAATCAATATGCACTTTAATAAAAAAATTTAGAAATTAATGAAATGGCATACCAAGAACATGGAATCCAATAGGGAAAATAATGTTAAAATACTAACAAAATTTCATAACTAAATTAAATGGAATAGTAAAAGAAATAAGTTTGAAACACTTGGCTTGACCAAATGTCAAAATATATTAAAGTGTTACTAAAGAACACAACTCAAACTCTCACTAAATCAAGGCATCAAGAAAAAAAATTCTAAACACCCAAGATTTACTTGTCTTTCAAATGAGACTCTAACAAGTAAACTTATGTCTAACAAATCAGCTAGTGTAACATCTGAGTTTTCATAGAAACGAAGGCTCAAAATTTTAGAATTGTTCAAGTCTCTTTGGTATAGCTAGGATACTTGTTCGCTATAGCAAGGATGCCAATTCACTACAATGAGGATACCTGTTTGCTATGGCAAGTGCTAGCCCATACAAAATCCAGGGGACTCCTCGCAATAGCGTACACTGTGGTGAGAACCGTTAGGGGTTTGGACCTAATAAACTCTAGTAATAGCGAGAGGTGTTCCCTACTATAGCGAGACCCGCCTTGAAAAACTTATAAGATGACTTTTTAAATGAAAATTTTGAGTTTTTCAAAGTTCTTAGAGACCTTAAAATGATGAGAATCCCTAGAATAGTTAAAACCCCTTTAGTGAGCGATTTTAGGAAAAGGTTGACCCAAATTTTGACTGAATAATTCAAAAAGGTTTCAAATCCAAATTAAATAATTCCAAAGCCATTTTATAGGTTAGAAGACCTAAATTTCATGATGGAAAAGACAGTTTTTGAAAAGGAGTTGAAATGAGCCCAATTAGACAAAACCAAGAAATAGGGACTAAAGTGCAAAATGAAAAGTGACAAAAAGTGGAACTCCAACTTCTTAAAACATCTAGAATTTGCTCCTCTTTTTAATTGACCTCATTTTGCCTAACAAAGAAAGAAAGACTAGGGAGAGAGACGTACCAAAGGAGGAGAAGAAGAGGAAGAAAAACAAGGCAAAAAGGTAAGGAAAATGAAGAATTTTCATGATTCTCCCTTCTTTAATGTTATTCTCCTCCTTTCTACCTTTCTTCCTATGGTTTTTATGTGTGGTATGGTGTTGCTTTAAGGCTAATTCAAAGAGAGAAAGTTAAAGCTTGAAGGAGAGAAGCAAACTAATAGGAAGAGCTCTTGATTTAAGCTAGAATCAAGGTATGTCTCATGGCTTTTCTTGTTTCCTTCCCTTACTCCTTCCATGGGTGAGTTCGACCAAGTAGAGAATAGCCAAGTGGGAGATAAGTTTAACTAATGGCAAGTATGGAACTTAGGATTTAAAGAGTAGGGAACAAGATTATGCAATGAAACCTAAAGAAAAACCATGCAAATTCAAGTTAGAAAAGTTAGGAAGTCATGAATGTATTGCAAAATCTGACTTTCTCCAAAAGTTTCCTACCTTATGAGAGAGTGTAAATGAGCTCCTAAGACCCTTAGGGAACCTTGCAAGTGCTTCTTCCATCAAGGAAATAAAGAAAACTAGATATATCAATTAAGATCTAATTACATTCTTAAGGCAAATTCTAACACCACTTACACATTAAGGAAGCCTACTCCTTATGATTTAATTATGGTTCCATTTAAGACCTAAAGAAGCAACTATGAAAATTCTTGGTCTTGGCCCCATTTTCTCTCTCTATTTAGGTTTCTTGACTTCATTTAGATTCCTTAGAGTTATCATACTATCATTCCCAAGAGCCTAGATACATGTTGCATTCCTTGATTTGTTATTTGTCTTGATTTGCTTGTATGTGTGTTTGAATTACGTGAATGGATTATAGTCATTGATGTAAGTCTTAGTACCTTGACATGCTTCTTTAAACTTGTTTGAAAGTATGATGGCTTAAATTGGGCTTGGTAAAGCCAAAAGTCCTTGAAAATGGTGAGGAGAAGCCAAAAGTTCTTAAGAAAGGGTGATCAAGAGAGAGTGAGACTAAGTCAAAAGTCCCTAAATGTAGGTGAGGCAAATCCAAAAGTCCTAAGAAATTGGGTGAGGCCAAGCCAATGACTTATAGAGCCTATGTTGAGTTGTGTGAGTTGAATTAACATGAGAAAAGTGGCTATGCATGATTTTAGAAGTGATTGAGGCATGCTTACATTCCTTGGCTCATAATTATATCATGTATGTATGTTTGAAAGGGTTAAGAGCTATTGGGATTCTTAGAATCTCACTCTCCACTCTCCAATGTCTAACCATGTCTAGATGAGCCAAGTGGGCTAAGAAGTGAAGACCAACCACCTTAAAGAAACAAGATTTTGATATGTGTATACCAAATGGACCTTTTATTTGTATCTTAATGTTAAACTTTGTAATTATAAGGTGTATCTACGATGTAAGCACTTGAGTAAGTCCAATTGCATGCAAATATAATGTATGTATCATTTTGGAAGCCATATGCATGAATATATGAGTTTTTGACATTGATATGCATTAATGGATTAGTGAAACCTTATGTATATGAACAAGTGGGGTAGTGGTTTTGTGATGTATGAACATTTGGACCTCTTCGAAAAGTTTAGCAGGTTGTATTTAAGCTTTTTTTACGTGCTCAAGAGGTCATGGCTAGGGTAGGAAAGCATTTGGTCACATTTTGACCCCTTTTGGTGCTTAAAAAGCTCATTTTAGCACCTTATGTTACAAACTGACCAAATGGAGGAATTTTTTCATAAAATTTGGTATGAATCTAAGTCTCATCTAGAGCTTTTTATAAATCTAAGAACCATATTATTTGGAACTCGAGACAATAAATTATGAATTTCCAAAATTAAGAAAATTTTTAGATTTGGCATATATACTGTTCATATGGTCAGTTTTTTCTTTTCTATCATTCGTGAAACAAATGAAGTCTGATTGTTCTAAAATTTTACATGTATAAATCAAACATTATAAGCTTTCCATTGCCATAAAGAGCACCCCATTTAGATTTATATTGAGGGAGATATGTATTTTTGAAATTAGAACTTCCTGTCAATAATGTAGTAGGACCCTAAGTATTGTTCCAATGATTTTTGTTAGCTTAATGTCATTTTCTAGATTTGGAGATATTTTTTCCCTAAATTAGACATCTGTAGCTTTCTATATTGATATAGTTTGATTGATTTTGATTTTTTTGGAATTAGTTATGAATTTGTGAAATTTATATCAGTAAACTATGTCAGAACTTTAGGATAGCTAGACCTTTGTTACTTTTCTATTGTCAAATGTGGTCCAAATGATTTTTTTATAGCCTAAAAGTATTTTTAGCATAAATTTAACATTAAGGGCTTTTCCAATTATGTTTTGTTGAATGTTGATTTTTCTAAATTTAATTATGAATTTTCATAGTTTGCGACAAAAAACTAGAATTTAAGCCTAAAAACAAACATGCATTTTCTGATGTGTGGGGCTTCAAATCTGAATTGTATGATATATTTTATGATGTTTATGACTTGCATAGATGGATTATAAGTAGAGGATAATATTTGAGAATTCACGGGGTCCACAAAAGATAAAAGAAAAATTTTGAATCCTACATAACGTGGAATATTGCATTGTTTAATGCCCTTTCTTTAAGAATTGTTATGCTAAGGATGTTGAATCCTTGAAAAGGTATGAGGAAAGCTAAAGTTATATGGTGTTACAGCTTGCATATTATCAATAATATATAAAATGAGTTTGAAATTTATGAATCTTCTTTTTAATTAGTAAGAGCTTAATATCAAAATTTAGTACGACTAAAATTTCTTTGATTTTGAGAAAAATATATAACTAAATCATTGTCACAACAAGATGGTTAGAACTCCAACTATGCTTTAAATAATGCACATAATATAAATTAATTTTTTAAACCATATAACCATGTGTATGTGTATTTGAAAAATTGTGGTAGTTGTAAGTGTCTGTGTCCATTTGACACTTTCTTACTGAAATAGTTCCTCCTAAAACATCATAAGATATATGCAAAAGTAGATTTTAAGTCATCTACACAAATCGCATAATCTAAATCCAAGAAGGCCAGTGATTAAAGATGGATCATATCTATTCTAAGATAATATGCAATTACAAGTACCTTGTAGGCACCATATGACTTTTAAGTAGGTTTCTAAAGATCCAAAATAGAATTACTCAAATATTTGCCAATTACATAGATAGCAAAAGTTACATTTAGATGAGTGTACATGAAAGCATACATAAAGCCACCAATAGTGGAAGCAAAAATGAAATACTTTTTTATTTTGGTCCTCTTTATGTAATGTTGAGGACACTAAGATCTAAAGAAATCTTTCATCTATTTGAATAGGTGTACTATAGAAGGAATAAGAATGGAAATTGAATTTTCTTGGTACTCAGTCAACTAAAGTTCCTTGAGATAAGCTCAAAATATGAGACCTATCACCATGGACTTATATCCTAATAATATAGGAGGTATCACTAAGATTTTTCATGTCAAGAGAGACAAGAAAGCATGTGTTGTCTCACAGAAAGCTCCAAACCAATGTAAACCAAAAAGTAAGTCATTAACATACATTACAAGAACAAAGAAGTAGCTTTAGCTAATTTCTTAAAGATAGATTGATATGAAGTATTTACAAGAAAAATAAGAGAGCTTACAACCTTGTTAAACTTCAGATAGGGGGCAATGATGTTACAACATGTTTATGAGGCTCAATGTGCATCATCTAAAATAAGAAAAACAATGGGTTGGTGTTGGTGAGGAGAATGATCAAGGGGCACAACATAAGGTGAGTCTCAAGGAAAAAGAAAAGGACCCTTGAATTTCTTAAGAAGTTCAAAAAATAAAGTAGTGGGGAGGGTAGTGCATAATTAACCATAAATCAAATGTTCAAGAAACACTTGAGGGAAGAAGCTTGCCAACAAGTAGTTTTATTTATTTAAACAAGTGCCATTCCTTTTAATTGTGTGAAAAATCCTAAGTTTACAAAGATGTGTAAGATTATAAGAAAACATGGCCAGGGGTTTAAGCCTCTTTCATATCAGGAGATTAGAGAGAACCAATAAAATATAGACGTGAAGAACACACAAGCTATGCTTGAGGATTTTAAGAAAGAATGGAAAACTACTGGTTGTTCCATCATATATGATGGGTGGATTGATAAAAAAGGTGTTCCATTTGTAATTTCTTAGTAAATAACTTTAAAAGGATCATGTTTTTGTATTCATTGGATACTTTCGATATTTCTAAGATTGTTGACAAAGTTTTTGACATGCTTGATAGAGCTATAGCGAAAGTGGGAGAGAAAAATGTGGTGTAAATAATAACTGACAATATTGCAAATTACAAAGCAGTTGTACAAAAATTAACGAAGAAGAGGAAACACTTGTATTGGACACCATGTGTAGCTTATTGCATTGACTTGGTGTTGGAATACTTTGAAAGAAAAATTATGTTGCATAAAGAAACCATAAGTAGGGGTAGAAGATTCATAACCTATAATTACATAAGAACAATGTTCATTAACTCAATAAAAAATTCACAGGTGGTAAGGACTTGATTAGGCTAGCTATGACTCGGTTTGCCATTACTTATTTCACAATAGCATGTCTTAATGAGCATAAAGCAACATTGATAAACTTGTTTAGCTCTAAGGAATGGATGGCTAGTAAGCTTTCATCTATCAAAGATGAAAAGGAAGTGTCAAGAAGTGTTATGAATAATAGTTTGTGGAAGAACATCATGACATGTCTTGAGGTTACCGCTCCTCCAATTAAAGTTCTTTGCTTGGCAGACTCAAATGAGAAGTGACATATGGGATTAATATATGAAGCAATGGAAAGTGCATAGGAAAAAGTCAAAGAGAACTTTAGTAATGTTAAAAGAGGTAAATAATAAACTTGATGTCTATGTTTGTAGTTTTATTAATGCAAAATTTATATTTTGATTTTGATGTTTATTGATTATTGTAGTTATGACCTTATATGGAACATAATTGATGAGAGGTGGGAAGCTCAGTTACATAGGGCTTTGTACATAGTTGCATATTACCTTAACCTTCATTTCCACTACAACATTGATTTTAAACTTGATTACAAGATTAACCAAGGATCGTATGATTGCTTAACAAGAATGGTTGAAGATCAAGGTGAGAAAAACAAGATTAAGCTTCAACTATCTGACTTCCATTATGCAAGAGGTATGTTTGGCTATGACATTACACAAGCATTAAGAACAAAAATGCCCTTAACAGAATGGTGGGATTTTCATGGAGATAGATGCCAGAACTTAAAAGAACTGCAATTCACATTCTCAGCTTATGTTGTAGTTCTTTTAGGTATGAACAAAATTAAAGTATTTTTCAGATGGTAAGTAATTAAATTTGATACAAATTACTTTTTTTCTTTATACTCACTTTCATTTTGTTTGAAGGTTAGAATATTGATGATTTTTTTTAAAGATTCACACCAAGAAAAGAAATTGCTTGCATTAAAAAAAGATGAATGACTTAGCATTTGTGATGTGTAATTTGAAGTTAAGAAGCAAGCAAAATGGTAGAACTCATGTTTATGACTTTAATGATATTCATTTTGACGATGAATGGATAAGTAAAGGGAGGAGAAACAAAGATACTATGTAAGAAGAAAATGATGATTTCTTCAACCTATTCAAGTTAATGATAATGTTCCTAATCCTATTCTTGAGCTAGTGATAAAGTTGGGTGATTATTTGGGAGTTGATTTGAATATTGATAATTTGGGTAGTGATACTTCAAATATGACTTTAAATGAAGATATTGAGAAATAATATAATGATGATGGTGGGATAGGTGGAGATGATGATAATTAGACTTTTGAAGATATTTGTTGAATTTTTATTTGGTAATGTTGAATGACTATTTATATATGAATTTGATTGGAGTTTTTGCCTTGAGTACTATAAATTGTGGAACATAGATAAATTTCTTTTAAATTAATATAGTTTAAATTGTATTTAAATAAATTTCTTACTGTATATTATATTTTGATTATGTAATTATATATTTAAATTGCTATTTATTAACAAAGATAAATTCCTACGAATTTACAATATGAGTTTATGTTACAAATCCAACTTTCCTTTATGAGTTTTTCTAAATATGTGAGTTTGACAACTTTGATACACACACATACACACAGCAACTAAAATAAATGCCTTGATCAAATCACCAAAAACACAAAAAAATTTGTGATGAGTTCTATGATAAGTGAGCTTGATTTTAATAGCCAAAATGATTATTATAGCAAGCAAAACCACTTAAGCCTGCTCAATAGCAAATACCACTAGCAATTTCTCATAACAATGAAGTACCACGAATGTGAGCATGCTAATATACAAACATGCATGTATGTGATTGTGAAGATTATGCAAACCATACTTTAGCCATAAATCATATTTTAGATCAATAAGCATTCAAAAATAAATTAATTCAATTAGCTTTACCAAGACACCTTTATTATTGGATTTATAATAGGTGAGCACATAATCATTAAATATCAAAGGTCTATTGTCGTAAGTACTTTAATCAAATTCTCAAAATTCACACCAAAATTTGGCTTAAAAATTCAATTATAACAAAATAAAAAATATAAAATTGCATAAACCATTAAGAAATTATTTGACAAATCAAAATGCATCACCACTAAGAATATAAAAAAATATATTGTATAAAGATGCATATGGATTATGAACAAAAATTTTCAACACAAAAATTTGAAAAAACACCATTAAATGCGATTTTCGGTGAGAAAACACATAATCCAAAACATGCCCTAGCAAGCTTCCATTCTTTGATTAGTGGCAAATTAACTGTTTTTCTTGCAATTAAATACGTGCAATAGCATTATAGACTCAAGAATCATAATTCCCATATAAAGAATCGAATTAGAAACTACTCCGCTAAAAGGATTGTGTATGAAGAACACATGAATCTGTTATTTTTTAAAAATTATTCTAGTACAGTGGATTTACGAAATAGTAAGCAATCTCATATGCACAAATAGGAGAGCCATATGCAAACAATCTCATAAGCTTGTAACAAGGAGAACAAAAAAACACAGATATGCACATATAATAGATGAATCAGATGCTAGAAAATTCTCATATAGAATCATACAAAGTAAGCTCTGATAACAATTGCTAAGATAAATTGGGAGATAAGTTTAGATCGTATGAGATTAGATGTCAATTCATTATTAGATTGAAGATCCGAGAATAAGACAACAACATTTAGAGAGGAAGAGAGTAGGAATATGTTACAACCGACAATAGTTTAGAGAAGTCCAAAGAATCTGTATATCCTTCAAGGATAAAAACGACCCTAATTAGTATGAATAAACTAACACTAGATAAGATGTAAGTTGGGGTTTGTTTTTTAAATAGATTTATGGGTAGCCTAACCTATTACAGGTTATTCATAATATGTAAAGCCAATTCATTTAGACAATATCAAATATAAAATTAATTATGTGATATTATTAAATTTAAATTTATTAATTATTCTAATTATTGATTAATGCCCATTTATCATTAATTATTGTTTTAATGTCATATATATATATGCACTGGATTACCACAATTGGTGCAACATGTTTGCGACGGTGACATGTGGTCTTGTATAATCGTCTTCTGTACGTGGGGCGAAGTTGCATAATGATTTCCTGTTTTTTCTTCACACCTAAGACCATGGAGAGTGAAGACAAACAAGTTTGCAAATTCGTCGCAAACATGATGCACCGGTTGTGGTAATTCAGTAGTGCGCGCGTATTTATATATATATATATATATATATATTAAAAGAAAAAAAGAGTATAAAAAGCCCGAAGTGCGAAACCAACGAATCAGTTCACAGCATAGTTTGGTTATGCTTTGGATATTAACACTTATGTATTTCCCACATGCATAAGATTTTAATTTAAGATTATATTTGACACATTCATCATAACCATTCAGTGAAAATTTTGAGCCGTTTCATTCTAATCTTCATTTAACAAATAAAAATTTGCAAGCTCAGCTTCACTATCATAGCAATTCGAAAAGTGTGAGGAAAAAAGTATAGAAAGCCTAGGGTCCAAACTAACGAACCAGTTCACAGCATAATATGCTTTGGATATTAACAATTACGTATTTCCCACATGCATAAGATTTTAATATAAGATTATGGTTGACATATTCATCACAATCAGTTAACATTTTGATAAGTTTCAATTCAATTTTAATTTAAGGCAAAAATATACTTTTAGTCTCTTAACTTTAGTTTAAATTTCACTTTAACCGCTTAATTTCATTTAACTGCAATTTTATCTTAAATTTTACTTTGTCTTTTAATTTTATTTGATTTTAATTTGGTTTTTAAACTTACTTTAGATTTTACTTTTATTCTTTAATTTTATTTGGTTCAAATATAACCTTTTAACTTTGCCTCAAGTTTTATTTCTATCTCTTAATTTTATTTTGTTTCAATTTGGCCCCTAATTCAAATATTTTTTTCTCTTTCATTTTCATACTTTTTCATTTGTCTATTGATATGACTAAGCCCCATGAAACGTAATAATTTTTATTTGGAGGTTCAATTTTATATCTTATCCCTTCACAAGCTAAATTGATTGGTAATAAGATTAAGAGATGAAAATAAAATTTAAAGTAAACTTAAAAGACTAAATTGGAATCAAATAAAATTAAGGGACGAAATTAAAGTTTAAGATAATATTAAAGGATTAAATTGAAATTAAATAAAATTCATGGACAAAAGTAAAATTTAAGATAAAATTAAATAACTAAATTAAAACTAAATAAAGAGAAGATGTGGAAATAAAATCTCAAATAAAATTAAAAAAATGAAAGTGTATTTTTGCCCTAAATTCATAGTTACAATTTGCAAGCTTCTCTGTCATAGCAATTTGAAAAGTATATATATATATATATATATATATATATATATGAAAAACCCGAAGTCCGAAACCAACGAAACAGTCCATCGCATTGTATAATTACACGGAGCGTACCTTCATTAAATGTTTGAGTACTAAATTAATTAAAACGTGCAATACTTGTCCATGTTAAATGTTTTAGTATTACACGTTTGTTGTCATTTGTTAGGTTTGAAGGCATTTGGATTCTCTTAATAAATGCTAATTAATTTCAGTCTTTGTCTTACTTCCAAGTTCTTCATGTAATTTTGGTTTAAAATACTTGAAGTATCAGCTGCCGTGTAAAAGTTTTCCAAGAAGTTTTACTAAAGTAGCATATGTAGAAGAAACGTTTCATAAGCTCGTCGTTTTCTAAAGATGAAGTTTTTAATGGTTATATTTTTTTAGCACTCCTCTTGTCATCATCAATATAGTTGCTCCATAATCATAAGAAAATGCCAAATCCTATTAATTAGAATCATAAAATAAAATTATTGTTGGCAAACAATCAAATTGCCGCACGTAGATACCATAATATGATAAATAAAGCAAGCCATTTGTCATTTGAAATGTTAGTTTTATGTAATTGCCTGCCAAAAAAAAATAACTTGTAATTTTAATAATAAAAATAAGAAAAATTAGTCTCTCCTACTTTAAAAGATAGCTTAATTACATGGCCTTCCCTTCAATCATGAGAAATTACAGTCTTCTTTTGAAACAACAAAAATCTTAAAATTAAACCTATTTTAACTAAAATATCCTCAAAGATAATATTACTTTTTTTAATTAAGGATATAACTCATATAAAAAACTTATTTCTTATAAATTTCTTATAAATTTACTTTGATATTGTGTTAAAAAAATTAATTTAACTATTTGGCAAGCTTTGATAGTATAAAGATTTGAATGTTGTAATCCTTACAAGTTAGTTGTTGTTATGTATTGGAACGTGGTATTGAAGATAATGCGTGATCTTCGAAAATAATTATTCAAGGATAATAATGATGAAAATAGCGTTTGAAAATAATATTATTTTTATTTAATTTGAATTTTCTTTATTTTATATAAATAGATTTTATATAAATTAGTCTCAAATTTTAAAAAGAATCTAATTAAAAATTTTTAAATAATTCTAAACCTTAAAAATTCATAATTCAACAGAAACAATATTAGAACTCAATATTGCTCGCTCGAATCTCAATCGAGGGATGGGTTTGATATTTTTATACGAGGCTTCGTCACAGTGTTATGGAATCACTTTTTTTTTTCAATGTAGTTTTTAAAGGGTCTAGTAGTTAAATACTGGCTAATTAATAATTTTTCAGGGTCCACCAATTATTGGAATTATGCATTCCACCCTGGATTTACAGATTTATTACATAAGAAATGTAATTTCTTTAACATTTGAAAACCTAGTTGTAAGATGTATATATAATAAATATGAAAAATTTTAAAATTTATGTTTTATATGTTTGAAACAATATAAGGATGTTAAATTTTTTGTTTGTATCAAACTCAAGTTTTTTATAAATAATTTTTAACTACTTAAAAAAATTATGATACCCACCTATCAAATGTCACCTATGATAAAGGGACTGTGGTCTATATATATGGGACAAAACTATACAAGAAGAGCAATCCAAACGCTTGATATCTATCACGTTTAAGTGAAAAATGACTTCGCTCACTAAGTTGCTCCTCCTTTTCTTCCTCTGCTATTCTATGATTTGTCTCACTTCTAGTATTCCCAACGAGTATTCCATTTTGAGCCATGACCTAGACAAGTTCACTTCTGAGGAAGAAGTCTTTCAACTATTCCAAGCTTGGAAGAAGGAGATTGAACGAGAATACCAAACCCTAGAAGAGGAGGCAAAGAGATTTGAGATTTTCAAAAGCAATTTGAAGTATATCAGAGAGAAAAACGAAAAAAGAAAGTCACCCTATGACTATCGTTTGGGTTTGAACAAGTTTTCAGATATGAGTTATGAGGAGTTCAGTAAAATCTACTTACGTGAGATGAAGGAGCCCATAATCGAGGGCAACAAGGGCAAGGTGGAGTTGAATAGCGAATCCTGTCCAAATGCACCTACTTCCTTGGATTGGAGGGCGTCCGGAGCTGTAACTAACGTTAAAGACCAAGGCCAATGTGGTAAGTATAGATATTGGGTGTGTTTTTTATAACCTAATCGTAGCATGTAACATAAGCATAATAGTAAGTCGGATTCATTTTTGTAGGAAGTTGTTGGGCATTCTCTGCAACTGGAGCCATTGAAGGAATAAATCAGATAGTCACACAATGTCTTGTGAGCCTTTCTGAACAACAACTAGTGTCTTGTGACTCTGTTAGCTATGGCTGCCTAGGAGGGTGGTACAGTAGCGCATTTCAATATGTCATCAACAATGGTGGTATTGCCACAGAAAGAGATTATCCATATATAGCTGAAAATAGTGATTGCAATGCCACACTGGTTGGTGTTTCCCTTCCTCTTGATATCTTTGCTTGTGTGGATTGGGTAGTTTAATTATATGTAGACCTTCTTCTTTGATATTGTCTAATTTCGGTTTTACCTTCTTTTTTGTTCTCCCTTTTATTTCGCAACAGGCAAAAAAGATTTTTGCTACTATTGATGGCTATAGTTGGGCGACACCTTTATCAGAAAATGCTCTCTTTTGCGCTGTTGCTCAGCAACCTGTTAGTGTTGCCCTGTATGCCGCCCAAGATTTTCAGAACTACCAGAGTGTAAGTCATCGAGATAACTAATTATGTTAAATCATAAATTAATGCAAAAAGGACCATAATTAAATATGTCATAAGGATTTTTCTTGATTTTTATACTAATATTGATAATTGATTTGTAATTGAACGGTCGTTAATTCCTCGTGTCAGTTATCACTTCATACCTCACCGCTGTTTCTTTCATGCAACAAGATATGTTTTAAAAGTTGTTTCCTGTACTTTGGCAGGGAATCTTTGATGGAGGCAATTGCTTAAACATTGATTCATGTTCCGTTAATCATGCTGTATTAGTTGTGGGATATGGTTCACTGGGTACTGGTCAAGATTACTGGATTGTAAAGAACTCATGGGGAACCTCCTGGGGACTGAATGGTTACATCTTGATCAAAAGAAACACTGGTGTCGATGTGGGAGTATGTAACATAAATTGCTATCCTGCTTACCCAACGAAAGGGAATACAACAACATCACATTTGAAGCTTGATTCCTCCATATGAAGCCTACCTAAAGCAATAGCTCAATAAAGCCAAGCAATATATAGTTATGTGTTGGACATTGTGAGCCTTGCACACTATGTATGTCTTGGGCATAAATAAGTGGCATATGATTTGCCTTTGAATAATGCTTATGTAAGCCTTAAGAATAAAAGCTTTATTTGTACTTCAACTTTTGTGCTTCAAAATGATTTAGGGCTGATACCCTCTTGAATCTATGTTCTTTATTTCAATAACGAATAACTTGTTCGGTTGATATCAAATTTTTATGTTTTTAGGAGGTATTTGATATGTTGTTAATTTGCATTGGTATTCAAGATACCAATAAGATATGAAGCTATAGCATACCATATAATGATATTTAGGATGTTCATTTTTTGTATAATAATTAAAAAGAATAATAATTCTATTAAAATTAACAAAATAAAAAAGATTATTTTTCTTTATAAAATCACAAAAGTCACCAAACTATAAGATTATCCTATAAGACCATATTTTTTTAAAAAAAGAAAATTAAAATCTTTTTTGCTTCGCTTTGGATAAAATTCCTGCAAGTCATCTGGAACATCCCTGAAGAGATTGAAAGAGTATGTTCATATCTGAATGATTTTTGTTTGGCCCATTCTTTTTCGGCCGCCCATCCGATCAAATGAACCACACGAGATTCATGATTCAGCATATCTTCGGCTCTCCCTAAAATGGATCACTTAAAAGGAAATGTGCATGTGAATAACAAGCATATACTTAGAAGAGAAATATATGCATGCATGATTAATTTATAGTAATAATTTATTTGATTATGCAGTTTTTGCTTCCCAAACTCTTTATTTAACTTTTCTGTTGCTTATATCGTTTTATTCTATTATTGAAATCATTAATGTAGTAACGATAAATTTATTATAAATAGGTCCTTGAAATTTTTTTAAAGAATTAACAGAAAAATTAAAAATAATTTATTAATATAAAATAAATTAAGTTAGGATAGAGAATAATAGTGAATTAATTTTAATTAAATTTTATAGTCTAAGCATTATCTTAGAAAATCACTTAAATATCTATTTGGTATTCCTTTATATCTTTAAAACCTCTAAATAATTATTCTAATCAAGCCTAAATTTTTTAAAACAACTTTATTTCTCTTCTCTCGGATAAAAAAATGATCTATCTTTCAAATTAATTTGAGCCCAATAATAAAAAATTCAAAAAAAAAAATTCTTTCCTTTTCTTTCTTTTTTCTTCCCCTCTATTTTCCTTATTCTCTGCCTCTTTCACGAGCAACATGCCCGCCCAGCAATTGCTTCCTCCTTCACCCAAATCGATGCCATCTCCATGAGTTGCAGCTTAGTTCAAACTTCAACCCGCCGTCCAAGCCACCGTCCAGCCACAGTCAACCTTTTGCTCCAGCGCCAGTGAGGTTCCTTCACTGCCTTGCCGTAAAACGCCGTGAAGTGGGAGCCATGGGTGGTGATTTTCACCTTTCTCTTCCCCATTTTCTTTTCCTTTCAATTAGATGGTTTCCTCCTCTCATTTTTCTTCCAAATTCGTTGCGCCTTGACTCCCTTGGAGGTATGAAATTTCAGCTTCTCCCTCTCGGCCGTGAGTGAGGTTCAAAGTTGGGGATTTTCATTGGCAAACTTTCAAGAGTAAAATTCACATAATAACATTTAATCTCCTCCTTTACAAGGTAATTTTTTAATTTAATTTAAATTAAAAATGTTTAATTTAAAAATATAAATCTAGGGTATAGAGAAGTTAGATTAAAATTTTAAGTTTTAGCTACTATAATTTGTGTTTATTCATATTAATAGTGTAGGGTATTAATTAATTAATTAGTTGCTAATTTTATATTTAATGTGTTTTTAGGTATTGCCTAGGATACCTATCAATTGAAATTGTGCCTTAAGTAGACATTTACTAGTGGTGAGTGCATATATAACAAGTTGATATTATTTATTTACACTTTAATTATATTTGTTTCCCTCAAATATTGTTTTACTAATTTTAATTATATAATGCTATAAGAAAGCAAATTATATATTTTTTAAAACCTTCAAATATAAAATATATTGTAAATAATGGTAAAATCTATGTATGTGTTATATGAGAAAAGTGATGTTCACATATGGGCAAATATGTAGATGGTGGTAAAACTTTTGATATGTTATTGTTTTTCTTTTTTCTTACTATGAAACTTTATTTAAAATTGTCCTTCTTTTATTTTATAAATTAATTTTCTTGCTTTAATTTCTCTTATCTAGTGTTTTAAAAATTGATTTCTTTCCAATTAAGTGATAATTATATGTATTTCTTGAATTATCTTTATTTATAATTTCCTTTTTTATTGTTTTTGATGTAGTATTTATTTATTTACATTATTTAAAAAATAATTTATGAGATATAGCATGAATCCTATTACTATTGGTGAGGATAACAATTTGGATGTACCAAGTTAAATTGAGTTGAAACAAAAAGTACGGAGGCACTATAGGATGTGATAAAGAATCCAATGTTGTTATGAAATTGAAAAATAAAGTATAGTGATACTAGGAGAGAAATTTGTAAAATAGAATGCGATGATATTAAGATGTGAAATAAATATAATACAGTAACACATACATATGTGATATGACACTCTCATGACACTTTTTTATTTTTTTATCTTTAAAAATCATGTATTTTGGAGTTGGTTATTAGTTGGATGAAAATATTAAACTTTTTGATTATTTATGAGTTGATATCTTATTTTATTTTATTTTCTTGTTGATGTTAGTTGACTATGAAAAACTCAAGTAAATATTTTGTTTCTCTTTCTATACATTTTGTTATTTATGCATTTATTAAGTTAGCAGTTTTACCCCTCTTCAACTATATCTTTTTTTTTAAGATAAGCAAATAGTTAAGTAAAGTGCTCTAAGATTAATATAACTCCCTAGATATGTTGGGTAGGCTTCTTATTAAATGTTTGGGGATGTAGAGTTGACATTCTAACTACTAAGGTTCCGTTTGGTTCAACGAAGGGGAGGGGAGGGGATTTAACGAGTTCTATTTGGTTGGGAGGGAGGGGAGGGGAGGTAATTATATTTGGACAAATTTATCCTTATATTATTTTAATTTTTTTTTATAAAAAAATTATTTATATCAATATTTTTTAAAAAAATTATGAATTCTAATCTTTTTTTATTTTTAATTCCTAATAAAAAATATCTTAATTTTTATTAAATGTTAATATATTAAAAAATTAAAAAATTAAAAAACTAAAAAGGCAAAAAAGTAAATTATAAATAAAAAAATCTCCCTCCTCTCCAAAATCCCCCAATTTGGAAGGGAGGCAAATTTGGCCTCCTTCTCTCCCCTCCCCTCCTCTCTAATTTTTTTCAACCAAACATCTTATCCCTTTTTCCTCCCCTTCAAAAACCCCCAACCAAACACATCCTAAGTGTTGGGTTGAGTAATATAAAGCTGTGTAGGCCTTGTAATAATGATAATTTTTAAGTGATTTTTTACTTTTTTTTTATTTTTTATTTATTTTGAGAAAGTGTCGAATAATGAATTGTGGCTAATTGTTTAGATTGAAAAATATCCATTTTTCAAAGGGGTGCTACTGAACATTTGGCAACTCCTAAGTTTGCAAAATAAAATTGACATTTTGATTATGATAAAAACTTTAAGATGTCTTAGTCGTTATTTTGGTTAAGGGATTACATTCCTTAAATTTGTTAGGTTAAGTTAGTTTAAGTTGATTTAGTCTAAACACTTGTCCCAGTTATATAACAATTACAGTAAGAGATTTTGACTTGTGACAGTTACAATAACAATTGAACTTATTTTTCTGTTAACTATAAATAATTTTAAGAAAAAAAAAATAAAATTATGTTACTTGGAGATAAGACTTACGTAATAGAGTAATTAGTTTTTTTCATTTTACTTTTAAATTTAAACTGTACATTGGCTAGAAATAGATCGTTAGAAGCAATAAGAAAAATTTAGTTTTATTTTAGTTGTGAGAGATTCATCTTGTTTTGCAACATGGGGATAGAATATTTGGAGATTTCGTTTAATTTATCTTCTTCATATTGTGCTTTGAGATCAAAATAGCAACTTACCCATGCATATTGTCTGTTTTTATATATAACTTCATTAGCTGTTATTCTAATTCATTTTATGAGTTTTGTGTGAGTGATGAATGTATGAAAATTAAAATCACATCAAGTTTCATGCATGTATTTTCCAGCATTCGTCCCATCAGCATTTTCGATAAATCCTTACTAAGGTTTGCCACAATGATAGGAATTGTATGGACTTAAATTGCAAACCCTTGATACAGATGAGATAAGCTTATGACTTACGAGGAATCGTAATAGAATTTTATTGGGATTTTAACCGGGGACTTCACGTGCGTGGGAAAGACAGTGTGAAACTCTTGCAAATTAAGAAATCTTTCTTTTCATTCTAATTTGTAACTTTTGATTTTAATTTTGGATAAAATTTATATCAGTGAAATTTTTTTGTTTGTATTCTATAATGAAATCATTAATCTCACTAATTAGTCAATTTGGCATCCCGGCCTCTTTCGCGTAAACATCCTGCAAACACATAGTTTTAGCAAAGCGGATATCTAAAATTTTATTAAATGTGTTAGAAAAATTAATAAAAATGAAATTTTTCTAAATTTTATGATAACAAATTATTGAATTAAAATAACTTTAACTTGTTAAAAATATATTTTATTGTTCGTCTGAGATTTAACTGTCATAGGAGTTTTAATTGTTAAGATAAAGTTTCAAAATATTTTTTTTTAGGTCAAAACGTATAAAACCTTATGTAGCGCTTTCAATTTCAAAAATTGATAATCGGTCAACCATGATTTCATATTTGTGCAACTTGGCACTTTTAATCAATGTTTTAAAAATTGAACTTATTAGTAAATTAAAATTAAAAAAAATTTATTGTTCAATAGCTTAGCTACTGTCAAACAAGGTTCAAATTGTTTCTTAATATATAAATAAATATAAATATATAATATTTTATAATTAAATGAATACATATATTTAAAATGATATTAAAAATAAATATAAATATTTAAAAATATAAAATTAATTAAATTATTTGTATATGATAAATTTAATAAAGCCAATTAAACAACATAAATATTGATTGACTCTAATTTAGACAAGTAAATATTTTAGCATACCGTCGGCCGAAAAGAATACTGATTGTAGCCTCTTGTTTGGCCCATTCCATAAACCGGACCACACGAGATTCCCGTTAAGAGAACATGTTCGTCTCTCCTAAAAATGGACCACCTCAAGAAAAGGAAACGCGCGAATAACGAGCAAATACTTAGAAGGCAAATATATGCATGGTTAATTCATAGTAATAATTTTTATTCATTATGCACTTTTTGTTTCCCAAAAATCTTTAATTAACTTTTCTATTGTTTATTATTTTATTCTGTCATTGAATTTTTGTAATGATTAGATTAACCTTTGAACTTAATTTTTCTATTAACTATGATTATTTTTAAGAAAAAAATGAAATTGTTTACTTGGAGATGAGACTTCCGTAATAAAGTAACTTTTTTTGTTCCATTTTACTTATAAATTTGATCTCTATATTGACTAGAAAAAGATCGTCAGAAGCGATAAAATAAATTTTAGTTTTAGTTTTATTGTAAAAGATTCATCTTATTTTTCTAGATAAGGACACAATATTTTGAGATTTCGTTTAATTCATTTACTTCATAGTGTGCTTCGAGTTCAAAATAGCAACATACCCATATTGTCTATTTTAATATTGTGACAGCCAATATATATATATATATATATATACACATACATATATATGTAATATAATGATAATATATTAATTTTTTTTCCTTTATTTTTTTTCTTTTTTTTTCTTTCGTTTTTCTTCCTTCGGCGCTACTGCAACTCATCCCTCTCCCTCATTTTCATTTTGTGCGTTTTGCCATATTCGCGTCCCTACCGGCTACCGCCGTGCTAGCCACTGTAAATCGATCGCTGGCAACGTCTGACCTTCCCCGAGTCTCTTCCTGGTTTGTTTAGCCGCTGGCGGTCTGTGGAAGGTGGGTTGCACTATGCCTTCGGCAGTGTGGGGGGTATTCTCCTTAATGCTTCATTCTCCTAATTTTTTTTTTCTGCAAATCTCTTGCTTCTTGCTTCTTCTTTCTCCATTTTCGGCCTAATCCTCTCTATTAAGGTCAAACTGTTGCTGCCTCCTCCTCCCTTGCATTGTTGCCTGATACTAGCTCGTGTAAATTGAAGGTTATGAATTTGAGCTTCCAATGGTGATAATTGTATGCTAATCTTCAAATATTTTGTTCTGTGAAGTAACCCTTGAGCTTGACGTATGGATTAGTTACTAAATGGGAAGATTTAGGATTATGGCTGAATACATATAGATGAAGAATAGGGATTTTGAAGTGAGGCCTTACTCACTTAGTTATTATTGAGTCATATAAATGTTAGAAATTGTTAGTTTGAATCATATAATAACCCAGGGAATTATGGTGTTGCTAAGTAGCTTTGCAAATACCAATGAAGAAAGAACTTAGTCTTCATAAGTGTTATTTTAACGTTCATCATCGTCAATGGGGAAGTAGATAGCAAATTATAACTTGTATTATGGCTCCTACTTCAATTGTGCGCTTATAATAAAGGTAGCTAAAAATTGTATTTCAATAATTTGTATATCGTTTTAGTAGAATGGTTTATAAATTGTCAATTCTTATGTGCTTGAAATAATAACATAAAATGTGTACTGAAAACAAATGTTTAGCACCAAGTACTAATATCATCAATGTAAGCATTCTTTGGAGCCTTGTTGCATCATCTAACAAGTTAAGGTGTAATTTTTATAGTAAACATAGTCATAATTATTTATATAATATTATATATATATATATATATATATACTTCTCTTTTTTATGTTTTTGGGTAACTATTTGGTTTTGGTAGTAAGATGAAACATTTGATGGATTCTAGTGATGACTGATGTTAATGTTCTAGGTGAACCTAGATAAGCAAGAGGAGACCTGAAGAAAGAGTTGCTCATTAGGTGTAGCCACCGTTAAAAAGGTAAAGAACTGCTAATGAGGTGTAGTCACCTCCAAAATTTTATGTAAATTGAAATATGTAGGGATAGGTGGAAAGGGAATTACTTGTTAGGCATAGCCACCCTGGAATGGTAAGGAAATGCCAACGAGAAACCTAGCTCTCCTTCCAATAACCACCATTTTTAAGAACTTGACATTTTAGGAACAACTATATATAGGTTTGTCTATAGGAAAATTTTTTATTTGATTATATTAATTGATTTTTGCATTTCTGGGCTTTTGTTTGGGTTATAGTCTTACTACTTTTCATTTTGGTAATTTGTTATCTGCTTATTGAGTTTTAAACTCATTTCTTTAATTTCAACTTTTCATATAATGCTGTTAGATTTGACCCATCACTCTCATCTTAGGTTTAGAGACATTGTGGTGGTTAGCTTTGTGTTGAACAGTGAGAACGTGATTGTTTTGTTGTAACAAAATTTTTGAAAGATATTTGTAAAGTACTGTAAATGAAGCTCCACTCGTCACAAGCAGATCCCCTTCCCTTGATTTTTTTTGTTCTTTTGATGTTTGGATTATTAGTGGTTTAAGAGAGCAGAGCTCTCTTATGTTGTATTACTAAACTTTAGCTATTGTAGAAATTTTGGGACGTTCAAATTTCAAGAGAAACTTTGTCAAAATTTCTACAAAATCTAGGGATACTTATATTAATGTAAAGAGACAATATGATGAATTGGATGAAGAAATGTGTTTTTTTTGTTACATTATTAAAAGTTCTCTTCATGTGTTATGGTGTCTATTAAGGCTTACAGACTTAAGCATTATCTTGTTCTTCGTGCCAATCACTCCTTTTTATTTTAGGATGTGACAAAGTTGGTATTAAAGTTTAGATTTTCTTATGACTTGTGGAGCAAGTGTCCTTTAATGACACCTAGTTATCATTATGACCTTGGGCACAGTCATAGTTGAGGTATCATAAGAGGCTTTATAGGGTGTGAATGATTTTTTTCCTTTTGTGTGGTTCCTTAGGAAGCATTGGTGTGTAAATATATATATATATATATATATGAATGATTAGTTTATGTTCTAAACTTGTGTTTTGGTTTATATAGAGCAATGATGCCGATTGGATCTAGTGTAGCTGTGTGAGCAGTTGCAGAGGAAAACTTAGGTGAACCTTTTGTTAGGGCTCCTGCCCTAGCATCTAGAGGTCATGGGAGGGCGTTGTAAAGGTCAAGGTTGGTTTAGTGGGTATAGTGGGCAAGGTAGGGCTGCCTTATCCCTAGCAAAGAATGTAATAGTAGAAGAAGTTATGCCTCCTCAACTACAACCAGGATCATTGGATGCTTTAGTGGTCAAGTTGCAGGGAACTGTGAAGGCATTAGCAAATGTAGTGCAAGTATAAGGGGGCCAGAATTGATCAGTTAGTGGGTGTTGTAGTTCTGCAAGCCCAAACTCAAGTTCAACCTACTCTAGTGGTGCAGCTAATACTGAATGGGAGGAGAAATACTGATGACTTGATATCCTAATTTTTGAAGTTGAATTTACCAATGTTTTTTGTGTCTGATAGTCAAGAAGATCCTCAATTTTTCATTAGCGTTAAGAAGGCATATTGAGCTCTTAAATGCTCAAGTAGGGAAAAGATTGAGTTAGCCAACTACTAGATGCAAGATGTGGCTTATACATGGTGTAAGAACCTGTTTCAAGGAAGACCTGCAAGATTACCCCTAATAACTTGTGAAGAGTTTAGAGAAGCTTTCATGGCTAAATTCCTGCATAAGAGTACCAAAGATGCTAGGCATTGAAAATTTGAGGCTTTGAAGCAAGTCCCAGGCGTGAGTGTGTCTGAGTATGATATCTGTTTTACGCAGTTATCACATTATGCACCTCATTTGGTCCTACAGAGAGGGACTAGATTGAGAGATTTATGGATGGATTGTTATGTCCATTGTTTAATGCAATAGCAGCTTAGATTGAGCAATCTCGCTCTTATGTTGCAGTAATTGATTGTGCAAAGAAGATTGAATTGTGAGGGATGGAAGAGAATGCTCTCTTTAAAAAGTGGAAGAAGGGAATTGATGGGAAACAATAAAGTATAGGGTATTTGATAGGTGAGTCGATATTTTAGGATCAAGGCCAAACATTATCTTTAGTGCTGAAGAAACCAATGGTATCCTCAGGTAATGCATTTAGTCAAAGATCAAATCAGAATGGCCTTGGACATCATGCCCAAGATGACTCAATTCAAATAGAACATGATAGAAATAGTTATTCCACTTATGGGAAGCTTCACTCAAGGCAATGTTATAAGGCAATAGGTGTATGCTATTTTTATAGGTAAGTTGGACATTTGAAGAAGAATTATGAGTTCTAGCACCATGAGTCTAGTCATGGATCAATTTCATCATCTTGTTAGATAGTTCTTATGGCAATTACACCAATCCAATCAATTCCAACACAACTAGGTAAGAGTGGTGCTGGGAAAGGTATAGGAAGTAAAGGGCAAGCCTTTACAGGAAAAGGGCAAACTCATGTGTTTGCCCTGACTTAATAGGATGTGCAAGCCTATAATGCAGTAGTGATAGGTACATTTTGAGTTTGTTCTTATGATACTTATGTGTTGTTCAATCCTGTTCTACCCATTCATATATATCTCCTCATTTTGTTAGACAAGCTAGTAGGGATCCATTCAAACTAGATGATTCATTTATAGTTGTGACTCTAATAGGTGAATCATTATTAGTAGATTATGTATGTTGGTCTTGTAAGGTCTTGTCGAGGATAGGGAGACCTTAGTAATGCTTAATATGACTAATTTTGATGTCATTATAGGTATGGATTAACTGGTGTCATGTCATGCCACATTGGATTGTTACTCAAAGATAATGAGATTTAATATTTCGAGTAAATCGTCTTTCTTGATATAAGGCGACCATAGTAAAGTACCAAGTAATCTGATCTCTTCATTAGAAGCTCAGAGGTTGTTAAGGAAAGGGTGCTAGGGATATCTTGCTATCATCAAAGATGTTAATATGCAAATGGTAGGTGTACAACAAGTCTCTATAGTCAAAGAATTTGTTGATGTGTTTCTAGAGGAATAACCTGGGTTACTATTGGATAGGGAGATTGAATTTAGCATTGATATGGTTTCTGGAACTCAACCAATTTTCATACCTCCTTATTGCATGGCACCTTCAAAAGTAAAAGAATTAAAGAATTAGCTGCAAGACTTGCTGGATAAGAGTTTTATTTGCCTGAGTATGTCTCCTTGAGGTGTCAACACTTTGTGTAAAAAAGAAGGATGGGTCTTCAAGGTTATGTATTGATTATAAACAATTTAATAAAGTAACAATCCATAATAAGTACTCATTGCCTTGTATTGACAATCTTTTTGATCAGTTACAAAGTGCACAATGTTTTTCTAAGATAGAGTTACGTTCTAGGTACCACTAGTTAAAGATAAAGATGAAGGATGTACCTAAGATAGTTTTTAGGACCAGTTATTGTCACTATGAATTCTTAGTAATATCTCTTGGGTTAACTAATGCACCTGCAACATTCATAGATTTGATGAATTGGGAGTCTAAACCATTTTTGGATAAATTTGTTATAATATTTATTGATAATATCTTGGTATATTCAAGTAGCCAAGAAGAACATGGGCAACATTTATAGGTGGTGTTGTAAAGGCTAATAGAGGAGTAATTACATGCAAAGTTTTCTAAGTGTGAATTTTGGTTAGATCAAGTGGCATTTCTTAGCCATGTTGTTTCAAAAGATGGTATTCAAATGGACCCAAGTAAGATAGAAGCAGTTTAGAAGTAGCTTAGACTTATTATAGTTACTAAAATTTGTAACTTTTTAGATTTGGTTGGATATTATTGCTGCTTTGTGAAGGAATTTTCAAAACTAGCTACCTTTTTAACTAGATTGACTCAAAAGAATGCTAAATTTTAATGGTTCAATACTTGTGAAAAAAGCTTCAAGAAGTTGAAGGAGTGTTTGATTTTCACCCTAGTCTTGACTTTACCATTGGGGATGAGAGGCTATGCCGTGTATCGTGATTCTTTAAGAGTAGGGTTGGGGTGTGTTTTTACACAGGATGGATGTGTAATTGTTTATGCTTCTTGCAACTCAAAAGACATGAGCAGAATTACCCTATCCATGATTTGGAAATGGTAATGGCAGTGTTTGCTCTCAAAATTTGGTGACATTATCTTTATGGTAAGACTTGTGAGATCTAGATTAATTATAGAAGTCTTAGATATATCTTTTAGCAAAAAAATCTTAACCTTAGGCAACAGATATAAATGAAACTACTTAAGGATTATGATTGTACTATTTTTTATCATTTTAGTATGGCTAACATGGCAGTAGATGCCTTAAGTAGGAAGTTAATGGTCAATCTGAGGCCATTAGTAAAAGAAATTCATGGTTTGGATAAAGGTGGGACGAGGTTTGAAATTGTTAAATCTGGAGTATTCTTAGCTCACATGCAAGTCTATTTATCCCTTATTGAGAAGGTGAAGGTAGCATAAAAATTAGATCCTAAGATGTGTAAGGTTATGGAGGAAGTAAGGAATAGCAAGAGTAGCAAATTGTTATGTTGCTTACCCAACCAAATAGATTGCAGAGCTTGATTCCACTATATGAAGCTGCGATAAAGCTAGGCATTATACAATTATATGTGTTGGGCATTGTAAGCCTTTCAAGCTAGATATATGTTCTGGGCATAAATACATGGCATATCACTTGCCTTAAATAAAGGTAACCTAATCTATTATGTAAGTCTTGAGAACAAAAGCTCTATATGTATCATAACTTTTGCGCTTTAAATTAAATGATATAGAGCTATTGTCTTTATCAACTCATGTTCTTTGTTCCACTAATTAATAAGTTGGGTTGATATCAAACTTTCTTACTTTTGCTTGACACATTACTATTTTATATTCTATGGTATTAAGATATCATGGCATAACATATCATGTATAGAGCTGATCATAAGTTGGGCTCGTTTAAAAACAGGTTGGACTCATTAAAAAATTTGCAATTTTTTTAGACCCAAGGTGAGGCCTGGCCTAGTTAAAAACCAATTTGGTCTGACCTCGCCTATTTTTTAAAAAATATTTTTTTTTTAATTTTAAATATTAGATATATTTATTTTATTACTTATTAAGCTTACTGTTTTCTTATTTTAAATGCTAAATAACTTTAAAAAAATATTGCAAGAAATTTAAATAACTTGAAATATATATATATATAAAATAGTAAAACCTTTTAAAATAATAAATTTTCTAATAATATTACTGATTAATAGTTTATTTTATTTGAATTATAATTTATTCATAATAATATATTATACAATAAGTAAGAGTAAAATAATATAATAATCATATATGTTATATAATTCTTTTTTACTTATATTTATAGTTATAAATAAATTTTTTAATAATATTATTTATTAATAATATATATAAAATAATTATAATACAGGTAGGTCGAACTCGGGTCGAGATTTAAAAAAAATCCAAACTCAACCTGTTTTATATTCGAATTTTTTTAAAATACGTTTGTTTTTTATTGGATTTTTTAAAAAATTCATATCTATTTTTTTAAGGTCAGACCTATTGGGTCGGATAGGTTTTTTGACCCATAATCAGGTCTAATCATATAATGATATTTAAAATTTTAATCTTTGGTATAATAATTAGAAAGGATGCAAGTGGTATTTTATTAAAGCTAACAAGGTTAAGGCCACCTAGAAATGTTGATAAGGTAATAATAAAGATGGGGTGAAAATATGTGTGGTATAGTTCAAACCCTCAAATGAACATAAAATAACTAAATAAATAACAAAGTTAAAAGGCCTATGATTAAAAATATTTTAGTAATTGTTCGGTGATAGAAAGTACTATTCATAGTGGAGTCATATTACCTTCAGATATCTTAGATGACACCCAAGTATTTTCCAAATATCAATTGACATTTATTTATTTGTTTTTTCGCATGAAAACATTTGAAATATTATTAAATGTAGCTTTATTGTACACACGTGCTTTCAATAAAAAAAATTATAATTAGAAAAGAAATAGAGAGTTCCACATCATTAACACGTCGCAACGAAAACGCGATGGAATTAATTTTTTTATTAAAATAGTAATGTAACTTTTTAATTTTATTTATCTTTCTAAAATGATTTCTTAAATTTGAATTATTTAAAAATAATTCCTTAAACTTTCAAATCATCTTATAAAAAATTCTTTTAAGTGAAATTTATTAAAATACTAACATAGTCTATTTTTATATTGATATGACAATTACGTTTGTTTGTTTTTTTCTTTTTCATGTAATCTAAGGATCAAATAACACCTAATCAACATTTATGAAAAACATAAGATCATATTGAACCCCCCCCCCCCCCCCCCCCCCCCCCCCAAAAAAAATGCAGCCACTAGAAATCTAAGTCCACCCTCCTTCCTTGAATTTTTCGCCACAGCAAACGGAAACCACTTCAGATAGTGAGTGGTCAATCAGTCATAATCTTCAGCACACTTGCATATATAATTATATATTTAAGGAATATAAGAAATTTCTCTAAAGGAGGAAATGGATCCCTTCAACTTTCTCTAAAATTGATAGTAATAATTTAAAAAAAAAACACAAACAAAATAAATCTCGTCATACAAGCGAGTTTTACATCCCTTGCATTTAAAAGGGGCGAAGTTAGATTTCCAAAGAGGGAAAGAAGGAAAAGTAATGTTGAAATCTATTTACTTTTCTCTCTCCTCCTTTTTTTTTAATCTTTTTTCTTTTTAAAGAATTCGTACATAAGTATTATATATTTATGCGGGATCGATTATTAACATGAATCTTGCATTTTTTATTTATCTTTTAAAGATTAATCCACTTAATTTCTGAAATAAAAATTGAGAAAATCCACAGGACAATCGTCATATTCGCAACATGTCAGCAACTTGTACGGAAGAGATCCTAGTCGCCCATTATACATTGCACTGCACGGTAGGATTTGTCATCTACTTGCTGTTCATTTTTTACTTCTATCTTTTCGTACAGTCCTCAGAGAACGTACGGTGGTATTTGTTTTCCTGCCCACAGTAATAAAGATAATAGGACAGTAGGACTGAAATGATAAAGAAGTGTCGTCCAAAGAACCGTGAAGGGAACCAAGACCATCTTTTTCTTTGGACGCCGGGCTAAGTTTTTTGTACTTTTCAGTGTGCACTGTTTTAAAAGTGATTTATATTATTTAAATTTAAATCGAATAGTTTAGATTTTAATTTTTTATTTTTTAAAATATTAAAAATAAAAATAATAAAAATAAATTTAAATAATTCAAATTTGATTTAGATAGACTAAATTAAAAATACATAATCTGCAATAATGATATGTATGATACCTCACATTATTTTAAATGTATCTTTTTTAAGCTTAAAAATATTTTTAAAAAATTAAGAATCGGTTCGCGTTGGAACGAATGAGGGAGAGAAAAGGGTTTTGTCCTTGGTTTTCATTTTTTAATAAGACGACAATAATGGTGTGTGCGATGAAATTTTTTTAAGTATACTTAAAATAATTAAAGGTCAGAAATAAATTTATACAAATAAAACATATATATAGTATAAATAGGGTTTATATATAAAATAAATCTTAATTTTTTGAATGTATAAATAAAATAACACATTAAATATATGTAAGAATTGCTCATGTGTACCTAACATCCTGATTAATCCTGGTTCTTTGCCTGGGAACAAGAAGCTATTATATTAAAGAGAAATAAACTGAGAGATGGGAAGTTTAATAATTTTTAAGCTTAAAAATTAGTAAAAAAAATTAACTAAATTGTACACTTTTTAATGTATCTTTTTTTTTTTTAATAGAATGGTATTTTGTAGAAAAAAGAATCCAAAATCGATACTTGAGAAGTAAGGATTTCTCACTTTTTTTAATTTAAAAGAAAAAAAAAACTATAAATGGTAAATACTAAATACCATTCACTTGATTGAGGGAAAGATTAAAAAAAGAAAAAACTTCAGATCACTATTTTTTTGGCCAAAGGATCAATATTTTTCTCAATACTTCATTAGAAGGGAAATTTTTAAAACTCAACTTCGATTCTGAAAGTAGTTCAGCCAGCCCAATTTAACCTAGTCCACAAGGACGTTTCTGATGGGAGGAGGGAAGGGGAGGGGCTGGGAGTCTCAAGCCAGATTAGGTTCCATCATCTAAAAGTATCGTAAGTAGGATTATACAGAAGCTCGCCTAATCTAGTTATATTAAGCTAGGTTGAGTCAAAATGAAACCAAACCAAGACATAACAAATATATATATTTTGTTACCAAATTGCGTTGAGTCTTGATAACGGTTGACCAAATCTGGCTCCTTTTTATTATGATCAAGCGGTGTCATTACGTGCTTATTTCCATTTTTATTTTCAAGTAATTTGCATTTGCTCTACTTGTTTTCAATATTTTCGTTTCTTCTATTCTACTAGTTTAAATTCAAGTACAACAAATGCATATTTACCCGTTAGGGATTTTATGCTTGTACCCACACACACATATAATATAGAGTTTGACCATAAATTCATGATTATACTCAATCTACAACAATGTTAATCTCTCACTAACTGACGAAAAAATTGTCCTTCGCTGATTTTTCTTCTTATGGATGCTTTTTGGATTGTGGATGGGCATGAATTTGGAAAATAAATATGGTTTGTCTTCGATTTGAAAGTAAAATCATTCTTTATATAATGGCAAAAGTAGCATTTAAGATATATATATATATATATATATAACCATTAATTTAATTATATATATATAATTATAAAGGTAGGCGCAAGTACCAGTGGAATGTACGGTCTCCCTTTTCTAAATTCAATGAACGGCAAAATTTTAACATGCCTTATATATATATATATATATATATATATATAATTTTACTTTCAAATAGGAGACAACCCAAAATAAACCTATCATCATCCAGCGTAACACACCTAAAATAATGGAACTAATACATAAATATAACAAATTATTTTAAATTGGCATTCAATCAATATATTTTGACAAGTTATATTTTTGCTCCGAAGACTATGTAATGATTGTACTAGTACAATCACTTTTGAAAATATCCCAAAAGAATTTACCATAAAATTATCATATTATTCCTTTCTTTTTTCATTCATATTAATATATATTATATACTCATAATGCTTACTACTATAGTGTAAAGTACTAAAATCTTCAGTTCTCTCGTGTTGTAAACAGGTACCACTCTTGTAATCCTAATAAGGAGATACTTATTCATGCAAGGAGAAAGGAGTATCCACGGAAATCACTGGATGATTGAAAACTTATGCATACCCGTCTCGTTATAAATTATAAAATAGCACTCTATCAAAAGCCAACGAAACTAGCGGTGTGAGAACCTATGAAATCTTCTGGATGGTGGCCTCCCGGAAGCAGATCCTCTAAATTGTGGGACGGTCATGATGTGCCTCTGAATTGAGGCAAATCCTGACCGTTGGTAGAATGGAGCGCTGAGATCGAGCCATATGGCATTATTACTGGCATTGATGGCTTGAAAGGTGGAAATAAAAACTGAGAATGAAGCAGTGGCTGGAAACCCACCCTTGTTCGGGAATCTTTCTTCCATGGATCTGGGTTTACTTGCTGAAATCAGATTTGGCTTCGAATTATTTTCCGCCTGCCAGATTGCTTTTGGTCCATTTAATTGATGGAAACTTGCCCGCTTTGTTTAGAAACCATGAAAATAGGCACCTTGAAGAACTGAATGCAGTTACAAAATGCAGACATGGTGAATTGGATTTGTTGCTTCATGTTTCTTGCACCCAATTTAAGAACTTGGGTTTTGAATATGCTATTGATATTTTTTACTTGTATGATAGGAAGGGTATATTTCCATCTCGGAAAACTTGTTATTTCTTGTTAAGCTTTTGGGTGAAGGCTAATGAACTTGATACGAGTTACAAAGTGCATGAAGTCATTAGCTAAGATGTTGCTCCGGATATTTACACGTTTACTACTGCAATCAATGCATTTCTCAAGGGAGAGAGGATTGAAAATGCAATTAATTTGTTTTGAAAATGGAGATTGGTATTTCACCAAATGTTGTCACCTACATCCAAGTCCTATAGCTTGCTTACTAATGCTTTGATGAAGTCAGAGAAATTTGACGAAGCAAATTGCATTATGGTAGAAACGATGAACAGTGGGTTTGCACACAATGTAGTTGTTTACATTACACTAATCAATAGGTTTTGTAGGGTGGGAAATATGAGTGGGGCACTAAGGATCAGGGATGACATGTTATTTAAGGGCATAACACCCAATTCTGTAAGTTTTAATACTCTTTTATAAAGGTTTCAGCATTTTCAGGCCAGCCCGTGCTTCATTCTTAGTTTTCATTTTTACCGTTCAAGCCATTAATGCCAGCAATAAATGCCAAGTGGCTTGATCACAGCGCTCCATCCCACCATCGGTTAGGATTTGCCTCAATTTAGAGACACTTCACTGTCCCACAATTTAGAGGATCTGCTTCCTGACCTCTGTGGATTCCAAATTCCAATATCGTAGTAAGAAGAATATAAAATTATTTCATTTATGCAAGGAAATGGCGGTTTACATTAATTATGACAAGGAACGAAGTCACAGTAATAGTTAAACTTAAGACACATATAATACGAATTTATAAGTTAAAAGGATTAATTCAACACGAACAAATTTAGGGGATTAAATTAAAATAGCAAATAAATTTAAACTAAAATACTACTTCAACACAAAAAAATCAATTTGAGTAAGAGAGAAGGAAGTTTACTAAAAGTTTGTTCGTTATATGCAGAATTTATGCATTAAAGAACAATTTAGACAGAAGAAGCCTCTAAAACTGCTAGTGACAAAAACTGGCGTAACAGTTAGTCGAATCTTGTAGAAGAAATGACTCTAGTATGTATGAAAGTCAGAGGAACAAATATGAGCACTTCACTCAAATTTTAACAATCGATATTTTCAAACAATCCGTCTTTCCCATTATTTTGAGAACATCTTGAACATTTCTTTCTGGAATTCTCTCATACTGTTCCAACGCACATTTCCATGCCTCCAAAGTTCTATGATTTAAATTGAAGCCTGTCACTTTCAAAGCCAAAGGAAGGCCTTGTGCATAACGCACTACACATTTAGACATATCTTCATACCCTTTTGGAGGTTTGTCCAGTCGGAAGGCATACCAAGAGAAAAGCTTAAGAGAGTCATTGTCATATAGCTCCTTCATTTGATATTCTTTTTCGATACGATGATCAATTAGTGATTGCTTATTTCTTGTTGTTATAATGATTCTATTGCCACTTTCAAGCCAAGCACAATCTGCCACCAATTGTTCCAACTGTTCTGTCTCATCCATGTCTTCAAGAACCACAAGAACTCTTTTATGCCATAGCCTATGCTTTATCTTAGAGATCCCTTCATCAACACTATTCAACTTGATCTTTTTCTTCGTCTCAAGAATCTCCAATGAAAGTGTCTGTTGGAGACGTACCATACCTTTGTGTCGTTTTGAAGCTTCTCTGATGTCGAAAAGAAAACAGCACCTTTGAATTGGTGCAAAACTGAATTGTACACAACTTTTCCAAGTATCGTTTTGCCAATTCCCACAGTTCCATGAATTCCCGAAATAGGCACAGTATCAAGAAGTGACTACACTTCTTTTATACAAGTTTTGAGTCCAACTATGTGCTCCCCAGTATGCAAGCGTTTAGGAGGTAACTTGGAAAATTCGTCTTCAACAATCCTCTCAATAAACCCATATTCAGATCTACACATAAATGCATTCATGCTTCTTTACCATCATGAAGTTTGAAGCATAAATTATTTCACACCCCAAATTTTAAGTACACATGGGCGGAAGCGGCATTTTATAGAGGAAAAACTTATGGCATTCGTTTGAATCATATGAAACATATGAGTTTTTTTTTTCTTTAGAGGACATTTGTAGAAATTTCGGCAGAGTCTCCTCTATAACGTAGACCTCCCGAAATTTCTACAAACGCTCAGACAGTACAATATAGCCTAAAAGGGCGCAATCAGACCAAAAGAAAACATCTGGGGTGTGGGGATACCCTAACAATGATTCAGTGGAGCCAGCTATACAAGGTTTTACAAAGTTTCAAACAAAAATATATGTACAATCAAAGACACCCACAGGAGCTTCGCAGGCTCGCCAAAGAAAGTCTCCAGAGGTCAGCCACTAGAAGGCGGCTGGGGGCAGACTAGAGTCCCTACTGCTCTCTGAAAAATATATATATACAAAAAAAATGAGTCGAATACTCAGTGAATAAGCACACCGACCCTTTTTAAAATAAATGTAGGTCAAATAGGTTTACACATATAGGTATACAGATATAGACCATATGAAACAGATTTTAAACCAACTCCTTTTTCAAAATACCCGAACGCATCTAAACAGAACCAATCGGAACACAGACGCAGAGCACACAGCTCGCGGGGAAAATCACTACAGACGCAAAGCTTTCAGCTTGCGAAAATAAAATAACTCCACGTGTGGTGGCCTGCACACGGGGCTAGCACCACCCCTGCTAGTTGAGGTTCAGATCATGGTGCACCAGGGCTAACATCTACTGCTGTTAGCTACAGGGTTCTGAGCAGATAACTCCATAAAATTACTAAATAGCATTTCAGACAAAGTATGTTCAGATCAGTTTCTCAGTAGGATTTCCAATTAATTCAACATCCGTAAACTTGCAAAATTTCCAATTGAAATCAAATTTTTGTAAACATGCAGATGACTACATTTTGGATTATGTATCTCTATGATTAGAGAATCAAAATTCTTAAAACACTGCAAGGAAACTTAAAATCAGAAATAAGAATTTCCTGAGTCTTTGGTCCGCGGTACTTACTCACCTTCCGAGATACCACAGAACCCGTTCCTCGGCTATATCTCAGTCTCAGAATCTCCTACAATACCCGTTCACCAAAGTTTAGACAATGAATCACCCCAATTAGTGTCATATAGGACTCGGACTTATCAAATTAAAATTTAATCCTCAACTAATTTTACGCCTTCCAACTCGTACAGTAAATTCCATATACCTATTTTGTGCTTCCTTTTCCTTGGTTCCATTTAGGAGCTAACCCCAATTCAAAACTAAAAGGAAGCTATACTATTTTAATCGGAACATTTATTCTGCATACATATAATTGAACCATTCAGAAAGGAGTACAATGGGGGGTTTGGTCCTTAATTAAATAGGCATATCTATATATACCTATATGCAAAATTTTGGGGGATTAATGTATAGGAAATTGGGCGTATATTTTAACAGAATTAAAATCAGAATTTTATCCAACCAATTCATCCTTTTGCCACATTTTTTTTTTGCAACACTTAGCTAGTTGACCACCCCCAAAACACATGCCAAAGTCGTACAAAACAGGGGAGAAAACGCTGGGAAAATTGACCAGAAAAAGGCAAGACATATTTCAAAAATTCCAAGCTTACAATTACTAAGCAACGTTGCTCTCTTACTCCACACACATAGTCTTGGAGCTTCGCTTGAAGAAAGAGTAGGAAGGCTGCATCAAAGAAAGAAACACAGTGAGTCCTATGGCGTGAAAAATGGAGAAGGAAGTTAGGTCCAACAGAAACCAATTTGTGCAGCAGAATTTCGGACCTAAACCAGCGCTGAAACAGTGTATGTGGAAGACGCTGAACAGAGGAAAAGAAGCAGAATTTTCTGGCGTGAGCTTCCCAACAACCAGCGCTGAAATCTGGCAATCCAGGGAGAGGATTTCTGCAGTTGAAATCAACCCAAATCAGCACTATACAGAGACAGTAAAAAGGCGCTGAAACAAGTGAATATGGGAGGCGCTGGACAGAGGAGGAGAATCAAAATTTTCTGGCGTGCTCTCACCCAAAAATCAGCAACAGAACAGCATCAATTCAAGGAGAGAGTTGCAGCTTAATTTCGGACCAAAACAGCAGCAAAACCAAACCCAATTCAAGGAGAAGCTGCAGCTGGAATTTAAACAAAAATCAGCGCTGAAACAGGGCAACAGAAACGCTGAACAGAGGAGGAAACTTACAGCTTGTTTCAGTGCTTTGGTTCGTCCAGTTGGGAGCTTCCTCTACGACTTGGATGGAGCATCAATTCTGGAGCAGTTTACGGCATGAAGAAGCAGTCATAGCAGTGTACAGCAGCTCGAGAAGATGAAGGATCCAGCGTCCAGCGAAAACAGAGGGTGAAGACTGCACAATTCTGGCCGTTCTGTGATGCTGCGCTGGAGGATATATTCTGGATGGGAGAAGACCGAAAAACCCAGCTGAAAGAAGAAGGAGAGGAGGGGCACATATGTAATTTCTGGAAGAGCAAAATTCCAACATGGCAGCTGTCCAGTTTTGAATGGAAAAGTCAGCTTCTCTACATGGCTTCTTCACGTCGATTTTTTTTTTTCCTTCCCGTCCTGCATCCCGTCGGTTCCCTTCCTGCATCACGTCGGGTTCCCTTCCTGGCATCACGTCGGGTTCTCACAAATTAAGACCATGTTATTTGGTATACATAATACACAAAATAAGATGGACTAACCAAAGCTGAAATCATGGCCAAAGGAAAAAAAAAAAAAAAACAAAGCTGAAGACAAAACTTGAAAGAGAGTTGACAAAATAATGCTTAGTGGATAGTCAATCAGTCATATTAAAAACTACTAAAAACTTCAGAAATTAACATGTTGATCCTTTAATGACGTATAATATTTAAATTTAGTCTCTTAAAGTTTAATTATCTAATTTTAGTCCTCCAAATATATTTCATCTTCCGTGTCCTCACTTCTCAAGTCAAGTTTTTCAGAAGACTAGTTATCAAATATGAATAATGTGGCCTGCCCTGAAGTTGACGACGAAGTACTTTTCAGGAAATTGAAATTAAATGTTCAAATTTTGAAAAATTAAATAGAAATAGTGTATATTTTTTAATGACAAAAACGTGAATTTATTCAATCCAGTTTTGTTAAGGATAATAAATTTATAAATTTCCTCTTCCTTTTTTTTCTTTTGGAATATTCCGCACTCAAGATAATCTAGAGAAAATTCATCCTTGACACTGATTTTAAAAATACGGTTTTGACATACAGTTCTTTCTAGAGGCACCACTCCACCACATGCATATAATCTCTATTTCCCTTTTTCTATTTTTTTAGTAGGCTATTTTCTCTTTTTCTAATTGCTGATACATCCATTACTTTATTTGTAATACCAATTACACAAATTATAGATTAAACCCAACTTGAGATTCAAGCAACGAAAAAGAAATGAATATATTAAAATGAAGGTACCTACCCATCTTGAAAATGCCATTCCGATAAGCCGGCGGCTTTAGACGAAGCCGTCCTCCATTTTTGAACCTTGAGTAGATCGCTTCTGAAGCCTATTTCTCTGATGTCGTACATCTGATGGTTATACTTTGTAGAAGATCGGGAAAACCACTTGTTTCTTCTTCCTCCTGCACTAATCTGGACGAGCTCATCACAGCACTCTACAGAAGAAGCGTAGTTCTCACAAGATACAACAATCGAAATCCTTGATTTCTCAATTGCTTTAAGAGGATCAGGAGACGAAGAAATTCATTTCCTTTTCCTCTTCCTTGGTTTCTTATTGTGGTCGATGAAGACATTGTTGATTCCCTTGTTGTGCAAAGCATCACAAAGAATCGTAGTGAATATTGATTTGCTACTGAAATTCAGGAAAACATCATAATAGCTGGAAGTGGATTCCCAGGCCGAAGATCCAGAAGATGATGGCTCTTGATTTGGAATTGCCATAAATATGAGATAGAATGAAGCAGAAAATTAGATGCAACAGCGTCTATCTCCTACTTTTCTTCCCCAACAATTTGCTTTCTTTTATCTAAAATGCACCATTTTGTGGGTTTAATAAAGAAAAAAAAAGGCAGCTCCATCTATCCCAAAATGGATCGTTTCATTCTTGGTGAAAAGGGCCAAGCGGAGCACGTTTTTTCTTCATCTTCATCAGCAAATTCCTCCGTTCCATTGGTGGGAACTTGTCGGTTTGCATTTGGAGCTAGCTTCATCTTCACATCATACACAGGTAATCATTCATAAGGGGAAATCAACATTCTACAAATGCACTACGATATCTTCATTTTGTTGCTATTTTCATCTCATAAGAAATGGGTATTTTCTACAAGTGTTGGTTGATTTTATGAAGGAGGAACTATCTGCATTCATTAATCAGAGTTTAAATGGTGTTCAAGAATTGACAATGTTTAGTTTTCCACTTGCTCAAAAAAAAAAATGTGGCATTTTGGTGCTTCCTTCAAAGTATGCATAGCTGTATGAGGAATTTGGTTGGCAAAGGTAAAATCAAATCGTGAAAGTTGTATTTTACGAAGTTTTGTATTGTTCATGTATAAAGGATGTGACTGTAATGAATAAGTTCAAATTTGTGTCTTACAAAGGTTAGGGCTTTGTATTTTGTGATAGAAAATCATAAATTCTCTTAACTAAATTATCCATTTATCGATATAAGTTGGTTGATTTCTTTCCAAAGTTTTAAAGACTGCTTGCACATCAAGAGTTATCTTATTCAAGTGTGTTAGCCTTTTTTTCTTATCTAAACAATAAAAAAAAATCTTTGAGAAGTAGCAAGTAAAATTGATAGAGATACCTATTTTAAGCATTCATGTTTGATGATTTAATTTATATTATAACTTAGTTTATATGATATGCTGATCATGATTCATTTGAAACTCATGTAATGTTGTTTGCTTGTGGATAAGATAATGTGAATAGAGATAATAAATTTAAAGAATACTTGTTTTGCATGGGTGATAACTAGACCTATATTGTTTATATCTTTCTTTTCTTACATGTTTTTGTAAGTGCTAAATATGATGTTTGATACTCTAGTGACTACATATGTCAATTTTTTTTTTTTTTGGGTTCCATTTTGCTATCTTTTGTAAAACAAAAACTCAAGTAACCTTGTCAATATTTCCTTTTCAGGAAAAGACTTATGGAGGGTGAATTTACACCTAAACTTGGTCTAGAATTTGACAACTTATAGGACGTATGGAAGTTTTGGGTTGCTTATGCAGGTTGAGCTAGTTTTAAGATGAAAAAACATACATTTAATAGGAGTAAAAGATGGAGAAATAATAGTGTACACTTATGTGTGTTCCATACAGTGTGAAAACCAGACAAAAGGAAATATAAGACACATTAGCATGAGACTACGACCAATTGTAATGCAAAAATATTTGTTGCACAAGTGGATGGAAAATATAAAATCAATGCACTTATCAAGGAGCATAATCACTCACTTCATCTTCTAGAAATGATTCATAAGTTGGCATCACAATGCAAATTTACTAAAGTTCAAACCCATGGGATTGATTTGGCCAAGAATTCAAGGCTTCAACAGAAACCATTTCTTGAGTTAATAAGCCAACATGTTGGAGGAAAAGCTAATTTTGGCTACACTCGGTTGGATGCAAAAAATTATTTGAAAATGAAGAAAACAAGGAAGCATGGCATATGGAGAAGTGGGATATCTGTAGCACTATATCTAAGAGCAATTGATAGAAAATCTATCATTTTATCATACTTATTATATAGAGATTGAAAAACTTATTACAAATATCTTTTGAGATGATGCTAAAAAGATTGATTATACTTATTTTGGTAAAGTGGTGTCACTAGACATAATGTATAGTACTAACCATTATCATTGACTGCTAGCAATATTTGTTAAGATTTAATCAATATAAAGGAGTGGTGATTTTTGGGCTGACATTACTGTACGATGAGACCCCATAGTCTTTTAAGTGGTTGTTGAAAATTTTCTTGGAGGCACATAAGTAGAAAAGGCCTATCACTCTTTCTTATCAAGATTGAGCAATGACACATGCCTTGTGTGAGGTGATTCTAGAAAATAAAAAAGGCATAGATTATGCATTTTTCATTTAATGCAAAATGGCATTAAACATCTTAAGAATTTGATGAAAGATAGATCACATTTCTTAACTGATTTTAAGAAGTGAATGTTTAAGGAGGAAAAGGAATCACAGTTTGAGGAAGAATGGAGTTGGTTGCTTTTATCTTATAAGGTGCATAAAAACAAATGGCTCACCTTGCTTTATAACGTAAGGGAGAAATGAGCATGGTGTCACATGAATAAAGCTTTCACACGTGGCATGCTATAACACACAACTAAGTGAAAGCCTTAATGCAGATATAAAGAGTATAACAAAATCGAACTTGGATATGAATAAGTTCTTTAAACACTTTGAGCAAGTTGTAAATGATAAGAGATACAATGAGTTGAAGGATGAGTTTAAGTCACATGAAAAAAGGTCCTTATTGATTGTCCAAAGTTCCCCTATGCAAATGTATGCATCATTTGATCATTTCATGCCATCACTTGAAGTACTAGAGTTTAGTTAAGATATTTCATATAGTATATAATAATATTGAAATAAGAAGTTTGTAAGAATGACAATAAAAATTTTGTCAAAATGACAATAATGGAATTTTATTGTAATTAAGTTGTTCATGTACTTAACTCTTTATCACCACTAATATTTACAACAAGTACTATTGATTGTACAGGTCCTTATGCATTACAACTTGAAGTTTATGCCTTTTTTTCTTTTTCTCAATACATCTTAAGTAGTAGTGGTTAATCTAGATTCATTTGGCTTTAGTTTTTATGTTTTCCTTCTTTCAAGTCCAATAGGTTCTTATATATGTCGATTCCATCACTGCATATGCAGGTTCAACAACTAGACTTATGTCGTAGCATCAATAAATTGAAGCCAACAGATTGATGCAAAATAATTTCACTAGAGTAGGAGGCCATAATGTTACTTTCAGGAAAAAAAATCCTAATTATAGTATGATGCCACAATGCAGTATCATAGTCCTAGAGAATAAAGCCACAATGCAATATCAGACAAAAATCACAATGCACTTTGTAATACCATATTAAGATAACACTTATTTTGCATTACAATTAGTTTAAAGTATCCATTTTCATATATTCATCACTTTTAGCAGTGGAAAGTGCTGTCATTAAAAGCTAAATTAATTCATTTCTAGTTAAATGAACCATTTGGGCTTATCAAACTCATCTTCCATCCTTAACACACCTATTCAAGTAGAAACATCACAAATTGAAGCATAGAATTCAGATTTGGAGTATACAAACCAAGACTAGCTAATTTCATAAGTTTCCATGAGATTCCATATTTCGTCACAAATTTTAGAAATCTAGAACTTGAGCTAGAAAATTCCAAATCATCCAAACTTGGACTCTTTGGAAAACTCAGGATATTATCTAACTACTATAAAAATTTTAGATCAAAACAATATCATCTGGCTCATGAAATTCTAATGGAATAGTAACTGGGTCTATTTCTAGTACTGCAACAGACATGCAACTTTAAAAATTTATATCTTACTCTACAGATCTCCAAATTGGGTGATCTCAATGGCTATGGAAAGCTTATAAGTCAACCATATGTCCATAAAATTTTATGAGTATTGGACTTCATTTGAGCCCTCAAATACACTAAAAACCAAACTAACCAAATGAATATTGCACTAACAGTCTCTGCAAATTTCAGCCAATTTTAAAAAATCATAATAACTTCTTTAGAGCTTTAAAAATTATGCTCTTTAACTTTGTGAAAAGCTCTAGATCTAAATGTCTATCAAATTTCATGTTAAAATTTATCAATTTGATTAGGTTTTGGTTTAGGGCAAGAATGTGGCTCAAAATGGCACCAATATAGTATTAAATGGTCCAAAATAACTTCCCACATAAACCATGACCATTTGAGCACGTCTAAAAGTTCAAACAGAGAATATAGAAGTATCATAATAGCTCCAATTTATCATAGAGCTGGAAATCACTATTTCACTTGTTCATACACATCTACCTCATAGCTCAAAGATGTCAAAATCTTAAGATTGCATACATTTGACTCCAACCTTGGTTCATATAACATATTTATATACTTTTACACATGAGCAAAGGTTTACATCTCATAAATAACTTGTATATACATGCTTTAACATTAATTTACACAAAAAGCTATTCTATTGTCAAAGTAATACAATCTACACTCCTTGGCCTCCATTCTTAACTCCTTGAGTATCATCTTGACATAGTTAGATAAAAATAAGGGAGAGTGAGATTCAAAAAATTCCAAGAACTTATTCACCCTTTTAAGAATACATATATGGCATGTTATCATGTCAAAGAACATAAACATGCATCAAATGCTTCTAAGAACTAAACATAAACATGTTTTCAAGATCACATAAACATATCAATATCAAAATCAAACTCTAAGGACTTTTGGTCTAGCATCACCCCATTATTTGAGACTTTTGGATTAGTCTCACTTACTTTCTAAAGACTTTTGACTTAGCCTCACTCATTCTTGAGGCTTTTAGCCTTGTCTCACTTATTTTTATGGACTTTTGGCTTCATCTCACTTAATCTAAGGGATTTTTGGCACAACCTCACCCATCAAGAGTAAATTAACATTCCAAATACAATTCAAGAAGTATAATGGTACCAAAGCATCAAACCAATAGTTAGAGACATGTTTCATGATTAAAAAAAAATACATACAAGCATTTAGTGACATTCAAACAACTAAGAAATGCATACAAGAATGAATGAAGAGCTATATTGGGTCAAAAAGCACAACTTTTCCTTTAATGCCCCTAGCCTCTTAGTTTAACCTCGCACACACATTTGTAGGAAGCTTGGTTTGTTTGGCCTAGACACATCAAACAAGACACAAGCACATCAATGGAACCATCTCTAGCCTCACATAAAGCTTACACAAGCTACTTCTTGCTTATGGCATGCTTATGGTTCCATGCAAAGATATAATGAAGCAACTCATATAATTTATCATCTTGGCTCTAATTTTTCACTCAATCTAAGTCTTATGACTCCATTTAAACTCATTAAAGTCATCACAAACTCAATTCAAGGAGCCAAATATCAAATTGCTTCTTTATGGCTAAAAGGAACCTAAACTTTTAACTTTGAAAATATGGTTTCTAAATTCAAACCAATGATTCTTTTGGTGTCTATTATTCATTTTTAGACCATTTCTATCATTGAAATTAAGAAAAACTCTCCCTAGGCACAAGAACCGCTCCTTGGTTGAGACATGCATCAAGATAAAAACCCATAGAGTTTTGTTAATTTTCCTAGAGAATTTGCCACATGTGAAGCTTCAATGTCTTGAGAACTCAAACATACTCTTACACAATCTAAATCATTACTAGAAAGCTCCATAATCCCTAGGTGCAACCAAATCCCTAACTTTCATAACTTGATATTTATAGGTTCTTTTTTAGTTCTATTGCTTCCAAGTATTCTTTATGCTTTAAAACCCCAATTTCTATCAAGTTTGGATCAAAATAAAACTTCTTACATATGCTCCTAGGTCTGGCAAATTGATAGAGAGGGAAAAAAGCCAAGAAGAATAAGTTTTCTATGGAGAAAGTTACCTTGTTTCAAAGCTCACAAGATGCACTTCCTTAGGCTTCCATAAGTTTCCCTAAATCCTCTCTTCTCTCTACTGAACTAGCCATGAAATAGTACCAATTAAGTCACCAAAACCATGAAAAGAGAGAGGAAGAGAAGTTTAATGAGGGGAGAAGTATGAAAAAGTGATGAATTCTTACACTTTCAAGCTTGGTTTCCTTCCCCTTACTCCTTCTTCTTGTGCGCCACTTAGGACTGCTCTTGGATCTATGTTTGTCCAGAAGAAAGTTGGTTATAAGATGTGGGAGAAGTGGGATGTAATATATAAGAAGGGGAGGCTTCATTATGACATTTTTCAAAATTTCAATTTAGTCCATCGTCTTGGTTTTCTCCATTTAAGCTCATTTCAATTGTTTTTACGAACTGTATTTTCTATTATGAAATTTAGGTCCTCTAATTCATAAAATATTTTTAATTTCTCCCAAATTGGATTTAAAACCTTATTGAATCATTTGGTCAAAATTTTGGTCAACCGATGACCAAAATTGCATACCGAAAGGGTTTCGATTATTTTAAGGATTCCTATGATTTTTAGGGCTTTTGAAAACCTTGAAAAGCTCAAATTTTCTATTTACAACTCCCTCCTTTGAGTTTTCAAAAAGTTACCTAAAATTACAATTATGCCACTGCATTAATCTTTAAATTTACTCAGCCATTTTAACTCCTATTTTAGGTTATCCTTAGGCTCTAAACCACATTTTAAGAAGTTTTAATTCTCATTCTAATCTTATTTTGCCTCAGTTTACTCTGCTTCAAGGTGTTCTAGTATTAATTTATAAGGTTCCATTTGATTTCTGAATTATTGGTCATTACATAGTTTCAACCACAATTTAGAATGCAAAATCAGTTACAAGGTAATATTAGTATATGCAGTTTAAAGGATACTCAATTTTAACTTTCTAGCAAAAGGATAACATACTAATATTATATTCTAAATGAAATAGAGTAAAGTCTGAACCAATTCAATAGGGTTTTAGTTTCATAAATAAACCATAATGCAACTTATACCAATTCACTGATGCAGCAAATCAACTGGATAAAAGATGTCACTTATACCAACAACACATCAAATTAGTTTCTATGCTCATTTGTTTGTATTCATCCCTAAGAAGACACTGATTCCATTTTACTAAGCAGCATGGGCTGACAAGAAAGAAATGCAAACAACAAACAAACAACAAACAAACAATGAATGTGAATTTATAAAGACAAAAGTGAAACACAAATATAAAGAGCCATCAATTTCCATGCTAACTTAGAAAAAAAAAATTATCTAATTCATCCCATTTACCCATAGCTTGATGTAGAACTCTAATCTTTAAGCATATTAAGGATGTATGCTATAGATATAAGCTTATGGATTAAGAGTGCCCTCATTAGAATGTAGATCTTCAAATGTATGGCTCATTTGAGTAGAAAGCTTCTTCCTCGAAACATATCAAGTGTGGAAGCTTGAAACAAAAAGTTTAATTAACTAAAACCTACCTTGATGCTTTATGCTTCATTTGAAGATTAGTCTAGTCTTTACTGTCTGAGTCACGTGGAGGATGGAAAGGTGCTCTGTTATGAAGGAATGAAAAAGATAAAACAAGATGCAAAAAGTTACATTTTTTTCCTTATTAGTTTCATGATACTGTGCATATAAGGGTGCTAAATAAAGGGCCATGATCATGTCAAGTGAATGGCCACAATTGCATCTCTTCATATTAAATGAAATGTACTATTTCATATTATATGAAATGGTGCCTTTTAAGCAAAAGTGGGCAAATTGTCAGGCGAAAAAGTAGGAGATCAAGATGCAATGCAACAGGTGAAGTGTAACACCATGAATTCTAGATCATTTCATAACATTAATAAATTTCACATCATCATTTCCATGAGAGCACATGAAAAAGGGACCGAAAATAATGAATTTATTTGCATTGCGTCATTCTTAAAAATTTGCAATTGGTGTTACATGGACCGTGTGAGCTCACATTATACATTCTCATATTTAATTATATCAATAAAACTCAATTTCATCCTAAAATTATGCCCACAATTCATAGAAACCAAAATGAAGCATGAAATGGGCTTGTTTAATTTCGGCCAGATTTGTTCTCTATTCTGCCCAAACTTTGAAAAATCATAACTAAATCTAGAAAAATCAAAATCATGCAATCTTAGTTATTCTAGGAATATATGGATGTCTACTTCACACTAAAAATATGCTCAGACCATAACATTCATAACAGAGGGCGTTTGACATCCAAAATCGTCCAAAGGTCAAACTAAATTCTGGAACTGTCATAGAATTCTGTAAAAAATTTTGAAAATGTCTAATTAATTTCACAAAAATCCAATCTATACAAATGATACCAATCTAGAAAGTTGTGGATGTTAACTAGAGAGAAAAAATATCTCCAGACCTTGGAATTCAATGGAACAATACTTCTGGTCAGGCAAAATTACTAATACTGGATAGAAATTTCAAAAATTCATATTTTCCTCTCTAGACCTCTAAATAAGGTGCTTCTAGTTGGTATGAGTCACTGTGATTACCTAGTTTCTCTATATAAAATGTCATAGTAATTGGACATTGTTTGAGCGTCGTGTGACAGAATACAATTTCAGACCAAATAAATATTGCAGCAAACTAGAAACCATGAAATTTGCCAACTTTGAAAAATCATCAAATATTCTGGAGACCTCCAAAAATTATAATCTTTAGCTTCTCAAAAACCTCTTAATGAGACCTAATTGCATGCTAAATCTCATATCAAGACTAAGTCATTTGGCCAAAAGTTGACATAGGGTTCCATAATGGTCAATTTTAGCTCCATATAGGATACCAAAGTTGCTATATGGATTTTCCTTGGTCTTGGTACCTTTGAGGCAAGTCTCAAAGTGCATTTAAGACTTATGTGAGCTACCTAAATAGTCCCAAACCACATGCATCTCATTTTGGCCATTCAACTCACACTTATGCACATTTACATGAAACTTCCCAATTGCATACTTAGGCATTACATACTCAAATTGTATTCTAGAACTCATACATCATATCCATACATTTAAATATCATATAATATCATATTTACACATGTCTCAAGGGTCATAGACCATTTACAACATCATACACATTGTGAGGCATCATTATGGATTCAAAAAGAATAAAACTAGACATATAGTTGTCAATCTTTCTCCTTCATTGTTGTTGACTCCCATCACCATAGCCACTTAGTCCACTTAGCATGTTAGATCATTGGAGAGGAGGGGATAAAATTTTAAGAATCCCAATAGCTCATCTCATATTCAATCATACATAATATGTGTAAAGCAAGCTTTACAAATGCATGCATGGAGAAAATAGAAATCATAGACATTTAAAAAGTAAGTTTAGCATATGAACCAATCATACAAGATATTCAAGAGCTCACTAAGTATTTGGATTGGCCTCACACTTCTCCTCATGAATTTTGGACTTGCTTCACCCATTCTTTAAGAGCTTTGGACTCAACCATACTCTTGGAAGCTCACTTTGTTTTTGAGAGACTCTTTACTTTGTCTCAACCAAACTCAAGGATTCTTAGCTCATCCTCACCATGGTGAAGAGTTCTTGGCCTCTCCACGCTCAAGCAAACTCAAACAAATATCATGTATTTATTTGGAAGCATAACATAACATCAAGAATCATGGCACATAAAGGCATGCTAGCATACTTTTCATAGCTCAAAATTATACATACACATATTTTAAAACAAGCTAAACACACATCCATGCATGAGAGAAGTTGGAGAGAGCTACTTTGCATACAATTACACACTTTCTCCTTTGGATTCAAGCCTCCTCTTCTTGCCACACACCCATAAATTGGTGGAGATAGTTTCTCTTGGCCTAGAGATAATTTATGGGAGCCAATTAGGTTGATAAAACATATTCTAAGGCTACTTAGCTTGCTTAAACACTAGATTGATTCATAGGCTCCATTATGGTCCATAAAGGCACCTAATAAAGCAACACCTCTCAAATGACTTCTAAACCTCATTCTTTCCTTTCAAATATGATTCTTGACTCCTTTTAAGCCTTTTGGAGTCATCACACTATTAAAACAAAAGGCCTAGCATCATGTTTCTTCTTTAGGTCATAATATAGAACCTAAAACACCAAACCAATTTCTATGAGTTTTAAATTTTTTTCAAGGCCTCCCATCATTTTTATTGATCAAATATGACTCAAGAATGGCCTTAGAAAATTTTAAAACTTTCCCTAACTAGGTGAACCCCTTTAGGCCGAGACATAGAGTGCATTAGTCTTCCATGGAGTTCTCTTTATTTTCTTGAACGGGGAAGCATGTGGGGAGCATCTTAGGGATCTTAGGAGCATCTTTAAACATTCAATTAAGCCTAAGAACATTCATATAAAATCATATTTGTAAGGAAGCATTTGGATCTCTAATGGTTTCATCTTGTTTCCTAATGCTCCTTTCTTAATTCTATTAGTTCCTTCTTAATCCTTACTATCTAAAACCTCTAATCCCTCCATGAATTGGACAAAACATAGCCCCTAAAGAATGGGCTCTTGGCTAGATGAAATTGACAAGGGGGAGGGGGAGGAAGAAGCTACCAAAGGATGGAGAATTTACCTTATTTTCTTGGTTCTTTTGGCTTGTTCTTCTACTTGGTTAGCTTGCTCCCTCAATTTTTGAAATTTCCCTCTCTGTTTTGCCCCCAAAATAGCACCAAACTCTCCATTAAAACCATAGAAAGAAAGCTTGAGATGAGAGGAGCAAGTTTCAAGAAGGAAGGATATGGACTTTCTTAAAGATTTTTGCCTTTTTCTTGAATTTCTTCTTCCAAAATCTTCCTCCTCTTGTGCACCTAATAAGGGCAGCTTCTCCTTTGGGTTTTGGCAGAATTAAGTCAGTTTTAGAGAGGAGAGAAAAAATGTGGCATATAAAGACCCCTTTTGGAAGCTTCCTTTAACACGTTAATTTCATTTTTTCCCTTTCGTAATAGCATTTCTGTTTCTCCTTCGTTTTAGCTCCTTTTTGAGAACTGTCTTTTTTATTATAAAATTTAGGTTCCTAATTTAGTAAAAATGCCTTTGGAATCACTCAAATTCGAGCTAAAACCTTCCCAATCGAACCAGTCAAAGTTCGGGTCAACTGACATCGAAAAGAGTACATCGGAGGGGCTTTACCTATCTCGAGGCTTCCTATGGTTTTTTGGGCCTCTGACAACCCTAGAAAATTCAAAATTTTCATTTAAAAAGCCCTTCTAGGTGCTTTTCCAAAATTACACTTATTTACGAAAATGCCACTACCCTTTTGGCAAATTTTTTGAATCACTCCGACCCTGGTTTTTGGATAACTCAAGGTTCAAATCCTCATTTTCTATTATTTAAAATTTTATTCAAATTTTGTTTGGCCTTGAATCATTCATCTTAGGGGACTTGCTTTGAAAACTGACTCATTTCAGTATTTTACGAAAAATCAAACGTTACATGAAGAGCTTACCATGTTTCATGGAAAAGTGCTTAGGGAAAAATTAAGGACACTCATGTTTGTCTAAACCATTGAATGTGATTAAAAAGTGAAAACATATCAACGACTGAGATTAATTAATGATATGAATAATGTTGGTGTATGCCTTAAAAGCTAATCATAGGGTGATTGTACTTACATAAATTTTATTATGTTTCGATAAATAAAAGTATTTCAATTATTATATTTAATATTATATCTGTATAATATAAATAAATATATTAATTTACCTTAAAATAATTTATTATTCTTTAATTGTCCCCAATTGAATACTATTGTGAATTAGGATAACTATAATACAGCAAAACTAGTATGTATGTTGGTTGATAACCATGGTCATGCATATGAGATATCAAGTCATTACATAGGTACATGTTAGAGAATTATTATATTGGATAAACCTACTATGAGAGTGCTTTAAGGATCATTATGTGTTATAAGCTATTCCCATAGTGACCATAATATATGTTGTCCTTTGACCTAAAATCATTTTAATTCCCTATATGAGGAGTCATATACTTTGATCATCAATTGTCACCTTTAATAGGGATGACCAAAGACGGTAACTAGGTGCATCACAAATCATGTAGAGGGATGTGAGTGATACAAATGATATTTTATCCCTTTGATTTAAGAGGAATGATATCTATAGGCCTTTTGATTAAGTGAGACTAAGAAATGCATGAGCGTACTCAAATAGATCAATATATGATATTGATTCATTTGTTTTGATTAAGTCTACTTAGAGATCAAGAAATATGTAGATTGAATTATAAAGAGAATGACACATTCCATGCTTCGAGTTTAATGTAAATATCTAGACAAAATGGACTAAACTACATGGAATATTGGTCATGGATTAGGTATGCTGAATATCAGACATTTTTATTACTTGGATAGTAGTGATATATTGCTAGATACCGCTTATTATTTATGATACTAAAATAAGATTCTTTTTTGAATCACTACCAATGTAATAAGAACCTAAATGGTCGCACACAAAGAGTAGATCAAATTTAGAGTTAATATAATATAGTTTAGATTCTAGTTAGACTAGAGATCTTAAAACATAGTCCAAAATATATAATATAATATAATAATATTATATTATATTATCATATTATTTTATATTAAGGTAATGTTACATTTTTTTGGGCTTTATTATATTACATTCTTTTTTGGACAATTGTTATTAGACTGGGTTAATAACTAAAGCCCAATTATCTCTCCACTTATCATCTTTTTGGCTAAGGCCCATTAGGTGGACATCACAAAACCCTAAACATTTATTTTTCTATAAATAAACAACCAAAGGTTTGATGGCATACAGATGAAACCAAGTGTGAGCTACCAAATAAAGTGAGAGAGAGTCTTCTAGCAAAGACTGAGAGAGGAGAGAGACTTCATCTATTCACTCTTGATCTACTCATTTGTGGATGCCACAGAGACACAGGTTCGTTCATCTAAATTTGTGATTCCATGCAAGCATTCAAAGGAGTTTGTGTGTTCACAGTATTAAGAGGTTGTAATGCCATAACTATATAAGACTCAATTCATAGCACAAATGGATTATAGCATTTATTTTTGTGCAAATAGCACTTTTAACAATGATAATTTATGTCATTGAAAGATCCATTACTTCATTTTTAGCTAAATGGACCATGTGAGCGTACCAAATTCATTTTCCATCTATGACACATTTGTTCAACCAGAATTATCATAATTTAAAGCTCAAAATTTGGGTCTAAGTCATAGAAATTGAAATCACATATCAATTTACATTTTGCCATGAAATCTATATTCTGATGTGAACTTTGAAAAATCATAACTAATTCTAAAAAAATTCAAATTATGCAAATAATAGCTGTTTGGAAGGCTCTAGATGTCATCTAGTTGCCACAAAAATTTCAAATCAAAACAACCAGGGTTACCTTGATGAAATTCAATGGAACAATAACACTGGTCACTGATGCATCCTATAGCAGAACTTAAAGTTCAAAAATTTATTTCTCCCTCTACAGAGCTCCAAATGAGGTGCTCTCTATGGCTATAGAAATATTATGATATCTACTATATGCTATAAGAGTTCATAGGCATTGGATTTCATTTAGCCCTCGAGTGACATAGAAAAGAAAACTGACCACATAAACAATAATGTGACAATTTTTGCATAATTTAGCTAATTTTGAAAAAATTATAATAAATTCTTTAGAGCTCTAAAAATAATATTCTTTGGCTTTGTGAAAAGTTCTAAATGAGACTTACTTGCTTGTCAAATTTCATACAAAAACTCATCCATTTAGTCAATTTGTGATTTAGGTCAAGAAAATGGCTAATTTGGAGACCATAATGGGGTAAAGATGCACCAAATGGTCTTCTCCTCATACTATGACCATTTAAATACATCCAAAAGCATAAATGTAACACTATAACTCTAGGACTCATCTCATATCATTTTTAAGCTCACATCCTTGAATTATGCAAGCTTGCCAAGGGAAAGCATTGAAATTATTCAATTTAATTGCATTGCGTCGGATATAAATTTTTCATTCGGTATCCTGTGGACCATGTGAACTCATTCAACTCATTTTCATATTTAATTACACAAATACAACTCAATTCCATCTCAAGGAGTAGCCTAGAGCTCTTGCAAATGAAGATCATAATGGGGTAAAGATGCGCCAAATGGTCTTCTCCTCATACCATGACCATTTAAGTACATCCAAAAGCATAAATGTAACACCATAACTCTAGGACTCATCTCATATCATTTCTAAGCTCACATCCTTGAATTATGCAAGCTTTCCAAGGGAAAGCATTAAAATTATTCAATTTAATTGCGTTACATCGGATATAAATTTTTCATTCGGTATCCCATGGATCATATAAACTCATTCAACTCATTTTCATATTTAATTACACAAATAAAACTTAATTCCATCTCAAAAAGTGGCCTAAAGCTCATGTAAATGAAGTGTACATATGAAATTCAAGAGTGCAGCCTCAAACTGAATTTCCAAGTTACTGTCATAAACTTTGAAAAATTATAACTAATTCTAGAAAAATCAAAATTATGCACACTATACCATTATGAAAATCTACAGATGTCTAATTTATATTAAAAATAATTTCAAATCATAAAAGAGATTGCTAGCTACCAAAAATTGATGGAACAATATCAAAGGTTGACTGTCATTATTAGTACTATCCTCTAATTTCAAAAATTCATATCTACCTGCTCAGAGGTCTAATTGGGGCAATCTTGGTGGCCATAGAAATTTTATCATATCTAATTTATGTCTGTAAAATTTCATAAGTATGGGACACCATTTGACCCTCGAATGACATAGCCCAAGCAACTAACCAAATGAATATATTTGCATTAGTTCACAGAAAAATGCCAATTTTGAAAAATCATAATTAATTTCATAGAGGTCCAAATAATTTGGTCTTTAACATTCAAAAAAGCTCTAGATGAGATCTATATGCATTCCAAATTTTATGGGTAAATTCGTTCATTTAGTCTAATTTAGACATTAGGTTGCATAATAATTTTTTTTGTATCTCATAAGAGGTCCAAATGGTCCATTTTAGCTTCTAAGGCAACCATGGCCACTTGAGCACGTGGAAAAGTACCAAAATGGTCTACTAAATATGTCATGCATAAACCTAGAAATTGAAAACTTACTCTTTCACCCTATAGCATATATAAGAATGCATACACTTGAAATTGCCATTCACTACCCAAAATATACATTACCATTCATTTGGCATCAAAACTCATATATATATCAAATATTTGAGAAATTACATATGTTCAAATGATTATATAACAATTCCATCATAGGGTTACATCATATGCCATTTGTATGGTTACAAAAGAAGCAAAACTCGGCACTTTGTTGTCAATCTTTCATCTCCCAACTTGGTGGTTTCAATTACCTTATTCATTTGGTCCACCTAGCATGTTAAAACATTAGAAAGGAGGCAATGAGATTTAAATAATCCCAATAACTTATTTCCTTTTCAATCACACATAAAGAATGAGATTCAAGTATTAAAAATTCATACATGAACATAATAGAATGTATGATCATTCAAGAAGCATTCTTGGCATTTGAACAAGTCATACAAAACATACATAGGCTTGCCAAATAAGTGGATTAGCCTCACCTATTATCTTCAAGGTTATTAGACTTGCCTCACCCTTTTTCTTAAAAACCTTGAACTAAGCCTTACTCTTAGGAGACTTTAGACTTTGTCTTAACATTTTTCAAGGGTTATTGGCTCATCCTCACCATGGCTAATAGGTTCTTAGCTTCACCGCACTCAAGTAAACCAAAGCAAACATACTAAACATCATTTGAAAATATAATATAATATCATGGTACCATGGGATATAGGCATATGTTAGAACACTTTTCATGGCTTAAAACACACATACACACATTCAAAGATAAGGTAAACACACATTCATGCATGAGTAAAAAAGGAAAGAGCTACCTTTATTACACTTGCAAACCTTTCCCTTGAATCTTGAATCCTCTCCTTCAGCCTCACACACACAAGGGTGTGGGGTTTGTTTCTCTTGGCCTAAACATAATATATGGAAGATAATTAAGTTCTTGGAATCATTTCTAAAACTATACAACTTCCTTAAATACTAACTTGGTCTAATAGCCCCTTCATGGTTCTAAAATGTACCTAATGAAGCAACATCCATCAATTGAGTTTTAGGCTCCATTCTTTCCTTTCATTTATAATTCTTGACTCTTTTTAAACCTCTTGGAATTATCATATAATTAAAACAAAGAGCCTAATTATATGTTACTTTTTTAGGTCATATTATAGAACCTATAATGATATTTGACTTTCTGTAGTTTTTAAAATTTTTTCAAGGCTTCCTCTCATCCTCTTCCATCATATATGACTCAAAAATAAGTTTGGAACAAATCAAAACTACCCCTAGGTGCTCCAAGTTTCTTAGGCTAAGGTTATACTCCTTCTTGGTATCTTGGGAGTTTTCTTTGTTTTCTTGATGGAAGATGCATGTGAGAAGCCTTCTAGGAATCTTAGGAGCTCATTCAAATACTTATTTAGACTTAGGATTCATTGTATGAATTCAGAATTTGCAAAGGATACTTGAAACCCTAGGTTTTCTATTTTGAAATCTAATGGCTAGTTTGTTGTTTCCCTTACATATTCTTATTCTCCACACTCAATTCCCTAAGGTTCACCCTTGGTTCTACCCAAAATCCATGTCTTCTTGGAGTTCCCTAGGTGAGACAAACCAAGGAGAAGAAGGGAACAAGAGATAACTACCATGAAATGAAGATTTATCTTGTTTTTCCTTAGTTTGTTGGATGATTCTTTCTTTCCTTAGCCTCCTCTCCTCAAATTCAACAATTCCACCTTTGTTCTACCCTCAAAATAGATCCAAAAACTTCAATAAAACTATAGGAAAGAAAGGAAGGTGGAGGAGAAGGAGTTTGCTCAAGAGAAAACATGAAAAACCAAGAAAATCCATACCTTTTTTTTTTCTTATTTTCCTCATTCCTTTCTTCTCCTTCTTGTGCGCCTCAAACCCTAGCTCTCTTCTCTGGTTTAGAGCAGAAACAAAATTGGCTAAATGAAGGAGGAGGTAGGGCATGGTCCATATAAAACTAGGTTAAGAAAAATTTTTCAAAAATTTCAATTTCGTCCTTTCATCTTGGCATTTTCATCTCTGGTTTATTTTAGCTCCTTTTTTAGAATCATCTTTTTCATCATAAAATTTAGATTTCAAATTTTATAAAATGTCTTTGGAATGAATCCGTCAAAGTACGGGTCAATTGACATTGAAAAATGTACACCGAAGGGGTTTTAACTGTTCCAGGGCTTCCCATGATTTTCAGGGCTTTTGAAAACCTTGGAGAATTTAAAAGTTCCATTTGAAGAGCCTTTCTATGAGAATTCCAAAATTTGCTCAAAATTACAAAAATGCCATTACATTTCACCAACGTTTCATTAAAAATTTTTTTCTTCATTCTAGCTTTGTTTTTCTTTCCGTCTGAGCCTGAGATTCTCGTTTTTAAGTGTCTAGAATATTACATAAATTTTTTGGGACTTTAGCTAATTTATTTCAGGGGACTTGCTTTGAAAACGTATCCATTTTTTTCGTTTGATGAAAACCAGACATTACAAAAGTGCAGCATATAAAAGCATCCCAAATGGTATAAATCATCATGGAACTCATTCTTACCTTTCAAATTGAATTCATACACATGGACATCAAGACTCATGGATGGCAAAAACTCACATATGCATACATTTGGTTCTAAAATGGATTTATACACCATATTTATATACTCTTAATTGTGCTCAATGATTTACATCTCATAAACTACATATATATACAAACTTTGACATCAAAATGCGTAATTTCTCTATTCTATTGTCAAGAGTGCATCTTTCAAGGTGCTTGGCTCCCATTCCTTACTCAACTTGGATCACCTAGACATGGTTAGATATATGTGGGGAAAGAATGAGATTTAAAGAATTCCAATAGCTCTTTTACCCTTTCAAGCATTACACATGGCACGTTTTCATGTCAAGGAATGCAAGCATGTCATAAAAACCTCTTGTAAACATACATAAGCATACTTTCATGTCACTTAAGCTTATACAATTCAAACATAGGCTCTAAGGGTTATTAGTCTCACCCAATTTTTTAGAATTTTTGGATTTGTCTCACCCACATTTAAGGACTTTCGACTTAGCCTTACTTTTTCTTGAGGCTTTTGATTTGTCTCACCTATTCTTAGAAACTTTTGACATCCTCCCACCCATTCTAAGAGACTTTTGGCACAATCTCACCTATTAAAAGTCATCTTGCATTCAAAACATGTTTCAAGAAGCATAATAGTACCATAACATGAATTCAATGGCTAAACATATCTCATAATTCAAACATACACACAAGCATCCAATGATAATCAAACATCCAAGACATATATACAAGAAATGATATAGAGCTACCTTATGCCAAGAAACACAAAGTTTTTCCTTTGCTCTCAACTTCCCCTTCTTGGCCTCACACATACAACTAGGAAAAGCTTGATTCACTTGGCCTAGATACATCAAATGAGAGATAATTACATAATTGGAATAAGTTCTAGATTCACACAAACTTTATGCAAGGTTACTTTATCTTATGGCATGGTTATGGTTCTATATAAGTGCATAATGAAGCAACCCCTAGGATTCATGATCTTGGCTCCAATTTCTCATTCATTCTAGGTCATATGACTTCATTTAAACTTATTAGAGTCATCTCCAAATTAATTCAAGGAGCCTAGACTTAAGTTATTTCTTTATGTCTTAAAAAGGAACTTAAACTTCCATCTCATAAACCATAGCTTCTAAATTCAAACCAATGCTTCCCTTGATATTTATTAATCATATCTAGGCCATTTCTATCCTTGGAATCAAAGAAAAATCTTCTTAGGTGCTACTTCTAGCTTTAGCTAAGACATATGTAAAAAGGAGTGCCCATGGAGTTTGTTTAATTTTCTTAGAAAAATGGCACTTGTAAAGCTTCCTAAATGTCTTAAGATCTCATACATACTCTTATATAGGCTAGATTATCCTTAGAAAACTTTAAGGATAGCTAGGTGCAACAAAACCCCTAAATTTTATAACTTGAATTCTAAAGCTTCTCTTTTAAATCTAATTGTATATTTTTGTTTCTCATACTTGATAACCCTTATCTCTACCTTGTTTTAGCTTGAATTCCTTCCCTATTGAATGGGCCTAGGTCTGGCCGAACAAGGATATAAGAAGAACAACCAAGAAGAAGCAAAGAAAGCTATAGAAATTATCTTGGTTTCAAGCCTTTTCAAGAGCACTTTTACTTGAACTCCATGAATTAACCTCAAATTATCTTCTCTTCTTATTGAACTCCATGAATTAACCTCAAATCAATCATTAAAACTATAGGAAAAGAGAGGAAAAAGAGAAGAATAAGTTTGGTGAAGGGAAAAGCATGAAAAACTATAGATTTTCTTATCTTTTTGCTAGGTTTCTCTCCTTCTTTTTCCGTCCTTCTTATGCGCCACTTCTAGGAGCCTTAGGTTCTATTTTAGAGTAGATGAAAGTTGGTTATAAGGAAGAGAAGAAGTGAGGCATGACTTTAAGAAGCTAGGTGGCCTAATTATAACATTTCTTAAATTCCCATTTTGTCCCTCTTCTTAGTTCTTTCAATTTGAGCTCATTTCAACTCCTTTTTTAGAACTATCTTTTCCATTATGAAATTTAGGTTCTCTAATTCATAAAATTTTTTGATTTGACCTAAATTAGATTTAAAACCTTCTTAAACAAATCAGCCAAAGTTTCAATTAATTGATATTCTAAAATACAAATCGAAAGGGTTTTAATCCTTTTAAGGGTTCTTATGATTTTTAGGCCCTCTGAGAGTCCTAAAAAATTCAATTTTTTATTTTAAAGATCCTTCCTATATGTTTCTTAAAAGTTGGCCAAAATTACAAAAAATACCATTACCTTTTCTTCAAATTTTGTTTATCTATTTTGGCTCCATTTTCCAGGCACTTTAAGTCTTATGTCCTTATTTTTAAATGTCTAGATTATTACTCTAATTTTATTAGGTCTCTAATCATTCAATTTAGGAGACTTTCCTTTGTAATATGCTTAGTTTATGGCTTTTAGAATAAGCGGGCGTTATAGAGGTTGTGAGTTAAACAGTGGCGGACTCAACTCTAGGAAGCAATCTATGCAAAAGGTTAGTTTAAACCCTTTCTACAAAGGTCTTTGGTGGGTTTTGAAAAATTTTAAATTTATTCTACCATGCTAGTACTTCAAAACCCTACAAATAATTCATTATTTGCAACTTTTTTTGGGCATTAAGTTAATGGAATTTTGCAAGGAATTCACAATACAAGATCATTGCCATTTATAGTTTTTCTTTTCTAAATTTTAAGAAATGATAGGGATATTAGTCCTTGTTTTAATATAACATAAAGAAGTGATACATTAATTAAATATAATTTACACAAAATTATACATTTTTCCATTTTTTTAAAATAATATTTTTGTCTAATTTTAAAATTTTTAATTAAAATATCTTTTATAAACATAAATATACAAATATATATTATATATAAATATGCACAAATAAAAATAAAAAAGAGTACATAATTTTTTTCATTAAATTTAATAAAAATATATATTTAGGTTAATGGAAGATATTTTAATCGCAAAGATTTAAAATTGAACTAAAATAAAATGTAACTTTTTGTTTAAGAGAAAGTATGCAAACATTTTTAAAATGAAAAAGAGGTATGTTAATTTTAACAAAACTCATGAGAAATCTATATAATTTGCTTATTAATTTATTAAAAAGAAGACAGGAACACAATTTAGAGTTATACACTTTTGCTTTAATCGTTTATTTTCATGCTTCAAAAGTTAAACTTGAATTATAAGGAGGTTGAAGGATGGATTGTGAATCTTATCCATAGCTCAAAGCTTGATGCCAAACTACAGGTAACATAGAAAAGAAAAATTGGGCAGTTTGTAAAGATGTAACAAGCATTAGTTTAGTAGATCTAGTGAAGTACTTTGAAGTGTAAGTACCAGTAGCAACCTACCATTGAAACTAATACTATTTGATATGGTGTGTAATGACCAATAATTTTATAATGGACAAATCTTAAGATAAAGATAAAGAGAAGGATGAAAATGAGTAGAATCCCAATTAAAACAAAGATAAAATGTTAAAAGTCTGCTTTAGGCCCATTAAGGAGCACCTGGAAAAATTATGCAAGAAAAAAAGGTAAAATACTAATTATGCAAAAATAGCAGTATAATGAGAACATAAATTATTTTTCCCTAATATAAATTTAAATAAAGTTATTAGAGGCCCTAGAGTAGTCAAAATAGGTCAGAACCTTACATTCAAGGTAATGAAGAAACCTAGTGGTATGGGAATAAATTTGGAAATTTCAAAACACTGAGGATCTAAACTTTATATTTCTGAATATAAGATCAATAAAACAAATAAATTACCAGAGCAAAACAAAAATATAGGATTCATCGCGAAGATCATAAAAAAAATTCAAATTAAGAGCAAAATGGTCCACAAATGTGTCATTTTCAAGTATTGGGAAGTGTGCACCTACTCTTTTTACATTTGTCTCCTCTTTCCTTATTGACTAATGTCTTTTCTAGTAGAAAGAGAGAGAAAGGTTCAAAAATTTAGATCAAAAATGGAGAGGAAATTGGAAGAAAGGAGAACTTTAGTTTTCATAGTTTTTGGGTAACTTCTTGACCTTTTAAGCTTTTCTCATAATTGAGACTTTTCTTCCTCTCTTTAAGGGCTTTCCATTGGTGTAATTTTTGTCTTGAAAAGCTTATCTTGAATGGCTATTTGTGCTCTCTTCATTGGCCATTTTGGAAAGAAGCTTGAGCAAAGGTGGTAAGGTAACATTCTAGACCATTTCTATGCCATTTGGTAGCTTAAATTTTTGGTTTTGTTGAACCTAAAGAAGCTGAAATTTTTAGCCATTATGATGAAGATGTGATATGTTGTTTCCCTTAGATGTAAATGTTAATAAGTGGCAGGAACACATGTTTATAATGAGGATTTGAATGGGTTTTATTAACAAACTTCCATATGGGTTTGATTGTGAAAACTTGCTATTTTTTCTTTTTGAAAGCATACACGCAAGTATACGTATTGCAACAGTAATAAAGTGATGAATAGAGTATCATTCCTACGAGGATTTGTCACTAAGATAATTGCTAAGTACTAAAATTTGGGCACCTTAATCTAAATCAAGCCAAGAATAAAAGGTGATATGAAATTAAATTAAACTAAAGACATAAAAAAATGAGAGACACTATTCTAGATGAAATTGGAAAGCAAAACGATTTGGGATTATGACTCCCTCTAATATTTCATATGAACTAATTATCTCTCTTCATCTTGCTCTTAATATCATTAATAGCTTAGGACTCTAATTTACCTATAAGCATCTTTCGAATTACATATAGGCATTCCCCTAATCAATCCATAATTCCTTATGCAATTATTTAGAGGATTAATCAAGAATAGGTCCTAATATGACTATGTGAGGCCGGTCGTTATATTTCTATCCCACAAGCAAATCAATCCACTCAATTGTCAGTTTCATGAACTCACACTACCTAATCTGTGGTCAAGTCCTAAAATCCTTTTTCTAAGTTCATTTAGGCTACCAAATCATTTAATGGTTTCCACACACTTAGAAGCATGAAGCACAAGGATTAAGTAATTAAATCATACCATTAATTACAAATAAAGAGAGTAATTGCAATATATTGTAAGTTAGAGTTTATCATAATCCCAAATCAACAAGTTTAGCTCATAATTACAAGAAATAGCAACATCAAGAATAGAGCATAAATCAAATGGGTAAAGAAATACAAGGAAAAGCAAGGGAAGAAGAGAAAAACAGATTTAATCGATGAATCTTCCTTAAACCTAAGCTTCTTCCATGGCATTTGAAGCTCCAAACCCTTCATTCTCCTCTCCAAAACCTTCAGAATGGCAGCCTCCCCTTGAAGAAGTGTTGGAAACCCTTTAAAACCTTAAAAAAATGTGGCAAAAAAATGGTGCATTTTGCATTTTTTATGAACTGCGCTGCGGCGCAGATGAATTTCTTTCAGCAGCGGTGAAAAGCGTCGCGACGCTTAATTTTGTTACCATAGCGCTTAATTTTCTTTAGCAGTGGTTTTAAGCGCCATCTTTTGCTCTTTTGTCTTTTCTTCTTTGTTTCTTCCTTTTTCTTTTTCTTTTTCTTTTTGATCATTTTCCAATAAATCTTAATACTTGTTCTTTACATTTCAAAACTTCTAAACTTGTTTTTTTATATTTGTAACCCTACAAAAATATAAAATTTATCTAATTAATATTTATAATCTACCAACAAAGATTAAATAATTTAGCAACATAAAAATATAAATAAAAACACAAAATACAACTTAACTAAAACGGAAAAAAGATCAAAAATGAAGAAATAAAACCAAAACTTACTAAATACTAACTTAACTAAAATTTATTAATTTTGTAAATAAAAAACATAAAATAAGTTCAATATTCATATGATAAATCTCTTAAAATATTGAGAAAATCATGACAATTTAGGACTTATCAATATGCCTCAGCCAATGATAGGATTTTAGGCTGTTGGAATGCTTTGAATAAATTGAAATATTAGAGACTTGGTTTTGTGAACTTAAGGTGGTCTTGAATTAAAATGATGCTATATTTAGCTAAAGTGTGCATTCTTTGGAAAATTGCTTGTTTGATGTAAGTAATGGCACTTTAGATGCTTAAGCTGAACTTATGGTTGTGTCGATGTGCATACCTGGTCTATTTGATCTAGGAATGTTATTTGAAATGTAAATTTAAAGCTTGAACCAAGAAAAGGAAATGGTCCTACGTTTGGTGCAACTTTGTGTTTCATGACCAAAGAGGATTAACTTATGTTATGTGTGTAGATAGCAGAATTTGGTTAAATAGACACTTAAAATGTTCTCTTGGGCCAATATAAGGAATTTCTAAGGCCTAAGATGCATAAAACAGACCACCTATTGAAAGTCATAATTTTGGCTTAAGATAAGGAAAATGACAAAAAATGTGATGGTAATAAAATATTATATGTTTTAGCCTAGTTTGGACTTTACAATGGCATGTTTTAAACTATGGTATGATTAATTATGGAGTGTAGAAAATTAAAGCATACTTTGGAACCAAAAGTGTGGTATGGAAGCTCTTTTTACATGCTAAGTGTATGTTAAATGTGGAGTTTTGCATAGTTAAATGCCTAGTTGCTTATTACATTGCCTAATATGGTGTTTGAAGCTTTTTAAAGTTGATTGGAAGTGTTTGAGAGCCCTTAGGGCAAGGAGAAGGACCTTTTGAGCTAAAGTTGTAAAAGTTTGCTTGGCTTTAGGTAGTGAACCTCCAAGGTAGCAATTTTATCTTTCTTTATGTGCATATATGTTGCTTAGTATTGGAATGCTTGTATATGAAAGTATGTTGCAATTATAAATGCTTTATAGCATGAGTTGGCTATGTATGTTACATGTGCCTTTCTGGCTAGGGGTGCCTTATGGCATCAAGTATGATGTGGGAGGAAATTGGGCATGGTAGCTCTTTCCAAGCCATAAAAAAGTATGCATGTTCATAAGTTAATGGTTGTTGGCTAGCTTATGTGGTTGCCAACCTAAGTGCCTTTATATTGATATTCATGCATGCTTATGTTCCTTTGCTTGAGTGATATTATGTATGCTTAGAATGATGGAATTTTTCTATTGAGATTATGTCTTATTCTTTATATGTAATCTAACCTATGCCAGGTGATAGTTGTTTGAAGGATAAAGGCAAACAAGTGGCCTCTTAAGACCCATGAGCATGGTGAAGCCTTTTTGTGTATTTAGTTCTTTTTTGGAAGTATTTTGTAATGGATATGTTGTTGAGGTTATTTACCTTAAATTACAATATTCTTTTATAACGTAATATAATTATGATGTTGAGCATTATTGGAATATTGCCATTATATCTTTGAGCCCTTAGTTTAGCATAAACATGCCTTGAGAGAAAAAAAGAAAAAGAAAGTGATAGATATGCTAAACTAAGGTTCCTTAACACTTCTTTTATGAAATGAAATGAGCATTGTGTTTAAAGATAGTGTGGTGCCAATTTTCTTATTTTGCTCTCTTACAACCAAGATTATGCATGGAATTGGAGTATGAATGACAAAATGAATGGTTCCCTTCAATTCTTTTTTAGGCTGAGAGCTATGTATGATTTTGGTGCATGAAAATTTTTATTATTTATTTTTTTCTCCTTATTGAGGTTGAGACTAGGCATCCCTGTATGGTTTGGACCTTCATTATGAATAAGCATGGATGTGAGGGAATATTAGTTATTGTGACCATAGAGCTATATTCTTGGAATTGGAATAGTTAATTGTTATTTATTTTAGATTGTTCGAATATTTGAAGCACATATAGGGCTAGTTGCTAATTGAGCCCCCAAGTGCATTTAAAAGTTATATTTACTTATTAACTTGATTCTTAAGGCCACTTGCTAAGGAATTATTAATTAAATGAGAAAGGTTGAATTTTGGTTATAAAGGCTGAAACTTTGGACCTCTTGTGCATGGTCCTAGTGATTTGAATTCTAAGATGATGGCTATAGGCTATTATTTTGAAATTGATGCTATCATGAATTATCAAGTTTCCATTAATTGAGTATATTGGAAAAGGTTTAAGGCCAATTATGGATCGTCTTTTATGTCTGACTAAAAGCAGTATGAGAGTTCCATTTAGAACCTATGTATTATCTAGTATGGTCATTCATTCAGAATTTTAATGTATAGCATATGAGTCCACTTATATGTCATATTGTGGAAAATTATGAGTCTCAAATGATGGATGATAAGTGAAGCATATAGAGTTCATAAATTGCAAGATGAGAAAAGAATGCATGTGCTATAGCTATATTGTTAAAAAGAAAATGTCTCAAAATTTTAACCCTTTTTATGACTTGATTAAGGATTTCTTAGTACCTTGGAGATGAAGTATTTAAGATACTCTATGTATGTAGTAAGAAGTGTCATGGTGCATTATGAGACAACGAGTGGTAATAAATTTCTTGTGAGAATTGTTGAATGATATAACCATTCAATTGGAAGTAGTGTCCATATTTTTTTAGGGCATTGTTGTGAAATGAAAAAAGAGTCTTGAGACTTGCTTCTTGCTTTAAATTTAGAATCATGCAACCTTATCACAATATAAGTTCTTTCTATTTAAAGATTGTTTTTAGCAAGATACTATGTTCAATTTCATCTATCCTTATGTAGTTCACATTACTACTAATTTTGTCAGGAAATTACTATACCATTTCTCACTTATCATTATTAATCTATTGTTGATTTCATATTTTTATTTTTGTTAATCTTTTATTGTTGATGAATGATCTTATGTTGTTAATGTTTTTAATAATTATGTATTTTTCTATAATATTATTTGCATACATCTTTCTTTCTTCACATTTTCAAGGTACATTTCTAAGAAAAAAAGAATACACATTGAAGGGAAGTAGCCTTCAGTTTTATGCCTAGCTACTATATCTCTTCTTCTAACACATTAGAGTGCCTTTTATAGTAAATGATTTAACATTAAAGGTGTAACACCATAATGACTTAATTCCAACTAATCTCCCTTTAGGCTTGATTTCATATGATTTCCAATGAAAAGGACTAAAACTGTAGTCTTTTCCTACTTTAAGTTGGGATTTAATCAGTCATATTTGACCTCCAAATATTACTCACTTTAGCTTCCTAAGAAGCTCTCAACAAGCTCTAGAGGCATGCCAAATTTCATATCAAGAGCTCATTTGGTCGTACTTTGATGGAGCTTATGAATTTAGTGATTTTGACACCATAAAAAGTTCAAAACAGGGGTAAATGGTCTCCTACATGCTCTAACACCTTTTGGGCAAGTTTTAAAGTGTAAACATAGTATATATGAAATGCCCAAGTGGTCCATATCATCATACATTTCAAACTCGCTATGCTACGGGCAAAAGTACACTACTACATACAAGCCACAAAAGAGCTAAATCTCATAATTTCATTACTTTAGCTCTATACATGATTCATACATCATTCATACATACTTTTACACTTGTTTAAGCATTTACATCTAAAAAATAATAGGTGCATATTTATTTTTGGCACCTCTTTACATCAAAAGAAATAAAATAACTATATAACTCCCTAAGCATGCTCAACTAGGCTCCTTGGTGTGCACTTTGATCTCCTTGAGCTCTACCTAACATGTTAAGATGGGAGAGGGAAGAAGGTGAGATTTATGGAATCTCAATAATTCATACACTCATTTAAGGAAGCAATTTCAAGATATATAAATAAGTCAAAGTATGCAAACCATTCACAATTACACAACATATGATTTTCATGCCATGAATATAATATCAATACCAAGAATAAGCTCTAGGGACTTTTGGTCTAACCTCACCCAATTTTTGAGACTTTTGGATTGGTTTCACACTTGGTTTAGGGACTTTTGGCTCCACTTCACCCATGTCAAGGGACTTTTGGCACTACCTCACCCGAGCAACTTTCACAACCTAAAACATAAATATATTAGTACCAATGCAACATCAAATGGCATGTCTCACAATACAAGCATATACACAAGCATACAATGACTATTATACATCCAAGAATGCAACAAGAAAGAGTGGAGAGCTACCTTACAAGCCAAAACAAGCCTTCCCTTTCAATTTCTCTTCTTCCTTCTTGGTCTCACAATCACAAATAGATGGAGCCGAGTCTCTTGAGCCTAGACACAACAAAGATCATGGAATTACTCTTTTATAACTCAAATAAACACTCACAAGCTAGGAGGCTCTTCATCAAGGCAAACCCCACAAACTATGTAAGAAACTAGGGGTTCTCTCTCTCTTTAGAATTTCACAAACTCTTCTTCTCCTTTCTTTGCATTTCTCAACTTATTACACTCTCTTTCAAGGGTTTCTTGCTCATTCTAGGTCAGACTTCCTTCCTTTCTCAAGCTCTCAAGTTGGTAGAACCAACATACTCAAGGAAAGAAATGGGAGAAGATGCAATAAAATAGAAAGAAGTTATCTTAAATAAAGCTCTTTCTAAGAGGCTCTTCCTTTGCATAAATCTTCTCCTCAAATCCTTACACTTCTCCCTTTAACTTAGGCCCAAAACAAAGTCAACTCAACAACCAAAACCATAGAAAAAGAAGGAAAAGATAAAAAAATAAAACTCTAAGAAGAAAAGCTATGGAGATCTCAAGTTATGCTTACCTTTTTCCTGTTCTTCCTTCCTTCTCTAGGCCTCTCTCTCTCTCTCCACAGCCCTTTTCTTTGTTTTGGTCGAAACCTAAGGCGGTTAAAAGAAAAGGGGAAGGTCTAAACTCTTTGAGAAGTAAAATTTTTTTTTCATGCTTTTTCAAACTAACTCTCGCTACGGTGAGCACGTATCAGCCCTAGATCCCTGTTTTCACTACGACACGCGCTATTACGAGGAACTCCCTAGTTTTTGTATAGGATGCCCACACTCACTATAGCTAGAAGCATTCTCGCTATAGCGAAAAGGCACTCTCGCTATAATTAGACAATTTCTCACCATAGCTAACAGGTTTAGAAAATTTCAGGACTTCAAAAATTTTCAACTTCCTTTTTTTTCCTAGTTGTTACAAAAGGTATCCTTCTAGTTTTGATTTTATGACTTTCTTAATGTGTATGAGTTAATGAAATTGAACAAAACTCTCACTAGTATGAGATATAAATAGGATCTAATTATAATGTCACTAATGAGGTGGAAAATGCTATGGATTTCACCATAATGTATGTCTTATACCATCTTGACTATACCATGTTGACAGACCAACTTTTCAGTTTTCCATAAATATCATTTGTAATCATTTTTTCCTACTTTCTTTCTTGATCCTTACCTTACTCATGGAAAGTTCACATATCTCAAGGTATGAGTAACTTGTTAACCATGCCAAGGCACTTTCAAAGCGTACCTTAAGTTAGTTAATTAACTTCTAAAGCATGCACAAGCATAGGCATCTTTATAAATATGACTCAAGAGTTGTGTGGAGATTTAGATGCCTCGATTTTGTTTAGGATTTAGAATTGCATTCAAATTAAGGGGTTTTAATACCTCAAGCATATGTTTTTAAGGTATCTCTCCTATGTTAAGAGTATATGTAAAAACTATAGTAGATAATTTTTCCTTTTTGCTTTAAATGTTTGCTTCATACATTGAAGAAATGTTTATTCCATATTGAAGGACTTAAGGTCCTAGAGTAACATTTTTTTTTCCTACATGATCTCATCCTCTCATTTCTTTTTCTTGATTTTTTTAATTATTGAATAGAAAAGAAAACAACAATAATTTAGGATGGTTTCCTATTACACATATGAGAAACAATTTGATTTGCTTATTAGCAAATAGTAACCAAATTTAAATCCATTCCTTGGTGCTTCAAGGTTTTTAACTATGAATATGAAAAGCTGGGATTTAAAAAAAATTGTAGCGCATTATCTTAAATTACATCAAAAGGTTAAGGTAAGTTATGCTTTCAGTAGCTTTTAGGCATACATTCAATGAAATTTTTATTGACACATTTGGGAATGATCATATTATGACCAAACTAACAATGAATTATATACATAAAATATAATCACAATACTGTGGCTAATATCTAATCCAAGGTCTAACAAATAGTTTTTTCTCAACCATAAAAACAAATTAAAAAGGGCAATACAAATTAAAAGAAACCGAAAATTGAATCATATGATTAATGAGAGAGGATCTCAGAGCAAAATGAATTGAAGCAAAGTAAAGCTTGAATGCTACATAGAACATCTAGAACTGAGGTTGGGAAACTAAGGATATCCTGAAATCGAAGTCGAAATAGCTAAATTGAATAAACTGATATTGTCATGGTAAAATCATAATTTTGGGTAACTTTTGAGAAACTTAAAGGAAGAAGTTTTAAATGATAAAATTGAGCCCACTAAGGTTTTCAAAGGCTCATAAAATCATAAAAACTATGAGAATGGTTAAAACACTTTCGGTGTATAATTTAGGTTATCAGTTTACCCTCTTGATCAGACAATTTGGTAAGGTTTTAAGTTCCATAAATTTAAAATAAAATATTTTTAATAAACTAGAGGATTAAATTTTATGATAGCAAAAATAGTTTTAAAAAAAGATTCAAAATGAGCTCAAACAAAGGAACAAAAATAGAGGGGCGTAACGAGAATTTCAAATTTTTTTATAAAACCCTTCCTCCACTTCATATATAACCATGCCACCTCCTCATCTCCTTCAAATTGACCTACAAGCTCCTGAAACAATAGCCATGGTGTCCTAAATATGGAAGGAGAGAGAGAGAAAGATAAAGCCAAAATGGTATGGAAACTTGCATAATTTCATGTTCTTTTAGTTAGAAACCTTGCTCTCCTCTTCTGCTCTTTCCAATGGTGGTCTTGGCTTCTTGAAAAGATGAGTTTGATGGCTAACCACTTGAGGAAAAGAAGGAGTTTGAAGCTACTAATTGCACCACAAAAACCCTCACTAGACAAGGATTCAAACAAGGCATGGTGTCATCATAAAAACTAGCTTTTCCTTGGTGTTCATTCTCTTTTTTGTTTTGGCCTAACTAAGGGTAGATTAGAAAGGGTATATTTTGGCTTAAACTTGATGGGAAATAAGGTTTTGATGCATGGAGATTATGATAATGCAATTGGAAGCAAGTAAGAAACTAACAAATACAAGTTTTGGTACCTAGAGTTTTGATCGCATCTTAGGAAGTTTGAAGTCTTAAAATGGTATTTCAACCTATGTAAGAGCATAATTAAGTTAAGAAGAAGCTAGAGAACTTCTAGAGGTGCCAATTTCCTTAGAAATGCAACAAAAGCTTCATGAAAGCCTATTAGGTTACATACCTCGGCCTAGGGCAAGAAATGATGCCTAGGGAGAGTTTTCTTTGATTCTAATATTATAAATGGTCTAGATGTGAATTATAAACTCCAAAGGAATAATTGGTTTGAATTTATAAGCCTTAATTTGCAAAGTAAAAATTTAGAGTTCAATTATGTATAAAGTAACTTAGTGTTAAACTTCTTGAATTGAGTTTGTGATGACTCTAATGAGCTTTAATAGAGTCTTATGACTCATTTTGGGTGAGATCTTGGAGTTAAGATATTGAATTATAAGAGTTGCTTCATTATGCCCTTAATTGAACTATATGATAACTTAATGGTCTAGTTAACTTGCATAAGGCTTGAATAAGTACAAATATAGTTTTATTGATAATTTTGTACTTCATTTGATATATCTAGGCTAAGCAAATGAAGCTCTACTCAAGTGTAAGTGTGAAGTTGACAGACAAAACTAAGAAGCAAAAGGGAGTTAACTTGATTTCTTGCGTTAAAGTAGCTCTTTATCTATTCTTACATATGTATGTTGGTTGTTTGATTAGTCTTGGAGTGCTTGTATGTCTTGTTTGTAAATTATGTGTAGTATTGATTGGTTGATGGTCATATGCAATTGTATGATATTTGATTGCATTTGGAATTAGTTTGGCTCTTAAATGGGAGATGTTGTGCTAAAAGTCCCTTGAAATAGGTGAGGTGAAGCCAAAAGTCTTTAAATATGGGAAAGACAAAGTCAAAAGTCACAAATATGATCGAGGTTAAGTCAAAAGTTTTTAAAAGAAGGTAAAGCTAAATCAAAAGTCCCTAATTGATAGGTGAGGCTAGACCAAAATTCCCTAAAGCTTGTTCTTACTTTTAATAGAGCCATGGGATCCCTAATGCATGAATATGATTGATACTTGATTATGTAATATGCATACTTACTTTCTTTGACTTTGGAAATGCCTTATATGTGTGCTTGAATGATGAATGAGCTATTGGGATTCTTTAAATTTCATCTCTTCCCATATTTTCCCTACCATGTCTAGGAAATTCTAATGGAGGCAAAGATGATGAGCAAAGAGTATGAGAAGTACTACATTAACACTAACGTGATTTTTTATGTATATTCTTGCACATGTAATGATGTATACATATATTATGAGACATAATTACTCCCACACACCTAAGAGTATGAGATAATGATATGTAAACCATTTTTTTGGTGTAAATATGTGATAATGTGCAATTTGACCCCATAAGTTCCAAGTTATATATGTGTATTTTGGCAAATGGGATAGTGATTTTGAATTGTATGGCTTTTGAGATATGTTGGATCAGTTATACATGCTGTGTTTGACATTTAAATCATGCTCAAATGGAACATTGGTAGAAAATAACTCAAAATAAACCACTTGAAACCAAAAATACCATTCTTTGAGCTATAATTTACTCTTGAACCCAAAATAGAACAAATGAATGAATTTTTGGCTAACATTTGGTCAGCATTTAAAGATCATCTAGAGCTTTCTATAAAGTTAAAGAACACAATTTTTAGAGCTCTGTAGAATATTTTATGAATTTCCAAATTTGATTGAATTATGTAAATTAGTCCCTAGTATTGTTTATTTGGGCAATTATGATATTTCGTGTATTTGAAGGGCCAAATGAATTCTAATGCTCATGAAATCTTACAAACATATATTGGCATTATAAGCTTTTCATAGCCACTACATTTGTATAAGTCAGAGTTGTGTAGCCAACGATGTGCATTTTTGAAGTTCAGAGTCTAGTTATAGTTGTTCACTATAACAATCTCTGATCTTTGTAGATTTTAATGGGCTAAATGGATTCATTTGCATTTGAAATTTTTATAACATATAATTCACATCTTAAACTTTCTGTAGACATCTAATTTGCAAGAATTGAAGTTTAGTATCCCAAGATATGATTTTTCAAAATTTGATATCCAATATGTGCTAAAGTTGTGAATTCATGCACATCAGGCCATATCTGAATTTTAAGCTTCTTATTGTGATATCTTAAGCCTAGCAAACTTATATGGCATGAATTTGAAATTTATATGATGAGAATAATTATTTGTGCACATTTAGAGTAATTAATGCGTTAATAATAGTAATATCTGTAACACTCGATTTTTGTAAAAACGATGAAAACGAGTCAGATATAAAAGAGAGTTCTCTAAAATGAATGTGTTGAGGCAAAATAAAATTAAAATAAAATTATAAATAATAAAAAATGAGGATCCAAGGCTTATGATACCTAGAAACCAGAGCCAGAATGACTAAAGAAAATTTGACAAGATGTAGTGGCATTTTTGTAATTTTGGGTAACTTTTAAAAAACTTAAAGGAGGGATCTTTAAATGAAAAAAAAGAGTTTTGTAGGATCCTCAGAGGCCCTAAAAACTATAAGGACCTTTAGAATGGTTCAAACCCCTCTAATTTATGTTTTAGAATGTTGGTAGACCCGAACTTTGATCTTTTCGTTCGAGAAAGTTTTAGATCCAATTTGAGTGATTCCAAAGATAATTTATAGGTTAGAAAATCTAAATTTTATGATGGAAAAGATCATTTTCAAAAAGGAGTTGAAATGAGCCTTAAGGGAAAAAGTCAAGAACGAAGGGCGAAATTGGCATTTTGAAATGTCTTAATTGGTTCCCTAGCTATATATATAAGGCGTCCCACTTCTCCCTCACACTTAGCTGACTTATTTTTTGTCTAGACTAGAGGGAGACCAACTGAAGAAGGGGACACAAGAAGGAGCTCAAAGGGAGAAGAAAAACTAAGCAAAAAGGTGAGAAAATCTTTGAAATTTCATGTTCCACCTTTTAGCAAACTTAATCTCTTCCTTCTTTTCTCTTTTCCTATGGTTTTGGTGTGTGATTTGGATTTCTTTTTAGTCATGTTTAGAGGGAGGAAGTTTGAAATTCCAAGAAGAAGCCATAGCCAATGAGAAAGCTCTTGAAAGGGCTAAAGAATCAAGGTAAATTCATGGCTTTTCTTGCTTCCTTCTTCTTGATCTTCCATGAGTGATTTTCGGCCTCATATAGAACAACCAAGAGAGAGAAAATTCTGATTTAAACCAAGTATGAAACCTAGGTTTTTGAGGATGAGAAACAAGTATATGCAAAGAAATTCCAAAAAGAAGCATTAGAAATTAGGTTTCTAAAACCTTAGGTTTATTGCACCATGGTATGTATGAAGCTTTCTAGTGGTATTTCTAATTTTCTAAGAGTATATATAGGTTCTTGAGACACCTAGAAAGCCTCACATGTGCCATTTCTTTTAAGAAAAGTTGCAAAATTCATAGGTGCTCCTAAGTCTTCATGGTCTTGGCCTAGACAAGAAGAAGTGCTTAAGGAGAGTTTTAAATTTTCTAAAGGTTGAAAGGGACTAAATATGGTAGAAAAACTTCAAAGGAAGCCTTGAAAAAAATTTAGAAGCCTTAGTTTGTGTGATGGAAGTGTAGGCTCCATAATGAGACTTAAAGAAGCAACTTGTATCTAGGCTCTTGGGAATGAATTTATGATGACTCTAAGAGGTCTAAATGGATTCAAGAGACCTAGATAGAAAGAGAAAATGGAGTTAAAATCTTGAATTCCAGTACTTGCTTCATTAGGTCTTATATGAAACCATTATGTAACCAAAGAATAAAGTAAGCTTCCATAGAGTGTGTGTGATGCTAGAGCTTGCTTCCATGATATAATTATGTCCCATTTGATATGTTTAGGCTAAAGGAATCAAGCTCAACCTAGTTGCAAGTGTGTGGCAAAAAAAATGGGAGGAATAACCAAGGAAAAAGTGTGTGAATCTTGCTTCAAGGTAGTTCTCTAACTTTTCTCACATACATAGCTTGGTTATTTTCTTATCATTGAGTGCTTGTGTGTATGTTTGAGACATGAAAAATATATCTAGCCAATGCTTGTATTATGATACCATTATGTTTCTTAAAATATATTTATGATAGCATTATGGCTTGCATAGGTTTGATGATGCTAAAAGTCTCTTAGTAAGGGTGAGGATGAGCCAAAAATCTCTAGAAATGGATGAGATAAGCCCAAAAGTCTCAACAAAAGTGAGGAAAGAAAATGAAGTCTAATGCTTATGAAATTTTACAGGCATATACTAGACATCATAAGCTTTTCATAGCCATTGAGATCACCTAATATAGAACTATGTAAAGGGAGAAAGAAAATTTTGAAGTTGCATGATAGTACCAGTAATGTAGCCTGGCTTAAGTTATTGTCCTATCAATTTCTATGGGTTTACGTCCATGGCATTGGTCTAGAATTATTTTTAGTCATTAGTGAATATCCACATCTTTCCAAAATGGTATGGTTTCCTTGATTTCAATATTTCTAGAATTAGTTATAAATTTTCAAAATTTCTGTCAGAAAGTTAGAAATTGAACTCAAAAGCAAAACATGGGTTTTGTGAGATGTAGTTCCAAACCCAATATGAATGAGACCAAATGTGATGTGTATGACTTGTATAGATGTGATATGATTAGAAAATGATATTAATGAGTTTACATGATCTATGAAGCATAAAATGAAGCAATGAGATCTTACATAATGCAACTAACACCATTAAATAATCATTATTTTTCATGGGAAATGTTTGTTTCCTTATATTTATGCTCCGATACATATAAGAGGCAATGAGATAGACAATGAGACCATGGTATAATAGCTAAGAGGTTAAGGCATTACAATATTTGCTGCCAAGAGTTCTCAATATGAGAAATTATTGTTATATAAGGAATATGCTATAAAATGTGTGCACATTTTTACTTGATTTGTCTAAGCTTATATGTGAGGGTTTTAATGAGTTCTATTAAAGTGATATGACTTATAACAAATAAGATTTTGGAGCCTAAAAAATGAAATAAAGAGTTATTTTTTAAGGGACCTAAAATGGCTTAAAGTTGTATATTAGGTTCTAATAGAGTTAAATACTAATAACAAGACTTAAAATGGATCCTAATGAGTTTTCTTGTCTTGTAAATTTATATATATAGGTCAAACTAGCCTAAGTTGTAACACCTAATTTTCATAAAAACAACAGAAATGGACTAGTTATGAAAGAAAGTCATCTAAAATGAACCAGTTGAGGAGAATTAAATTAGGATAAAATTTTAAATATTAGAAAATGAGGATCCAATGTTTAGGATGTCTAGAAATCGGAGCCAAAGTGGCCAAAGAAAATTTGACGAAATGTAATGGCATTTTCAAAATTTTTAGCTACTTTTAAAAAACTCAAATGAGGAATCTTTAAATGAAAAAATTAAATTTTTTGAGATTCTCAGAAGCCCTAAAAACTATACGAACCCCAAGAACAGTTAAAACCCCTCTGATTTATGTTTTAGAATACTAGTGGGCCTAAACTTTAACTCTCATTCAAGAAGGTTTTAAACTCGATTTGAGTGATTTCAAAAGCTATTTACAAGTTAGAGAACCTAACTTTTATGATGAAAAATGTGCTTTTTGAAAAGGAGTTGAAATGAACCTAAAATGAAAAAACTAAGAAAGACAAAATTGACATTTTGAAAAGCTTCTAATAGATCCCTAACTATATATAGGTGGCACCCCACTTCTCCCTCACATTTAGTTGACCTAATTTCTACCTAAAATTAGGGAGAAATTTTACTAAGAAAGGCGCACAAAAGGGAGCTTCAAGAGAGGAGAAAAACCTAAGGTAAGAAAATCCTTGAAATTTCAAGCTCTTTCCTTTAGCAAACTTGTTCTCCTCTTTCTTTCCATGGTTTTGGTGTGTGATTTGGATATATTTTGAGCCATGTTCAGAGGGGAGGAGTTTAAAATTCCAAAGAGGAGCCAAAGCAAAGGAGAAGACTCTTAGTAAAAGCTTGAATCAAGGTAGGAATCATAGCTTTCCATGCTTTCTTCTCTTTGTTCCTTAAGAGGTAGTTTCAACCTTATATAGAACAACCAAGAGGGACCAAAATCTTACCTAAACCAAGCATGAAACCTAGGTTTTGAAGGGTGAGAAACAATAATATGCAAAGAAATTCCAAAAAGAAACATTAGAAAATAGGTTCCAAAACCTAGGGTTTTTATTGCACCATAGCATGTATGAAGCTTTTTAGTGGTATTTCCAATTGTCTAAGAGTGTATATGGGTTCTTGAAACACCTAGAAAGCCTCCAATGTACCATTTCTTTCAAGAAAATAAAGCAAGCTCCATGGGTCCAAAAGGTGTGCATTGTCTCGGCCAAGCATGGACTTGTGCCTAGGGAGAGTTTTAAATTTTTCTAAGAGTAGAAAAGGACTAAATATGATGAAAGAACATCAAGGGAAGCCTTGGAAAAAATTTAGAAGCCTTGGTTTATGTGATGTAAGTGTAGGCCCCATAATAAGACCTAAAGAAGTAACTTGTATCTAAACCCTTGGGAGTAAGTTTTGTGATGACTCTAAGAGGTTTAAACAGAGTCAAGAGATCTAGGTGGAAGGAGAAAAGGGAGACAAGATCTTAAATTCTAGCACTTACTTTATTAAGTCTTATATGAAGCCATTGTGTAACCATAGAACAAAGTGAACTTCTATAGAAAGTGTGTGATGCTAGAGCTTGTGACGACCATAATTCCTAATTACCATGATTAGGCTTAATTAAGTGGTTAATAATCATAAATCAAGGCCTAAAATCTTATTACAATTAATTAGATTAAGAAAAAGTTGAGAAAATTTAAACATTGATACCATTAGGTCCATTAACTAAATAATCACAACTAATTAAATCTACAAGTGATTATAAATACCAATTAAGGCCTTCGATTCATCTTACTATTGATTTCAACTCACAAAACCTCTTATAAACATCCCCAAGTCATTACCCAATATTATCATAATGAATCTCAAAGTTTCTAAGTAAAAATGAGAGATTAGGAATATTCGCCACAACTTGGGTTTTCTGCATCATGACGAAATATGTAACACCATATTTTCTAACTCATTTCCATCATCATTTACATACTTATGTGATATATTGTAAGTAGGAAGTAGAAAATTTCATTAAAATAATAGACTTTCTTGTGTTGCGCTATAGTTAAAAATTTGTTATCGGTATCACATGGACCGTGTGAGCTCATACTATACATCTTCATATTTATTTACATCATTACAACTCATTTGCATCTCAAAATCATGCCTACAACTCATGGAAACCGAAATGGAGCTCAAAATAAGCAAGTATATTTTCAGCCAGATTTGCTCCATTTTCTGATCCAAATTTGAAAATCATAACTAAATCTAGAAAATTCAAATTATGCAATCTTGGTTATTCTAGAAATCTTAAGATGTCTAATTCACACTAAAAATATGCCCATATCATAACATGTATCACAGAGGATGTTTGACATTCAAAATAGTCTAAGGTCTGACTGAATTCTGGAGCTGTCACAGAATTCTGCAGAAAATTTTGAAAATGTCCAATTAATTCGACAAAAATCCAATCTATGCAAATGATACCAATCTAGAAAGTTGTGGATGTTAGCTAGAGAGGACAAATATCTCCAGATCAATTCATCAAGCCCAAACTTCAGAATTCAATGGAATAGTACTTCTAGTAGGGTAAATTTATTGATACTGGGCAGAAACTTTAAAAATTTATATCTCCCTCTCTATACCTCCAAATGAGGTGCTTCTAATTGGCACGATCATCTAGTTTCTTTGTACAAAATTTTGTGGCAATTGGACATCATTTGAGCCTTGTGTGACAGAAAACAATTTCAAACCAAATGAATAGTGTAGCAAACCAGAAACCATGAATTTTTCCAACTTTGAAAATTCATCAAATATTCTATAGACCTTCGAAAATTATGATCTTTAACTTCCCAAAAAGCTCTCAATAAGACCTAATTGTATTCCAAATTTCATATCAAGACTAAGTCATTTGGCTAAAAAGTGATATAGGGTTCTATTATGGTCAAATTTAGCTTTATATGAGGTGTCAAACTTGCCAAATGGTCTTTCCCTTGGTATTGGCACCTTTTGGGCAAGTCTAAAAGCATATTTAAAACTTATGTGAGCTGCCTAAATGGTTCCAAACCTCATGCATCTCATTTTGGCTATTCAACCCACACTTATACATATTTCCATCAAACTTCCATATTGCACACTTTGGCATTATATAGTCAAAATAAATGCTAGAGGTCATATATTATCTTCATACATCTAAATATCATATAATAGTATATTTACACATGTCTGAAGGTTCATGGTACATAAATCACATCATATGCATTATGAACTATCATTATGGTTTCAAAATAGACAAAACAAGGCACAAGGTTGCCAATCTCTCTTCTTCATCATGGTAAGCTTCCTTCATCATAATTACTTGGTCCACCTAACATGTTAAATCATTGGAGAGGAGGGGATGAGATTCAAAGAATCCCAATAGCTCATCTCCCATTCAATCATACATAATATGTGCAAAGCAAGCTTTACAAATGCATGCATGGAGAAATTAGAAGTCATGGACATTTTAAAAGCAACATTGGCATGTGAATTAATCATACAAGACATTTAAGAGCTCACTAAGTGTTTGGATTGACCTCACACTTCTCCTCATGGATTTTAGACTCACCCCACACATTCTTTGAGAGCTTTGAACTCAACCATACTCTTGGGAACCCACTTTGCTTTTGGGAGACTCTTTACTTTATCTCAACCAAGCTCAAGGGTTCTTGGCTCATCCTCACTAAAGGGAAGAGTTCTTGGCCTCTCCACACTCAAGCAAACTCAAACAAGCATCATGTATTCATTTAGAAACATAACATGGCATCAAGAGTCATAGCATATAAAGGCATGCTAGCATACTTTTTATAGCTTGAAAATACATATACACAGATTCTAAAACAAGCTACACACACATCCATGCATGAGAAAAGGTAGAGAGAGCTACCTTGTACAAATCTACACACTTTTCTCCTTGAATTTCCCTCCTTTGCCTCGGCTATACATCCACAAATTGGTGGAGATGGTTTCTCTTGGCCTAGATATAATTTATGGGAGCCAATTAGGTTCATAAAACACATTCTAAGGCTATACAATTTGCTTAAACCCTAGATTGCTCTATAACCCTCATTATGGTCCATAAATGTACCTAATGAAGCAACACTCCTCAAATAAATTTTAGGCTCCATTCTTTCCTTTCAAATATAATTCTTGATTCCTTTTAAGCCTCTTGGAGTCATCACATAATTAAAACAAAGAGCCTAACATCATATTGCTTCTTTAGGTCATAATATGGAACCTAAGGTACCAAATCACTTTCTATGAGTTCTAAATTTTTTTCAAGGCCTCCCTTCATTTTCATTCATCAAATATGACTCAAGAATGGCCTTAGAAAAATTTAAAACTTTCCCTAGCTAGGAGAACCCATCTAGGTCGAGGCTATGAAGCATATTGGGTTCCATGGAGCTTTCTTTGTTTTCTCAAGGGAAGAAGCATATGGGGAGCCTCTTAGAGATCTTGGGAGCTCATTTAAACTCTTACTTAGGCTAGGAATCATCATACAAAATTAGATTTTACAAGGCGTAATTGAAACCCTTGAACTTGCATCTTGAAATCTAATAGTTTTTTGATAATTCCCTTTGCATATTCTTAATCTCCACACCCTTTTTCCTTAGATTCATGCTTGGTTCTACTTAAAAATCATCTCTTCCTAGAGTTTTCTCAAGTGGGGCGAAATGGTGGAGGAAGGCACCAAAAATGACAACCATAGGAAGAGAAATTACCTTATTTTCTTGCTTTTTCTCACTTGAATCTTGTGTTCTTTGAGCTCCTTTCTTCAAATCCGAATTTTCCCCTTAATATCTCCCTTAAAACAGATTTGTAAACTTCCTTTTAATCAAAGGAAACAAAGGAGAATGAAGGAGAGGAGGTTTGGAAGAGAAAGAGCATGAAAAACTACTAAATTTCCATACCTTAAGCTTTTGATTTCTCCTCCTCTTTGTCTTCTTCTTGTGCACCACTCTCCCTAGGGTTTTCCTCTAGTTTTTGGCAGAACTTGGTCATGCATAATGAGGGGAGAAGAAGGGCTCATCATATATATAGACGGGAGGAAGTTGCACTTTTCAAAAATTTTCATTTTGTCCTTCGTTCTTGGTATTTTCGTTTCTCATTCATTTTATCTCCCTTTTTAAAATCATCTTTTCCATTATAAAATTTAGGTTCCTAATTTAGTAAAATTCCTTTGAAATCACTCAAATTGAAGCTAAAATCTTCCCGAACAAATTAGTTAAAGTTTGGGTCAACTAACGTTAGAAAACGTCCACCGAAGGGGTTTTAACTATCCCATGGCTTTCCATGGTTTTTAGAGCCTCTGAGAATCCCGGAGAACTTAAAATTTTCATTTAAAAAGCCCTCCTGTGTGAATTCTAAAATTTACTCAAAATTACAAAAATGCCATTACGTTTCGTAAGCTTTTCGTAAGAAATGGTTTCTTCATTCTAGCTCTATTTTTCTTTCTATCTGAGCTTGAAATTCTCATTTTTAGGAGTCTAGAATGCTTCTAAAATTTTTTGAGACCTTAACTATATCATCTAGGGGGACTTCCTTTTGTATCCAGTGAGTTTCGTTTGTTAACAAAGAAACTGTACGCTACGTTTCTACATTTTCTCTCGTTTTCAGAAAATTGAATGTTACAAAATACCCTCAGAACCTACTATTCAAATTTTTGTGATTTGCCAAAGTGCCCTCAGGACTTACTATTCATATTTTTGCAATTCTCTACCACGATAAATTAGACCCTTGCCACAACTAGCACCCCTTATGCCCTGATGCTAGCCGCGACGAGTTTGCTCACTGACTCTTAGTCATGACTAGATACCTCCTAGTACTCACCTTAAAATGTTTTGAATTTTGCCACAGCAAATTCAATTCTGTTACCCTCCCTAGGTAAAATTTCACCTCGTACCATGATGAAACTCACTTCTAACTAACCTTTAACTGTAATTTATGATATTTGCCCTCAGCTCATCCCCCTCCTACACCTATGATTCTCAAATTTTATCCCATACACTTCAACATTCCCTTTAGTAGCACTCTAAAGCCACTCTACATTAATTTGTGAGGCTCTAATGGCATTAATCTACTTGATTTACCCTACATACCTATCATTACCAATTCAAGACTTAAGAGTTAATTTCTACACATCAACTATCATGCATTAGTAGTTTATGTATCAATGACGGCAAGAAGGATTCATGACTACTAATAATTATCATCCAAATATAAATGTTAATATAAGTTCCATGCATTACTAGTATGAGTCAACAATTAAGGTATCATATAATTACATTCTCAAATAATAGACCATATCTTAGGACCAACTAAGTTCCATATCATATATATATAAGTGCATACATCAAATTCCAACTTATATAAAAGCCTATCTCCCTATTAAGTACATCATAGTTTACCAAAACATAAAACTCCTACACTTGGCAATATGATTACATGATGATGCTATACAAAAGAATAATCAAAATTAGCATCTATCCTAAGTTAAATAAACCCAAGTGTAACATTCCTCACACAAGGCCTAAGCTCATGGATGTTCATCCACTAGCTTCCTTTTATCTTTACCCGAAGGATCTTTACCTGAAATAGTTAGCCCATAAAATGAGATGATATGCAAATCTCAGTAACCAAAGGCAAATGCCAGTCATATATTCCAATTTAATTAACATATATGCATGAATGACGATTGTGTCGTTCAATCTCAAATAAAACTAGGAAGCAAAATAAATTTTTATAGTTAATGGTGCAATCCTAGGTCATCTCCCTTGGAGTTTATGCCTTAATTTGTTTATAGAAAGGTTATTCTAAGTATTGCTACTGAAACTTAATTTGGGGTTAAAGTACTAGAATTAAATTGAACTAAATTTATCAAAAGAATTTAAAACTAAATGGGATGAACAATTAAGAGAATATGGTAGCTAGCTTTGCATTGGACTCCCTAGAATTCAATTATCCTTACCCTTTATTTAGTTTACCAAAATTGGAATTAATTCCTTGCTCTTTAGTGTATTCCTTATAAAAATTCTTGAATAACCATCCAAGACCCAATTTATTAATTATACAAGGAATTTGCAACCACAAGAATCCTTGAATAACTATTTGATTGAATTAAGAACAAGAACACACTTTAACCAAATTCAATTGATTAATAGAATCACATGCACAATTTACTTAAGATACTAATTGACCAATTAGATTAATTAATTCCTCAAGCCTTTAATTGCACACAATTTCTAGTTAATTAATCCAATAACCATTGTATCAATTAACCCAAAATCAAGAGAAATTTGAAAGCAAATTTGCACATTAATTCTGGAATTTTTTTATAAGCATATAATGATCAAAATTAAAATTCCAAAATTAAATTCAATTCATAAAACAAATTAATAAAATTTCAGCAACTAAATTCCTAAATCAATTAACTAAACCTAGTCAAATTAATCAAAGATTTAATGCTGGAAATTAAAAGACATAGTAAAGAATAATTATCCAATTTTGTAGGAAAGAATAGAGCTTAAATCTTCATCTGGGAGCTTCCAATTTTCAGCTAGCCACCATGATTAATTCAAGCTGCCATGGAGGTTTTTATTAAAGAGAAATTATTGGAAGAATGCTCCAGGAGTCTTGTTGGCTCTCCTAGTAGTCTTGCCCTTTCCCACATTCTGCTCTTGCTCTCTTTCTCGTTCAAAAGCACGCTCTCCTTGATGAATGGATGCATCTATATATAGGCGAGAATTTGCTGAGAGTTTGAGGCGTGAATGGAGCAAACTCTAGTGATAATTCAGAGGCGTGGCTGTGCTGGACTGTGAGAGGCGTGCTGAATGAAGGAATCGTGATATAATGAAGCGTCCATCTATTAAAAAAAATCACGTGCCAAAGCCTCTTAATTTTCTCGTGTTTTTCTTAACATCAGCTCCACTTCATTCCATATTAAATATAATATTAAGATTCATGCAAGCTTCCCACGTCTTCTTCCAGTTTTCTCGCTGCAAGGATTTGTTCGAGAGAATGGATAGCTTTTTCTCGGCGTCCTTGCTGAAGTCCAATACGAAGAAACATATATGAATCAACTTCTTAGCTCTGCAGTTCCCTGAAGCCTCCTTCTTCACGTTTTGATTCAGCCAACTCGACTGTTGCATGATCTGTTTTCTACGTAAAAACTGCTCAGCTCAGCGTTACTTCTTCTGCGTCTCCAGCGTTAGCCCAGTCTAGTGTTGTTCAGCTCGTGTTTCTGCATGTTCTGGAGCTTCCAGCGTCAGCGTCTTCAGCTTCAGCATCTTTCAGCATCTTGCTCTGTTCGTAAACTCAAAAATAGAGGCTTCTTGGACATGTTTGTTCTCTTAATACCACATGATGCTTCTGCATGTTACAGCTACTTCTTTACTTTGCTTTTTACGTCCCATGCAGCTTCCTTCTCATATCTTTGAAGCTCATTCATCTCCACGTATTTTTCATACAGTTTCTCTTCACACAAATTGCCTCTTTCTCCTTCCTTCTGCTCCAGCCACGTTGCTTCTTTCATTCTGCACAGTGTTGAGCTTCCTCATGTAGTTCAATAGCTTCTTCAGTTTCATCTCATCCCTCTCGTTCAGCTCGTGTTGTTCTCCTCCTCAACCAGAAGCAAACACATCAGCCTTCTCTTCATGCAAGCTTTTCACGTTCTGGAGCTTCCTCGTGCAGCTCATTCCAGCTAAAACTCTTAGCTCATTTTATGCATTCTGCTTGGCTTCTTTACTGTTGTATTATTCACATGCACATAGATCTTGAGCCTTGTAGTTGCTGCATTGTTCTAGAGCTTCTTTTCATGTGTGTTTTTGTGGCTGATTCCACGTGAATGATGTGCTGGATGTGGAATGGAGCTGTGCAATGAAATATACTGTGCGTGGTGGATGAGAGACATGCATGTGGCAGCCTTCTTGAGTGTAAACTCATGGCTTCATGGAAATGCAAATGAATGTGTTTCTTCCTTTAAACTCGAGCCTACTTCTTCCTTCCTCACTCCTCTTTCTTCTTTAAATCAAATTCTCATTCAAGCTTCAATTGTCCATTGAAATTATGCACAAAAGAGTGGGAAAAATCAAATAAGAATTTTCACAAAATTATTTAAGATAAATTTATGCATTAAAATCCAATAATTTGTAACTTAATTCCTCAAATATAGAAAATGGCTACTAAATTCAAATTTCATCTAATTAGACCCTTAAAGCCATATTTGGATACTAAAATGTTTAAGTTAAAATGATTAAAATGTATAAGAATCATACTTATCAATGAATTCAAATAAGTATCAAAAAATATACCAGGCATATCAGCAAATGAAATAATTAAGCTATCAGTGACTACTATCCTATACTAGCAATCATATTCCACATGTTAAAGGCCATTAACACTAGAAGAGATCCATCTACAGCACTAACTCCCCAATGAATACAACTTAGACTCAATGCATACAAGGGTCTAATCATTTGGAAAACTCAATTAAGCATTGAACTCTAATTCCAAGGGAGATGACCTAGGTTGTGCCATTAGTTATATATTTTACCAACCTAGTTTTATTTTGAGGGTTGTACGACGAGCCACTCAGTTGTGCCTATACCAATAACCTCAAAACAACACTTCAAATTCTAAGTAACTTCATAGAAAACAATACCTATATCATAAATCAGCTATAAAGGTCCCAAACTAGCAGAAAATGCATCAAAATAAGAAGTTTATACTTACCTAATAATACCTTTAGCTTCAACCTCTAAAATTCCACCATGTAAACACTAAACAACAAATTTCAGATTTTAGGTGTAGTAAAAAATACTCTAAATGAAAAACTAATGGGGTCAAATTGAAAAGGAAGAGGATAAGATTAAGTTATATAACAATTACCTTGACTAATTTTGAGTTTATAAATGGGAAATGAAGCCAAGAAGATGGTGAAAACCTTAGCCTTCAAGAGACCTTCGAATTTTTGCTTTGTGTCTCTAAATGTTTCTACAGAAGGGTGGAAAGGCTGAAGTAAAATGAGGGTTTATATGAGTTATGGGCTAACCCAAGGGCCTAAAATCCAAATGGGTTCAGTCACAAGCTTGTTGGGCTATGGGTCATAAGGTTATATGGGTCATTTATGAGAGTTAAACCTACTATAAGAGTCCATTAATATTTGGGTCTGCATAAATAAATATTGGGCCTTTAAAAAATAGGGTTGGATCTTCCTAAGGCTAAGATTGAACTTTTACACTTAACTCAAAGTAATAATTAAATTAATTATAAGGCCTAATTTATTATCTCTTTCTCTTAATTAATTTTGCTAATTAAACCTATATTAACAATCTATTCCTCTATAAGTTCCACCTCACCTTTCCACTTGCTTAGTTTTACTAATTACTTAGATTAATTCTCTAATCATCATAATTATTCTTAATTAATTTCTGAGTGTTACATCATTAATAAAAGTTTTGGCATAAAATTTTTCAAAAAATTTTACCCTAACACTATTAGTATTGACTAATTGTCATCACTAATGGTGATTTCAATGGCAACAATGTCGCCACTAAAAATTTTAACCGAAGCAATCTCAATTTCTAATTAATCTTCCAATGTCAGCCGGTAGTCTCACCTCAAACTTTGTTTTCCAAGGACTTAGGCTTTTTCCCTCTAAACTATTCATCAGATGATTTGGTATCGTCTCACGCGTGGGATGAGTTTTCATTATATGTCAAATTATTGTACCATAAATTAGTTATGGTTATATTATGCATTGTTTAATATATATATATATATATATATATGTTAATACAATAAGTATATATATATATATAATACAATAATATAACAAAAAATTATATATGTCATATATATAATATAAGAAACAACAAAATTAATATATTCTATTTATAATTATAATTACATTCATAATTTGGTTAAGTTTTTTTTTCATTTCAATCTTAATTTTTTGTAATTTATTATGTCTTAGCCCTTTGTTTTTTATTTTTTATTGATAGTGGAATCTTTATATAATTTAGGAATACTAGAAGTTGAATATTAAATATTCTTAAATTTTAATTATAGGTAATTTTTATTTTTTAATTAAAAATAATTTTTTAAACATTTTAAAAAAATGTAATTAGGGATTAAATATTTATTTTTATATTATAATTACTTATTAGAAATAATTTAAATAGATAATTCTGTTAAAATGACTTATTAAAATTTTTATAATTATCTAACAAAAGTAATATTAATGTAATTTAAATAATCTCAAAAAATATAAGCTATTTTTTCATTTATATATCAATTATCAACTATTTATTTGTATTTATTTTCAATCCAATTTTATGAGTTTTCTAATTATTAATAAAAATAAAAAATAAATCAAATAAATAATAATAATAATAATAATAATAATAATAATAATAATAATAGAAATTCAATAAATAATAAATAATAATAATAATAATAAATTAAAAAACTTTTGTGATAGATTTTTTACGACTTTTTTAGTAAGTCAAACCCAATATATAACATAAATAATGAAATAAAAATATGTAAAAATAAAACATATTTATATAAACATAAAAATTTTCTTAGATTTTAAAATTTTTATAACTAGTAGCTTTTTATTTTTTATTTATATATGAATGACTAATAATTTCTTTTTAAAAATTTTTTATCCAATTTTATAAATTATCTAATCATTAATTAAAAAATAAAACAATAAATAAAACCCATCACATAATATAAAATTTTAAAATTTTTTTAGTTAAGTTCAAAAAATAATAATATATTATTATTTTTACTTTTTTATTAATAAATTAAAATTTAAATTTTTGGAATTCATTTTATTAATGTATCTAAAATTTCATATATCTAAGAATTCATATATCTAAAATTTCAATTTTTAGACATCATTTTATTAATAAAACCGATAAATTTTTATTAATTTTTTATTAATACGTTAAAATTTCAATTTTTATTACTAAACTAATAGATTTTTTAACTCATTCTTCCCTAATGTGGCTTCCTTTTACCCCGGGCAATGCTACAGTAAATGCAACGTAGAATACTTGCCTTCAACGCCAGAGTTTGAAGCTTCTATAGAAGGGGAAAAAGTGTATTTTGGCTAAGGTGAGTTTAGGAAAAAAATGTTTTATTCTCTTCCCCTTATATTTTGGTCCGATTAACGGCTGATTTGGTGGTGGTTTGTTGCTTGGCAGATTTGGAGGCTTGGGTCTTTAGTGCCTTCAATTGGGGAAAGAGGAAGAAAAAGAGGGGGAAAGGCTTGGTAATTAAGTCAAATCCCTTCTTTCATCTTAGCATATACATAGAGCTTAAAAGGTGTTGCTAACTGATTAAGCCTCTGTAGCTTTCTCCTTTTAATGGTATCTGTCGTTTCCTTTTGATTGCTAGGCTGAAAAGATAGAACACAAGTAATGGTAGCCAAAGTAAGCATTAGGCAAGCCAACTACAATATGGGAATTGTAAGAAAAATCATAAATTCACAATAGAAAACTAGGTAGGAACCCATACATCGCACGAGAATACATAATAAAATAAATAATTTTATAAATATATTGTGAAAATAATAAAAAAACTTAGTTTAATTACTTATTTTGTTTAAGTAAATAATTTTTAATTATATCAATTTATGCAAATAAAACTAATAAAGATATGTGTCTATATCTAATGATACCTAATAGGGAAAGAATATGAGTATGAAACATTTTGGCAAGTGAGCAATAGGGGAAGAAAATTTGAAATACTGATCATTAATCAAGCAGTCAGCTCTGAATACAATGAGATGCTTGCCTTGCCTCAGTCAATGAAACTTCTTTCTCCAAGACTACAAGTTATAACATGGCTTAGATGAATGTGGATTCTATAAGTATGCTTTTCAACAAGCATTTCAGCCATATAAAAGACAATCTAAGGCAAATGACATTAAACTTTGGAAAAAGCATATGCCTCTTAAATGTTTAGTCCAATTTTAGAAAGCAAAGAAGTTATGAAATAAGACTTGTGAATATCCTAATGTGTATGATTAACTATGAAATTTTTAAGAGTCTATGCCAACCACCAATATAACAACATAGAAGACTGCCCAGAAATTCATAAAAAGGAGTTGCTCAAAGTGATATTTAGCAAGATAAAGTTCATAAAGAAAGAAAAGACTACCTAATAACTAAGTAAATTTACAGCCAGATAGACAGATAGATAAAAGAATATTTCAACTACAAAGTGGATATTGTGTAGCATAAAAACAATATATCAAAAAAAGAGCTTAGATAAATTTATAAATAGAAAAAAGCGTAAGTTGTAAGTGTCACTATCAACAAATGAAAAGAAAAAAAAGAAATGGCAAAAGAAACTCAGGGATTGATAGGCAAAAAGATTCAAGCGAAAGGTCTTACTAGAGAAAAAGGTTGACCACAGAAAGGACACAACTATTAATCATCATTTAGAAAGGATCTGCAATAGATAATTAAACAACAATAATGCAAATGGGGCATTAGGAACTAATAAAAAACAAATCATCTATAAGTTCACTTAGTAGCAAGTTCTAGGCATATCTTACTTAAAAACATGAAATTCATTTCCTCAATTAATGCACTACATATATAAAAAAAGAGCACCACCCAATGCAGGTATATTAGACTACTTCTCTGCATACTAAGTTTTGTATATGATACCATTCAACAAATAATGTAGGTTGAGTTCTTTAACATCAATGGATTAAAAGTTAACACCACACTTTCAAAGAAAAGACATATATTGTAGTGTTCGATGGAGGCCTTCACCTGCTTCACGTTCTATCATCTCCCTGTCTTGCTCTCACTGACTTCAACAAACATCAGCACATTTTGCCATAGTCTCTCCCTCCTTACACAATTCCAAACTCATTGCCAAATCATTTTTTAATGTTAAAGAATGCAACCTAAATGATTTTAATGAATAAATTAGGATAGCGGATATGTTATACCTAAATGGAAAATCTAGTGTTAGGGACAAAATTTCTTAGGTGCGAGAGGAAGAAACCTAATGTTGCGAAAGTCTATTGCAATGCCCCAAAAGAGAAAACTCTTTTCTTAAATCTCATTGTACACAAACCAAAGCCTCAATCCCATTCTCTGCAACCTAGTACAATAATGCAAGACATTAAAGACTAAAGAGGATCAAAATACAAACTTATGCATTAAGCTCTTTATTATTATTATGATTAGAAGTATTTTTTTAAGAAAAGATGTAGAATGAATATAGATTTAAGTACCCCTTCAGCTTCTTTATCCTCCTCTCCAATAGCCCTCAATCTAGTAGAAAGTTCCTATTAGAAAGCAAAAGCACCCAAGTTAGAGTCATTAAAGGGAAATGAGGAAAAATAGACTAGGGAATAACACCTTTAATTGAATATAGCATCACAAAAATAAGAATAAAGAGGAGTAGAAGACAAAGCCATTTACTACAAATATTTTAAGCCATTTATTGAATTAAGATTTTCAAGTGATTCACTTAAAGAACAATGTAGCGCATCTAAGAGAATCTTGCTGTCACATCCATTTTCTATTTTTCCTCAAATTCACTGATCTCAACTTGAATTTCTAAATGTTTAGCATCATGATTAGCTACTCATCTCCATTTTACAACTACTTGCATTATTGATTATCCATATCGTGTAATATATCAAAAACAATTTTGTAGTATACACAAAATAAACAAAACAAAATAGGAGTGAACCAGTGTTTATGGAGTAAATGATATTTTACAACCATTCAAATCAATAAACTAGATAGCCTCTTCATGTATAAAGGGAGTCAAATTGTGATTTACAAATGAAACAAAATATAAAACAAAATCAGCAGTAACACCAGCAAAATTTTTTAGGTATACACAAAAGAATTAACAAATTCCAATGAGATAGGCCATTATAATTCCTTTTAATGGTAAAGCATTATAATTCCTTGTTAAATTTGAAGTATACATAAAAGAAGATGGGTTAGCAGCATTACACACCCTCATTAGGTTTATTGGTTCTTTGAAACAGTACTAGAGATTCTTAACCAAGTGATCTAAATTTGAACTAGCTGTCTTCATTCTAATTATTTAAAGGTTCAACAAAATATGGTTCTGTTTGTGCTTAAGCAGGAGAGGATGTAGAAGAATATAGTCACTTGAAGCCTTAATAGTCTCTTGGTTTAAATTCTTCCCTTTATATATTATGGTAAGATAGATATATAGCTGTTAGAAAGGATTTGCTAGCCTTCATTTGGACACTTGGTAATAACTACCAGTTGATTGATCTTCAAGATATTCCTTTTCTGCTTGTACAAGTTTTAATTTTAGATTCTTTCCACATTGAATTTTAAATGTGCAATAATGTAATTTTGACGAGATTTGATTTAGCATTCTTTCTCTTGCTCTTAAATGCTTACTTGAATAATTTCTTTTGTTGGTTGCTCACGTCCATTTGACGTAATTGCTTCCATGATGGTAGCTTGAAATTATTCTTTCCATGTAAGCTTCTCATTCAAAAGGCAACAACCTTGTACCTTGATTTGCTTTGATTTCTCTTCATACTAGTTATTGTCAATGGATTTTTGTTTACCTTATGCTTCCTTTCCATGTCTTCATGTTACTTTCCTTTTCCAATAGTATTCTAACCATTGAGAAGAATGAATTCAAAATTTAATGAATTAAATATTTTATAGATTTTATTAGTATACTATTAATAAATAATTAATAGATTAATATTAAAAATAAAAAATAATTACATAATTTCATAAGTTTAAAATTTAATAAGTAATTGATTGATTAGGATTAAAAAAACATAATTAAATAAAATAATGAATTAAACATTTATTAAATAGCTAATAGAATAAAATAAAGATAAAGAATACTTAATAAATATTTAATATTAAATATTTCATAAACAATTAATAGTAAAATATCTAATAAGTAATTAATTGATTAATTTTTAAAAATAAGTACAAGTAAATAAAATAATAATTTCAAATTTTAATAAGTAATTATTGGATTAGATTAAAAATTAAAATATAATTAAATAAAATAATAATTAAAAATTTAACAAATTATTACAGATTAAGATAAAGATGAAAACTATTTAATGAATAAGTAACATTAAATATTTTATAGATATTTAATAGGATAATATTTAATAAATAATTAATATATTAATATTAAAAATAAAAAGACACTTACATAATTTCATAACTTTAAAATTTAATAAGTAATTGATGGATTATGATTTAAAAAAATAATTAAATAAATTAATAAAATAAAAATTTATTAAATAACTAATAGATTAAGATAAAGATAAACAATACTTAATAAATATTTAATACTAAATATTTCCTAAATAATTAATAGTAAAATATTTAATAAGTAATTAATTGATTAATATTAAAAATAAAATTATAATTACATAAAAAAATCTTTAAAATTTTTTATGTAATTAATAAACTAAGACTAAAAATGCAAAATTAAACGTATTTAATGTATGCAACAAATAAAACCTAATACATGAATGTGACATAATTGTAATCCTTGTCCCTCCTTCCTTTTGCATATCTAAAAGAGACAAAAAAATTAAGAACAAGAAAGGTTAAAAAGGTAGCAGTGCTAAAATTTTTTAAAACTAAAATAAGAACTCTATTAAGAAAGAAAAGGGATACAAGAAAAAAAAAATTAGCACAAGAAAGCAAAAAATTAAAGGAAAAATATCGAAAAGAAAGAATTTTTTTACTTTTTTCTTTAAATTAATTATTAAATTTCTATTAAATACTAAATACAAATATGAATATTTAATTATAATATTCTTTTTGAATATAATTTAATATAATATTATTTTCTATATTATATAGATATTATATAGAATTCTAAAGCATATTCTAAAACTAAAATAAATATAATAAATTAAATATATAAAAAAGAAAGCCAATTAGTTATTCAATCTAACTAATATTGAATAAATGTTGAAAGCCTCGTATACTTAGCAATGCTGCGTGGTCCTTCCTTCCCTCTGCATATCTAAAAGAGACAATGCCATAAAAGATCCTTGAGCCAAACACCACAAAGAAGCTGCAAACAAAATCCTTGTCCATGGGTCATCTAAAGACAATAAATACCCACCAAAATATAAGTACTCTACTCTAACTATTCTACATCAAAATAGCCACTTGACAATGTAAAAATGAGCTCTAATTTTTGTACTATGCATGCACATAAAACAAAGGAGACAAAGCTATGTTAGGTTTTTGGATTTGCAATATGTCATTTGTGTCAAGTACGGCATGTAGATAAAAGATTTAACGTTTGGAAAAGCTTTAGATTTCCAAATCGGTTATTCAAGAAGGAAGATATCTTCATAGGTCATACAGAGACAATAAAACACCCACTAAAATATAAGCATTTTGCTCTTATTGCTCCACATGAAAACAAACTACTTGACAATGTAAAAATGAGCTTCAGTTTCTATACTATGCATGCACATAAAACAAGGGAGACAAAGCTGTGTTAGGTTTTTGAATTTGTAATATGTCATTTGTGTCGAGTACTGCATCTAGATAAAAGATTCAACATTTGGAGAAACTTTATATTTTCAAATTAGTTATTCAAGAAGGAAGACATCTCCACTAAAAGAAGAGATAAAGAAAAGAAAGTAAAATTTAATAAGAATATATACCAAAATAATCTAAACTCCAAACTCTGCTATCCATAGATTTTGAAATCTTAACATTGTCAAGAAGTGGCAAAAGAGTTCCTATTTCAGTAATCAAAGCTTTAACTTTTCACTTGATTAGTAGAGAAGGAAAAAATCAAAATAATATAGTTATTATTATCCTTCTAGCTTCGTAAGAGTGAAAGTATAATTACCAATTATCATATCATTCTTATTGATAATATGTATTAACCAAGAATGAAGGTAAACTAGTAAAAACATATACTTGTCTTGTTTGGACTTTTTGTTCCTACTCTATATTTATTACCAAGAACTTTCACGCCTTATTTTCTTATACTTTTTGTTTTCATTCATATAAAGCACTACCTAACAATATAGGAAACATCAGCAAAACCACCATTGATAGTACAAGTCCTAATGCATTTCCTACTTTGTATTTGCTTTGATTTCTCTTCACATTGGTTTCTTTTGTTTTTCTCCCCTTTCCTCCCAATTTAGCCATTAAACATTAGTCATAAGATAAGCAACTTGACTATATGCAATGTAAGTAAATATAATACCTATGCAGTAAAGGTAACTACTTCATTTGGTTGTTCAATGAACTAAATACTTGTATTCTAAGTGATATACAAACAAGTTATGAATACTTACCTTAAATGCATTAATGTAGGATTTAGGGATGGATAAAATTTGGATGCATATCAGAATAGAGGTAATATGGCATATAAATGAGGCGTTGATGAGTTTCTCTAATAGGCATTCAATCAAGTGAGAGTGACTGATATAATTCAATGCCCATGCAAGGGGAAGCTGAGAAGTAACGTAAGGACAAATCTATTCAAGAAGAGTTTTAATGAGAGCTATAAAGTATAGGACTCACATGGAGAAGTTTGATCTGGGGCCCATAGACTTCTTTAACATGCAAATGATGAAGTAGAGGAGGATAGTGATGAGGAAGATGCCATTGTTGAGATGTTACACGATGCATTCAATGACATATATTCAGATGAGTCACCTAACTTGTCAGCCAACTAGTTTTTTAAGTTATTGGAAGGTGCTCAGACTAAACTCTACGCAAGTTATAATAAGGTGTCAAAGTTGTCTTTCACAATCAAACTTTTTCACTTAAAATGCTTCAATCATTGGAGCAACAAATCTATGGATACATTCCTGAGTTTATTTAGGGATGTTCTACCTGAGAGGGCATTAGTACCTAACTCTTACTACTAAGCAAAGAAGGTTGTTAAAGAGCTCAAATTACGTTACACTAAAATTGATGCATGTAAGAATGACTACATCTTATATTGGTGAGAGCACGCTGATGCAAAATCATGCCTTAAGTGCAATGTATCTAGATGGAAGTTGGATGGTCATAGGAGCAAGAAAGTACCACACAAAGTGTTGCGATATTTTCTATTAAAGCCTAGGTTGCAATGATTATACATGGCTCGATAAACAACTAAAGATATGAGGTGGCATAAGGAAGATTGCATTGACGACAACATATTGTGACATCCATTTGACTTCAGTGCTTGGAGATCATTTGATGACAAAATGTTAACTTCTCCTATGATTGTAGAAATGTATGATGGGTCTAGATAGTGATGAATTTCAGCTTTATGGAAATATGAGTGCTAATCATAATATTTGGCCAATTGTACTAGTTCCATATAATTTGCCACCATGGTTATGCATGAAGCACCTGTATTTTGTAATGACACTACTTATTTTAGGTTCTAAGTGTCTTGGTAATGATATTGATGTGTATTTGCAACCTTTGACTAAAGAGCTACTAGAATTATGGAACAATGGGGTTAACACATAGGATGACTACTCATAGTCCAATTTTAAGATGCATGCAACTATCATTTAGACAATTAATGACTTTTCAATGTATGGGAACCTCTCAAGGTGGTCTACTGAGGGAAAGTTTACATGCCATTATTGCCACAAAGGTAGACTGTAACACCCCAAAATTTATTAAGGTGTTAATCATGGATTTAGGTTGATTAAGAACAATTAATATGAAATAATTAGGTAAGTTATATGAATGAAAATTTTAGAGAGATAAATTATTAATATGGGCTTGAGATTTAATTGGGTTAGAAACTTCATCGAGGCCCAAATTAAATTAAGTAGGCTATGGTTAGAGACTAATGAAAGTTTAATAATTTTAGGTACAGACCCAACTTCTTATTATGAGACTTGACCCAAGAGAAAGCACCTAGTAATAGCCCAATCTAATTTAGTGAGACAAAGGGCCAAGACCTAACTTCTTAAACTCTTATAATTGGCCCAATATCCCTTATATAGACCCAAATCAAATGAGCTCTTAAAATTTAGCCTAACCCAACTATAATTCTATAGCCCAACTCATGAAGTTTAGCCTAACAAAGCTTAAATCTGAAACTCACTTGGAATTGGACCTTTGGGTTAACCCATAACCCATTTAGAACCCAACTTAAATCCAACTAAAACTCTAAACACATGCAACCCCTTCCATACTTTGTTGAAACACAAACACAAGGAGCAAATTCGGAGGTCCAAAGGGGAGGCTAGGGTTAGCAACAAAATTTCATCATTTTCCACTCTTAAAGCAAGATTCAGCTAAGGTAATAGTAATATAACTTAATCCTCTTTTCTTTCTCTTCAATTTGACCCAATTGGCTTATCATTTGGAGCACTTTCACCCATACGAAAAATTTAAAACTTGCTATTTGATGTTTCTATAGTGAAATTTCGTAGGTTGAGGCTAGAGATGTTATTAAGTAAGTATAAACTTCTCATTTTGATGCACTTTCTACTAGTTTGGGACCCCTAAAGCTGATTTATGATATGGGTATTATTTTTATGCGAATTTACTTAGAATTTGAGGTGTTGTTATGAGGTTACTGGTGTAAGCTCAACTAAATCTGAATTTTGTTCTTGTAGTAATTAGGTAAGTATTTTCTAAGTAGTCTTGTATGGCTTAACTCTTTCAGTAATGAGTTTGCTTATATAAATTGTGATTAAGGATAGTAATGGTTTAGTTTTGTGCCCATAGGTGGAAGTAGCATTTCCTTTAGCTCGTAAAGAATTGGCGACAAGTGAGGTAACTAAGGACTATATTAATTCCATGCATATATCTGCTTTAATTTCATTTTTGCTGCATATAAATGATTTGAAATGCTAAATGAATTGATTGTCTATTTATTATATTGTGTTTGGACTTTGTAAGTCCATGGTAGAGCTGTGGTACGGCTGTCATTTGTGTATGTGCTTTGATCGCGCACTGGGTTATGATCAGACTCCAAATGTATTGAGCCTTGATTGTGCTCATTGGGGAGTGGGTACCATGGACAGGCCTATCCCGGTGTGATTGATATTTAACATGTAGAAATGTGATTACTAGTATGGGATGACAATCATAATAGCCTAATCGTTTTATTTGTTGATATGATTGATATGATTCTGATGCTCATTTTGATTCATGCATATATGTTAATTAAATTGGATTATATGAATGGAAATTATCTCAGTTATTGAGATTTGCATCTCACCCCATTTTATAAGATCATACTTTGAGGTGAAGGTTCTTCAGGTAAAGATAAAGGGAAGTAAGTAGATGAAAATTCATGAGCTCCAACCATGTATGGAGAAGGCTATACTTAGACTAATCTGAATAGAGTAGATACTAAATTCTGTATTCTTTTTTGTATAGCATCATCATGTAATCATGTTGCCAAGTGTAGGTGTTTGTATTTTGATTACTGAGAATGTATCTATTAAGGAGTTAGGCCTCATTTTACTTTAGTATTGGATATATGAACTTATAACATATGTTATGAACTTTATTAAACCTATGATATAGTTTACTATTTGGGAAATGTAATTATGTGATACATTGGATATAGACCTGAACTAGTGATGCATAATGGAATATGTATATGAATGATAATTGTTGGTAGCTTATGAAATTCTTACTATCATTAATTTATGAACTTGCTAATATATGGTAATTGGATGGGTAGGAATTAACACTTAAGTCTTGAATTAGTAACGATAAATAAGCTAGGTAAATTAGGTAGAGGAAAGCCATTAGAGCCCTACAAATTAAGGTAGAGTGACCCTAGGGTATCACTAGAGGGAGAGTTAGAGTGTATGAGACAAAATTTTAGAAGTTATAGGACTAAAAGGTGTTTCACCACTATAAAAATAGTCTTAGCCGCGGCCAATAGAGGCAAAGTTGCCCAGGGAGAGTCCAGGGAGCAATTCGCTACAGCGAGAAGTGGAATTAGTCGTGACAAAATGTGAAAGGCCAAATTGGAAGTCATCCAAAGAGTAATTTGCCACGGCCCAAAATGGAGTTCGCCGCGGCTAAAATCGAAGGGCGAGTTTGGTCATGTTCTAGAGAGGAATTCACCATTACAAAAAAAGGAATTAGTTGTGGCCAATATCGAAGATGAGTGAGGTATGCTCCAGGAAGTCCTCTCACTGCAACGCCATAAAGACTCACTATGGCGAAATCTGTGAAGATGTAAGAAGTGAACCCAAGAGCAATTGGTCGTGGCGCGAAAGCATTTAGCGGTAGTGAAGGTTCTCAAACTCTTATATTAACCTAGAAACCTTGATTTTTCCTATAGCAACATCAAGGGATAACTTAGAAACACTTGTAAGGGGTTCTTGAGAGTTGAACATTAATGGGTAATAAATCTAAAGGCTCCTAATTAGGGATTTGTTTCACTTATGTACATAAATGGTTATAATTGTTTGGTTAATGACTCTAATAACATTAAAGTTCAAATTTTCTCACTTTTTCCTAATTTGATGATTTGAGATGAGTCTGACCTCGGGTTATGATTTATGACTGTGTGTTTAAGCTTAATTACTACAATTAGAAGTTAAGGTTATTACATAGACATTCTACTTCTTTATAAAATAAGTTATGTTACATGGGGCATTGTCACTTCCTTTTAACCAATTATCCATGATGCAAAAATAGGAGGGCATTTGATGGAAAAGTTGAACATTCAATTACACCTCTCCTCTAACAAGTAATGAAGCACTTATGCAACTATAGGCACTAGGCAATATGAGTTTTGAGAAAGGTAAAAAAGCAAACGCATTGCCATGTCAATGATGCTTTCAATTGGATAAAGAAAAGTATTTTCTTTAAACTACCCTATTGGAAAATCCTTATGCTCCAATACAACCTTGATGTTATGCATATAGAAAGAAATGTGGCTAATAACATAAAGTTGACATTGATAAGTGTGGTTAGAAAGACTAAGGATAAATTGAAAAGTAAATATGACTTGGTTGATTTAGGGATTAGGCAACAATCATATTCAATAGAGGATAGGAACAAGTTCTTATTCCAGCAGCATACTATACATTGTCTCCACAAGAGAAGTCAAAAGTTTATAGCTTTTTGACTAAGTTGAAGATGCCTAATACCTTCTCCTCAAACATTTTCATGATATGCCAATATCCATAAACAAAAAATTTTTGGATTAGAATATCATGACCAACATGTATTGTTGCAAGACATATTCCTACTTGCAATACATGGCTTGTTGCTTAAGGAAATGTCAAAACCTATAATAGAGCTAGGCAAATTTTTTAAGAACTTGTATTTAAAGTGCTTGAGAGTTGAAGATCTTGATGTCTTAAAAACCCAAATTATAATTATATTGTGCAAATTGGAAATGGTGTTTTCACCTACCTTATTTAATATCATAGTCCATTTGCCTATTCACTTGGCAAAAGATGCTAAACTTGGTGGGCCTATATAATCTTGGTGGACATACTCCATCAAGAGGTAAGGTAGACTAATTAATTGATGTCCTTTTTATTACTTAGAAGTTGTCTTATCTTATTAATATTAATTTATGAATGTAGGTACTTACGGACACTGAAAACTTATGTTTGTAATAAGGCTCATCCAAAAGGCTTAATTGCTGAAGGTTACTTGGCAGATGAATGTCTTACCTTTTGCTCTCATTATTTGAAAATTATCCCTACTAAGTTTAATAAACCTCTTAGAAATGATAATGGACATGTGAAACGTGATGAGATGCCTATCTTCAATCAAAATGGGCAAGTGAGAAGACATTATGAGTCAATATTTCTATTAGATGAGGAGTTCAATCAAGCTTGCATGTGCTTCAGAATTATGAAGACATTTGGCCATTCATTAAGTAAGTCTATAGGACTAGGCCATCACTTACCCAAATAATTTTTTATTATCACCTCTTAATTAATTAGGTCATACATTACAGGAAGCACAAGATAGAGACTGAAACACAAGCTTCAATGGTTAGGGAGTTCCCCAAACAGTTTTGTGCACAAATATGTTTTGACCTCATGTTTTCATTAGTCAATTTAAAAGTTATGATATTCACACATGTTGTCATTTATAAGTTTTAGAGTTAGCTGCATAGGGTGATGCAAGTAATGATCTCATGAGTCTTAGAGTTGGGCCACTCAAAATAGGTCATCATTATTCCACATTTATGGTGAATGGATTTAGATTCCATACTCAAGATCAAGCCTCTAGTAGGAGAACATAGAATAGTGAAGTTCTTGTAAGGAGTGATGATTCAAACAAAGTAAAAGAGTATTATGACATATTGGAAGATATATATGAGTTGTCATATGTTGGGAATAAGAAAGTGTATCTCTTTAAGTATTATTGGTGGGATGTGGGTCATTTAACAAGAGGATATAAGGTTAACAAGTATGGAATCATAAATGTTAACATTCGATACTCACTAAACTTGAATGAGCGATTTATCTTGGCATCTTAAGAAGAACAAGTGTTCTACTTGGCAGATATTTGTCACCCAAATTGGCTTGTTATAAAATAAATCCTCATAACCTCTTTAATATGACAAAGATGGTTGATGATGGCACAGATGGGGACAATGATGAACTACTAGTTGATGAGGCTTATTAGCATATTGAAATTAAGGTAGATTTGACTACTAATTGATAGGACATCACCACGGGGAATGCTTTTAAGTGTAAAGTGTCTACGCCACCCACTTTACCATAGTCTATGATACAACAAGAACATGAGGATTCTTTACCCATACAGCCATCACTAAACTAGAGTAGTGCAAGTATAATCATTTGCGGATTTTATTTATTTATGGTTAATTTCCCTTTCTCCCCACACACACGTGCACACATATATATCAATGTGTAATTATTATTTATGATCCACATGCCTTATTCAACTTCTTATAGCACTGTTAAGAAAAAACAAGGGAGGTATAAGTGCGTATCTATTGATTTAAAGACAAAGTATAGTGGAAATATTGTTATTAACATCCCTGAAGACTTTAAGTGGGTTGTTGGAGATAACGCTCAAGAGTTCTCTAATTACTATGGCCAAGTGGTCTGGACCACTTGTTTGTTTAGAAATGGCAACTAGTTTGGTCAATAGGAAAAATATTGGGAGATCATGTAGTTAAAAGTTAAGGTAATATGTTTGTGCAAAGGCATTTATACAATCTAAATGATATTTAATTTTTTAGCAAATTAAATCATTTTATAGATAATTACAACTATTTATGTTTCTTATTCATAGGACAAATTTGAACCACGCAAGGATCAATCTAAGTTGTTGATAAAATGCTTCACTCTGAGCACTTTGTAAAAACTATTCAAGAGTTTAAAGATAAAGTTACATGATCTAGTCAAATTTTAAATACAAATGAGGATAGGCATATAGTTTGACTAGTTAATGTGCATCTTATAAATTAGGAATGGCTGCTCCAACACTGGGCTATTGAAGATTTCAAGGTAGTGTACTCTGGCTATATAGTATGATTTAAACATGCTCAGCTATGTGCAATTCTCATAACTATTTTTAAAGGATAATAAAGTTTTTTTGCCTAATTGTAGGTAGTGATTGACAAAAATAAACTAAATAAGGGAAAGCAAATAACCAAGCATACATATGGACATGCTCATTTATAGAGGTGTATCATAGCTTAGTGAGGAGCGCTTCTTTTTTCATTTGCCATTACGTTTCTATATACCCATTTTGTTTTCTCTATGGTTAGAAGATAAAATAATATTGTTTGGGAGGCACAACACACTTGCTAAACAAATGATGGAGAGATAAAGTGGGCTGAACCCAGGTCCTAAGAGATTCACGTACTTTTAAACATATCTCAATTTTAAAACTTTGTTCAACTATAGTTCATTGTATATGATTTTAATTTGTTGCTTAAATTATAGGGTTGCTTACACAAGCTAGTTCTCTAACAACAATCATTAGAAGTTGAATCCCATATGACTAAAGATGAGATTTTATCTATACTAGGTGCACAATTAGGATTTATTCATAGAAAGGGTTATGGAAAGAAACCTCAAAAGAAGAAACCTATTGACTAAGTTAATGTGGACTACAGGGTGTTATCTATGATAGAACAAGTCTGAGAAGAAATGGAATGAAAATGAGAGGAGGATTGTGCCTAAATGGCACAAGAGCATGAAGAAATGGAACAAAAAATGTAGGAAGAATTTAAATGAAAATTTTAGCAAGAGCAAGCCTAGATGGCCCAATAGGTGCAGGATGAAGTTCATGTATAAGTGATTGCCTTGTTATCCACATTGCAGCAATAGGTATATTAAACACTTCCCTTCCTCTTTCCAATAATAAAAGATATTTAGAGTTGTTTTTCAATCTAATAGGGACATCTACCTTCAAGTAGTAGTACTTCAGGTAGATTAGCATAGTGAACTTAAATAAATGATAATACATTTATAAAGAATGCTTGGTTTCAAGTTTAAATTTTAACTCAAATGTTGTTTGGTATTTGCACTGGTATTGTTTGTATTTTAGTCCAAGGTGATTACTATTATAAATTTAATAACATTTCTTTTTTCCTTTCTTTGGAGGTTGAGTGAGCTTCATAGGATGAAAGAGTATATTCAATCTATTCCCACTTCGCTAGTTGTGTATTTAAGCAGTTGAACAATTATTATTAATAAATGTAGAGTTTGTGGCTTTAACTTTCCTATTGTTAGTCATGTATATGAATATGAATTTGTTGAGTCTCCTATTGCTTTTCCAATTATGTACAATCTATGAATATAAAGTTAATTTTAATAAAATTTTCTTTTCTATTGATGTGATTCAATTTGGTTTTTATAATTTCAGTTTACTATTTGCTTTTCATCTTTTGTGAAGTTGCTTTTAGCACTCTTTGAATTTTATATCATTTTTTGAGTAAATATTGTGTAATTACATATAAGATATTAAAAAAATTTATTGACACCTTTAATGTTGACATCATTCATCACTAAGGGCATTGACACATTTAGCAGCAACTAATGTCATCACTAAAAATAACATTTAGTGGCAATAATTTTAGTTGCCACCAAAGGTTTAGATTTTAGTAACCAAAGTCATCACTAAGCAACTACTTAGTGGCAATGAATGACAGGTGCCACTAATTATTGAAATTTAATGACAACAAATCACCATTAAAAAGTTTCTTTTTAGTGGCGATACTATTGGTTGCTACTAAAACCCCATAATTAGTGGCAACTTTCTTGCCATTAATCATAACTTTTCAATGGTGACAAATTAGCATCATTACTAATTTTTGCCAATTAGTGGCAATACATAAGCATTTTTTTAACTACGAACCTTCTTTTAATTAAAAGTAATTTTTCTCTACACTATTTAATGGAGACTAATGTTGCCACTAAACATTTTTTAATTGTGACAAAAGTCCAACCAATAATTTTTTTTAGTGGCAACCTTCTTATCGCCACTAAGACCTTCTGTTACACTAATATTTGCAGCGACAGTGGCTTTTTTAGTAATGACTTCTATAATTTTAATGGCGACTTTTGCCATAACTAAAAGTAATTTTTTATAGTATATGATAATATTTATATTCTTCATATTAGCGATATCATTGCACAAACATGTCTTGCATCATTGCATGATCAAAATTGGTTATGGCATAAAAGGTTAGGTCATGTTAGCATGAAATTGTTATATAAATTGTCATTAAAAGACTGTGCTTGTTTATTGAAGCTCAAGTATGAAAAAATCAAATATGTGAAGCATGTTAAAAGGGAAGCAAAGTAGATCCTCTTTCTTATCCAAGGAACTTATTTTAACATATAGACCATTTCAACTCATACATATGGATTTATTTGGTTCAGCTAGGATACAAAGCCTTAAAGGAACGTCCTCATCAAGAATTAGAAAGTATACAAGCTGAACTTGGTTTATAGCAAGAACCTATTGTTGATCTAGAAACTTCTCCTAATCAACAAAAAGAAAATGAAGAAATCATCCTTGCTCAGCAAGAAGTTGACCTTGATAAAAGCAAAGTATCTTGAGAATGCACACCACCTATGAGACTAAACTCCAAAGCTTGCAACAAATTAAAAAAAAAACAAAAAAAGAAACAAAAAGGACTAGATAAGTTTCCAAATTACTTTCCAAGCTACAATCAATAGGTCTTTGGCAAAATATCAGTGAAGTCAAAACAATTAGCAAACCACTTAAAAATTGCTTTTCACAAATTTCATCTTGTTATGATTATAAGAAATTATCTTGTTATGAAAAGTATGAATGTATACTATTGAGATGGATCCAAGCATACAACTAAAAATAAACATAAGCATATTTAATTTTTTTAAGTCTATATTACTTCCTCCTTTCCTTAGGCTTTGTTGCATTGTACTTACAATCCATGTACATATGCACTGTCATGACCAGTAATTTCGATAATTCAAAGATATCAAAAGAAAAGCTAATTGACTTAATTATCAGAAACTACAAGCCCAAGTAAAATGAAAGGAAAGGGCTAAAAAGATGAAAACCATGAAACAATAAGAAAAGAGGCCAATCAAACAAAAAATTAGGGAAAATCATGGATTTAAAAATAGTGAGATTTAACATAAGATATTCATATTCCTCATCACAATATGATATAATAAGATTAATAGATTAACTAAATGAGGTTAGAATGGTTAAATCTTTGAGGATGTACATTTTAGGCTTCCTAATAGCAGTATTTTTTATTAAACTTTTTTAGACTATTTTAAATCTCAAAAATCCATTTGCTTCTTGAAAGGAGACTTTGTTGGTTGACCACTTGAGAAAAAGAGAAAATTCAGATCAACTAATTCTAGCATAGAAATCTTCATCTAACAAGTTTTCAAATAAGGTATGATATCAATTAAGAAATTTGCTATTTCTTTGGACTTCTTTTCTTTTATGGTTCAATTAAAGAAAAAGGCAAAAGAGAGAGCTTATGTTTGATGAAAAACTTGATAGGAACAAGGGTTTGGAAGTGTGGAGGTTAAATTTATGCAAAGGAAACAACTTAGAAAGCTATAGAAAGCCATGTAGGGCCACTTAGGGTTCCAAACAAATTATGGAAGATGTAAAACCCTAGGAAGATGTTTTGAATTATCTAAGACCAAACTCAGACTAGAAAAAGGGTCAACAATATTCCATATCTATCAAATTCTTTATGAAAATGACAAAAACTCTATTAGGTTACAAAAGGGTGCATGTCTTTGCTTTGTATAAGATGAAATGCCTAAGGAGTGTTTTCATAAGTTCCAAGATTTTAAGAGGCATAAACATGAGCAATAAATACTAATGGAATTAATTTAGGAGCCCTATTTCGAAAGATGAAAATTTAGAGGGTCTAATGAAGTAACTTGGTATTTGATGTGTTTAACCTTGCATATGATAGCTCTAACGAGTTCCATTAAAGTTATATGGCTCATATCAAGTGATATTTTGAAGTATGGAAATTGAATTATGAAAGTTGCTACTTAATAGACTTAAAGTAGTTCGCATTTCAAGTTTTAAAAGACCTTATTAATAGTATTATGAGTTAGAATAGGTTTTGATGAGTTGTTTTGTATTGTAAATTGATATATGTAGGCTAAGCTAGTCCAAGTCCATCATTTTATGGGTGTCAACCTAAGAAAGACCAAGGAAAAGGGAGGGAACAAGGGAGTTAGTAGTAGCTTAAGGCTTCTAGCTCCATAAGGTAGCTATCTCTTCCTATCTTGCTTACATTTGAGTGTATGAATGAGTTAAGGTACTTATGTATTTAGTTGTTTAATAATTGCATAAGTTAGCCTTGAATTGGCTTTTATCATGATTTTTATGCATGTATGATGTTATGTTAAGCTCTAAGTATGAGATGGCAGAGATTGAGTGCAAAAATTCTTCCTTAACCTCAAAATAAGCTTAACTAGTATGTTATCATGCCATGGCTAGATGAGAATTAAAGTTTCATACCAATTTTCATGTTTGAGTTACTTAATGCATATAGTCTATATGCATGCATTTTTTCATTTGCTTTCATTGTATGCATTGATGTAGAATGAGATTCGCTATTGAGATTCTCCTAAAAATCTCACCCCTTTATCTACCACTAACTATAATAAGTACTTTAAGCAAAGACAAAGAACTGGAGAAGGTTTAGAGCTTATAAGACCTTTAATAGAAAGCCTTTTATGTATATATATATTTGATATGTGTGTGTGTGTGTGTAACGACCCTAACTTCAAATTATAGTAATTAAGGTTAAAGATGTAATTAATAATCATAAATCAAAATTTGAAGTCATTAAGATTAATTACATCAGGAAAATGTGAGGAAATTTGAAACTTTAATGTTGTTAAAGTCATTTGATAGACAACCACAATTATTCGAATGTGCAAGTGAATTTAATTATCAATGAGGAGCCTTTAATTCTCCCATCCATCAATTCCAACTCGTAAAATCATCTTACAAGTATTTCTAGATCATTCCTTAGCATTTCTTTAAGAGAAACTAAGGTTTCTATGTGAATATGAGAAATAGAGCATCTTCGCCACAGTTAAATTCCCTCACGCCCCAGCCAATTACTCTCGGGTTCAACTCCTTACGCCTTCACAAATTTTGCACATTTCACCTCGGCCAAATACCCTTTGGAACACCCATAAATCTGCCTTTTAGACTTAGTCGTGACTAACCTCACTGTTCGCCATGGCCAATTGCTATCTGTTTTCTTACTTGGTAGTTTCTCCACATTTGGCCGAGGCCAATTAAATGTTGGTCGTGGCCAATTCCCCTCTATTACCATTTGGCTGAGGCCAATTAAATTTTGGCCGCGACCAATTCCCTACTGTTCCTATAACTCCCAAATTTTATCTCATGCTCTCCAATTCCCCTTCAGCAACACTATAGGCCACTTTAACTTAGTTTGTGAAGATTTAGTGTCTTTCTTTTACATAATCTACCTAACACATCTATCATTACCCATTCAAAACTCAAATATGGATCTTTAACTCTCTAGCCACCATAAACCAATGAGTTCATATATCAATGACAGCAAATGTATCTGGTCACAAGGTGCATGGGGCTCATGCTTAATGTTCATACAAGATCAAGTCACTTATCTATTGTTAACCAATTATAACCATAATGTTTAATCCCATGATAATTAAATTACATATACAGTCCCTACACTTGGCAATTCATGATACAATGCAGCAATGATACAAAACTAGTAATCTGGTTACAATACAATTTGACAAGGTTTCCAAACCTATATGCTACCAAATCATTTAATAAGATCCTGTTAATTTTCTCCTTACCACTAAGAGGTCTGGTCCCTGAAAATGTTAGCCCACAACAGGGTGAAATATACAATCTTAGTAACAAAAGGAAATTTTCATATACATGTACAAGTTAATCAACCCAATGCAATTTCATGTCATCAATACTAAGATCATCAATTCAATTTGCAAATGAATTAGTTGAACTACCAATTACTACTGTCCCATACCAGCAATCATACACAACATGTAAAGGCCAATAACACCGAGAGAGGTCTGCTAATGGCACCTATTCCATAATGAGTACAACTAGGGCTTAGTGCATCTGGGGTCTGATCACAACCCTATACTCGATCGAAATACATGCACAGGTGATAACCGTATCATAGCTCCACCATGGACTCACAAGGTCCAATCACAATAATAATTCAAGTAGTCAACCAATCATTTAGCATTTCAAAATCATATATGTACAAACAATATCAGATTAACATGAACATATATATGAAATTGAAAAATTAATCCCAGTTACCTCAATGAAGCTAATTACTCATCCTCTAGCTACCGTCATAATTCAAAGCACACCATGCCTAACATAAGTATAATCATCATTATTCAACTACCATTAGCAAGGAATTTCTTTATCCACAGATTAATCTTAATAAGAGTATATTAAGAACTTCTTACCCAAGCTTCTTAAGGGTCTACTGTACCAATTCAAGATTGCAACAACAAGAACTCACAATGGGTCACTCCTAACATTTTCATTTTCGCACATGTAAAAGCCATGCACTAAAAGTCAGTCCAAATGATGAAAATTCTGTATATATATCACACAAGAGAAAGGGGAACACTTACACATACACCCAAAAGGTCAAATGGATTAGTTTGAGCCTCAAATACCAAGAACACACCATGGGTCTTTCTAAAATTCAAATTTAAGTCATCAAGCCCAGAAGTTTCATTGTTTCACCTTCATCTCCTTATAATTTCGCACAACAGTAAAACTCATTATGAAAATCAATCCTTGAGGATATTTTCTAGTAAAATAGTACACAAAATGATAGGGAAATACTAACCCAATCACCCCTTTAGCTTCTACTCTGAAAATCTTCTAAGAAAACACCCAAACACTAAATTTTAGATTTGAGAAGGAGATGAAAATGCTCAAAACCAGAAACTAATTAGACCAAAATGAAGAGGAGAATGAGAGGGACATGTTTTATATAGATTACATTGGCCAAATCTTCCTCTAGACGTGAAAAATGGTAGAGGAATGTAGAAAAACCCTAACCTCCCTTTCAACCTCCGAATTTTGCTTTGCCTCTTGTTTTTTTTCTACAAAATGGGGAGGAGGCTAAGTGTATTTAGGGTTTAGTTGTGTTTAAGTTGGGTCCGAAATAAGTTGTGGGTTGACCCAAAGGCCCAAATCCTCATGGGTTCAGATTTTTATGCTTGTTTGGTCTTATTTCATAAGTTGGGCTGCAGAAATTTGATTGGGTTAGGCCAAGTTCTAATAGTCAATCCAACTTAAGTCTGCATAATATGTATTGGGCCAATTATAAGGGCTCATGTAAATTGGATCTTAGGCCTCTATTTCACTAAATCAGATTTGGCTATTGCTAGGTGATCTCTCTTAGCCCAAGTCTCATGATAAGGAGTTGGGCTTGCACCTAAAATCATTGGGCCTCCATAAATCTTTACCCATAGCTTTCTCAAATTAATTTTAGGTCCAAATTAAGCTTTAATCCAATTGAAATCTTGAACTCATATTAATAACTTATTTCTCTGTAAATTTTCATTCATATAACTCACCTAATTATTCCATAATAATTATTCTTAATTAGTCCAAATACATTATTAACACCTTAATTAATTTTGGGGTGTTACAGTGTGTGTGTGTGTGTGTGGAGACAAATTAGTGATGAACTATTATGTATATGATGATGATATGTAATGGTAACTCTTGTACAAGCTTAAGAATATGTATGTGTCTTACTTTGATGCAAAAATTTGTAAATGGAACATGCTTTTATATGTGAGAAGTTACTTGTTCTATATGTATGATTGGGTGTGAGATGGTGACTTTTAGTAGCTACTCTTATTTTTTATATTGACCCTTAGAGAAATGAAGTATGAATGGATCAAAATTTACTCAAAGGAAAAGATTGTGTATTACAGTTCAAATGGACTACTTTAGAACAAAAAATTACTCCAAATGAGTCATAAATTGCATCCTTACCCTTAACAACTCAAATGACTTAGTTTATGGCTAAAATTTGGTGGGGCTTTCCAACAAGTCAAGGATGGTATTTTTTTTAGCTCTATAGAATATTAGATGAATTTTTTGATTTTGTCCTAAAAAGCTAAATTATGCAATTACTGTTCACTTTTTACATAGCCCTTGGTTTTCATAACTTTTAGAGGATCAAATAGATTCATTTTTACTTGAAATTTTTATAGCATAAAGTTTATATCATAAATTTTTCATGGACACCTAGTTTGCATAAATCGAAATTATATAGCCAAAGTTATAAATTTTTGAAATTTGGACCATATTATGTCAAAATAGGTCAAATTTGGTTATATAGCTCCATTATACAATTAGGACTTATATAATGATCATATGAGTTAAAACAAATGTTTGTATAGAGTTTATTGAGTAAAATGGCAAGAAATTCTAATTCTGACCCTAAAGGTTCGATTGACATATGGAAAGCCTATAAATCACCACTAAACGTTTTGCTGCAATTCCAATTTGTTGTCTTAGAGAGGAAATGATAAGAGTTTCACTGTGTAACATATGTTATGACATGCACAAACACCTAACCAGCATGTTTGGCAACTTTATTTAATGGTGATTAAGCACAATACTCTCTTTTTAGAGTTTCGAAAACATATAAAATGCAATATAGCACAATTGATTTTTCTTTCCTTTAATAAATATAAAGCACACAAAACTAAAAACAAAAGAAACAAAAACAAAAGACCACTTGAGAGAAGAACCTTAGTTAACACAGTGTGCTTCAATTCTTCTTCAGAATATCCCAGACTAAATCTCCATAGGACCTCAATTTTCAACAATAAAGAAAAATAATAGTAGCAAAAAATTCCTACTAAAAAATTAAATCACTCACTAAGACAAGAGATTTTCTAATTGGCTATCAAGTTGGTCGATGAAGGGCACAAATTTGTTGCTGATTTGGTCAAAGAAGGTTGTGCTCTAAAGAGACAATGTATGATTCTCTTCAAGTGGTTGGATTCAATTAGAGATGCTCTGGTCATTGCAGATCTTGTCATGAAGGAATTTTGTGGTCATTGGTCTCACCTTGTGCATATGGATGAAAAAGAAAATCATATATCTAGTGATTGGTACCATGAATGAAGAAGAAGAAGAATCATGGATTTGGTTTGCTTTGTAGTCTCCATAAGGTTGAATTTGAAGAAGCAAATGGGTTCCTATGGCTGAGACACTGAGTTTAGCATATTTGTTTTAGGCTTTAGCTTTAGGAGATTTAAGGGGGGGGGGGGAAGAAACAATTTGCCATTCTAATTGTAAATTATTGCAAGAATTAAAAAAATTTACAATTTTTTTAATTTTTAATGTAATTTACCATGAGAATTAAAAAATTTATCCCTCTTAAATTTTGCAAAAATTTTTGAAATTCTCATGATAAATTACTAATAATTTTTTTTTTTATTTTTATAGTAAAATATTGTGAGAATTCAAAAAATTATACAATTTTTTTCCAAAATTCTCATAAAAAGATTATTGTGAGAGTTATAAAATATTTTTCTTCTTAAATTTTGCAAAAAATTTTGAAATTCTCATAATAAATTATTGTGAGAATGAAAAAAATTGGAATTTATTTTTCATAGTAAAATATCATGAGAATTCAAAAAATTACACAACTTTTTATTTTTTCTTAATTCTCACAATAAATTTCCATGAGAATTAAAAAAATTGCAATTGTTTCCTCTATAATTTCCATGAGAATTAAAAAAATATTTGTTAAATTTTTTTAACAAAAAATATTCTATGAGAATCACTGGCATCTCATTCCTACTATATGGTAGCATGTTTGTTAAGAGTTTTTTTCAATTCCTATACGTGATATAATTGGCACCCCATTGGGAAGAAGTAACATTCAGATAATGCATCAAAAGAAAAAAAAATCGCAAAAGCCACTATATTACATTTAAAATTTTTAAAATTTAAATAATAAAAAAATTTTGTTATGATGTATCAAATTAAAATCGGCAAAACAATCAGAGTTCAGAGATAATAAACAAATATTTTATATTAGAGAGTGAATTAATTGATTTACTTTATTTTTTACTAGATTTGATTCATTAAAAATAAAATTTTTTAATTTAATTTTTAAATATCTTTCAATAAAAATAATATTTTTCATTAAGCAAAAATTGAATTTCATGTGATGTTAACTAATTATATAAATTTGTTTAGATGTCTTTAATCCTAAAATTAAACTATTTTTAATTTAGTGCTGTATTTTAAAATTTTAAAAAATTAAAAATTCATAAACACTTTTTAAAAAAAAATCATTTTGATTGAATAAAAATATTTAAAAACATTTTAAAAAATTTTCTTTCAAAGAATTTTAAAAAAAATTGAGATTTTAGAATCATTAATTTACCAATTATTTACAAGTAAGACCTTATTTTAAACCCTCATGGATTATTTTCAATTTAATTAGTCCCTCTTATAACTATTTTTTTGATTTGATCTATTATATATAGAGTATTTCTTAATTTCGTTCCTCATATTTTATAAGTATATAATTTTCATTTAATCTGTCACAAATAAAATTATTATCAATAAAATTATTTTATTAATTATTATAAATAAAATTAACTTGTGTAATGATATAAAATTATATATTTTTGATAAGTTATAAATAATATATTTCTATCAGTATATTATAAATGAAATTTACAATAGTTGATAGAAGGAACTCCGTAGTCATTGGTCGCGCCTTGTGGATCTGGATGAAAAAGAAAATCATAGATTTGGTGACTGGTACCATGAATGAAGAAGAAGAAGAATCATAGATCTGGTTTGCTCTGTTAGTCTCCCCAAGGTTGAATTTGAAGAAGCAAATGGGTTCCTGTGATTAAGACACTGAGTTTAACTTACGCATTTTAGGCTCTAGCTTTAGAAGATTTTGTTTTTGTTTTTTTTTTTGGGGGTGGGAGAAACAATTTGCAATTCTTATACTAAATTATCGTGAGAATAAAAAAAGTTACAATTTTTTTAATTTTTAGTGTAATTTATCATGAGAATTAAAAAAATTATTCCTCTTAAATTTTGTAAAATTTTTTGAAATTCTTACAATAAATTATTGTCAAAATTTTTTTATTTTCATAATAAAATATTGTGAAAATTCAAAAAATTACACAATTTTTTTTTTCAAAATTCTCATAAAAGATTAATTTGAGAAGTAAAAAACACTTTGTCTCTTAAATTTTTGCAAAAAATTTTGAAATTATTATAATAAATTATTGTGAGAAAAAAAATTGAACTTAGTTTTCATAGTAAAATACTATGAGAATTCAAAAAGTTACATAATTTCTTTTTATTTTTTCTCAATTCTCATGGTAAGTTTCCACAAGAATAAAAAAATTGCAATTGTTTTCTTTATAATTTCCATGAGAATTAAAAATATATTTGTTAAATTTTTTTACGAAAAAAATTCTATGAGAATCATTGGTATCTCATTTCCACTATATTATATCATGTTTGGTATAGTATTTTTTTTAGAATTCTCTCAAAAAATTCTTATGAAAAAAAAATGAGAATTATAAAAAATTATAAATCGTGATAAAGTCTATGAGAAACTTCACCCTACAAACATTTCACAAAAATTTTATGCAAAAAAGAAGAAAGACAAGATTTTTTTTTTTAAAAATCTATTCCCATATGTAATCGTGATATAATTGGCAGCCCATTGGGAAGTTTAACATTCAGAGAATGAATAAAAGAAAGAAGAAAATAAAATCGCAAAAGCCAATATATTACATTCAAAAATTTTAAAATTTAAATAATAAAAAACTTTTGTTACAATGTATCAAATTCAAATGGGCAAAAACAATTAGAGTTAAGAGATAATAAACAAATATTTTATATTAGAGAGTGAATTAATTGATTTACTTTATTTTTTACTAGATTTAATTCATTAAAAATAAAATCTTTTAATTTAATTTTTAAACATTTTTCAATAAAAATAATATTTTTCATTAAGCAAAAATTGAATTTCATGTGATGTTAACTAATTATATAAATTTGTTTAGCTGTATTTAATCCTAAAATTAAACTATTTTTAATTTAGTGCTGTATTTTAAAATTTTAAAACATTAAAAGTCATAAATGCTTTTTTGAAAAAAATCATTTTGATTGAATAAAATTATTTAAAAACTAATTTAAAAAAATTTTCTTTCAAAGAATTTTAAAAAGATTGAGATTTTAGAATCATTAATTACTAATTATTTACAAGGGAAACCTTATTTTAAACCCTCATGGGTTATTTTTCAATTTAAGTAGTCCCTCTCATGACTATTTTTTTAATTTGATTAATTTGATCTATAAATAAAGTATTTCTTAATTTAGTTTCTTATATTTTATAAATATATATTTTTCATTTAATCTCTTATAAAGAAAATTAACTTGTGTAATGATATAAAATATATATTTTTAATAAGTTATAAAGAATATCTTTTTATCATTATATTATAAATGAAATTTATAATAATTGAAAAAATAAAATTATTAATAACAATTTTATTTATGAGGAATTATTTTGAAAAATATTTATATCTAAAAATTAAATTAAAAAATAATTTTTAAAAAATAAATTAAAGATACCTCATATATACAAAGGAAGAAAATGAAATTTTAGTCCATTATTTTCTGAACAGTGTGAAATCCAAACTGACCCGACCCAATGAATTGGTTTTTGTCCAGAAGGCTAAGTGGGGCGGCGCGGATGGAGTGCGAGGGTATTAAATTTGAGAGCGTAAGCTGCCATTTGGCCTCTGCTTGACTGTTATAGACTGCAACGAAGCACTTCGGTCCTCGCTCTGCTTAGCATCCTCTTTCGCCTCCTTCAACGCCCTAACCTCCGTCGGTTTCGTCGTCCGCCATCTCCATCAGCAGGTACTTCCAATGATCTTTCTCATATTCTATTTCGCTTTACGCCATGCCTGTGATGAATTTCTTCATTTGCCCCATTAATGTAATGCTTTTGTGAGGCAAGCATTGAAAACTAGCTTGTATTTTCTATGGGCTGTGGACTAGAAGACCAGAACATTATGAGAGAGATAGAATAAGAAGCTGAACTTGGAGTTGTTATTTCCCTAAATTTGAAATTTAAGTTTGTGTTTTTTGAATCAGTATTTCAGTTGTCATTTTTTCCCCCTAAATTTAGAGGATTTTACTTAATTTTTAGTAGTTATTTCGGCTTGAATTGGGCTAAAAAGATATCCTCCACTACAGGGAACAGGGGCCAGGACCACCCTTTTACCATCCCTACTCTGGTATCACTAGCCAATTTTGAGGCGCCGCTTTATCTTGTCCCCATTTTCGTCTTTCATTCCAAAACCATTTTACACGAAGTGTTTATTGTGTGTTTTGGGCATTTTTTTTTTCCTGATGGGATCGAATAAACAGTTGCAGGTACAGAAGGATAACTATCTTGATGTAAATGAATGAACACTTGCAGATGCACAGGGAATCATGGGAATTTCTCGTTCTTGTAAGGCCTGGAAGATTTACTTTTGAAATGTTATTGCTGTTTTATTTCTTGTTCCTTGAAGTTGAACTTACCCATGTGGGTTTTTTATGGTTGAAATGACATGACACTTTAACTTTCTAGCCTGTTTAATAACGCACATGTAACTAGCATTAAAGTCTAATCATATATTCATTTCACGGCACGTTCAGAAATTTGGAGTTAACTTTTGGTACATAGGAGGGCAATAGAGTAGATAAATACAATGTACAATAACTCTGTTCAATTAAGTTATAAACTCTTTATAATTCAAGTGATGATTTGAGGAAAGTAGCATTATTAGCCTTCTGTTTCTTAATAGTTAGGAAGGCTTATATCATAGCTGTATAAATGAAGTCCTTGTTGTATATGAGTGATATATTAATGCTGCAAGACCTTAAGGACAGGGCAAAAGAAAATATGCTACCCAAATCTCCTTATTACTCTGTCTGGCATAAACTTCTAATATTGTGAATTTAAAACTTCTCAGATGTTATCTCCTTATAACACTCTTTTAATATTTTTTTTCATCTACTTAGCAAATTGTAATATTTGTCTAATTTATTTCTATACCTCACATGACATTACTCATCCTTGGCAGTATGGGGCTTGTTTCTTCCTTCTCTGTTGTTCATCTGCCACAATACAAGCACAAAAATAGCTGTTATATGATTGTACCTTCTGTGTGTCTGGGTAGTAAGAGGAACTACTGTTGCCAAATTTCAGTAGTGGATTGTGGAAGATTTATTACAAGTTCCCATACTTCAAATAATCCCTCCAGAGGTTTGAGCTCAGCTGACAGTTTGTTGAAATATACATCTGACGGAACCCATCCAGTCCTTCAAGCAAGTGGTCTTCAGCACTGGTTTAAAAACTGGCAAAAACTTAGAAAGAATAAACTGACAGCTAGCACTTTTGCTGGGGCTATTGGATTTTGGCCTCGACGAAGGGTCCAACTTTGGTTAGAGAAGCTGGGTGCAATTGAACCATTCTCAGGGAACCTTGCTACCTGTTGGAGCAATATTAAAGAGGAGGAAGCACTTGAACGATACAAACTGATAACTGGAAATACTGTCATGTTTCCTGAATTTCAAGTCTATAGTGGGAACCCGGATGATGATTGGCTAGCTGCTTCACCAGATGGTATAGTTGACAGGCTGGTGTATGAGTTGCCTTCTCATGGTGTGCTGGAGATAAAGTGCCCATATTTCAATGGGGACATGAGTGTTGCTTTCCCTTGGTCTCGAATTCCACTTTACTATATTCCCCAAGCTCAGGGTTTGATGGAAATTCTAGGAAGGGATTGGATGGACTTTTATGTTTGGACTCCTAAGGGAAGTAGTCTGTTCAGGTTGTATCGTGATGCAGAGTATTGGGAAGTAATGAGGATGGCACTATCTGATTTCTGGTGGAAGCATGTACAGCCAGCAAGAGAACTGTATAAAATTAATGTTATAACAAATCCCCTTTTTGAATTAAGATCACTGAGACCAGCTCCTAGGCATGCATTATGTGGTTATATAGTTTATGAAAGTAAACGCATTGTTGATAATTCAAAGTTATTGATGCGGGAAATTCATGGGAAACTGGTCAACTGATGCCTCTATCTGTTAGAGAGAAATCATGATTGAATTAACAAATTCTTGATTACAGATTTCATACCCTTTTGCCTGGTTAGCATAAATCAATATGATTTATGAGGAAAATGACCTTGCTGAAGACTTGTGAATTGGTGATGTTGATAATAGGACCATCTTTGAGCAGAGACACTAATTTACAGTATCAATTGTCAAATAAGATTAATAGTAGAAGAAAGATATGAGGTTAGAGAGAGACAAGGTCAACAGGTTATTGAACTTTACAATATTGAGATATTTATTGCAGCAGAGGCAGCAGAGAGTTGGATTATATTCAAACCTCTCAGCACTTGAACTTTTTTCTACCATGCACGCACTCTCCTTGTATTCATCAGCACATTGGATCTGTTGGCCCACTTCTTTTTAAGAATAACAGAATTATCTCATACTTGAAGTGCGTTCATCTCAATAGTAGGATTTACACATTTCATGCTTTGAAGTCCGGCCTTCTGATGCAGGATTCCATTCCTCTTCACTTCCTCTCTTCAGTCTTGCCGGTGACTAAGATTTATTGTCTTCATACAATTGATCCATTTCCCTATTTAGGCTCCAGCAAGGTAGAATCAAAGGTGAACTTGTGTTTTTGATCGTTCTATTGAGAAAATTAGTTGTGATTTTGATCTTGAATGCTTGATTGTTGAGCTCATTTACTCAGATCACAATTTTCTTTAGAATTGGGAAGATATCTATGAAATTGTTTTGAAAGTACAGTGATTGTTTCTGTATAAAATATGAACTTGTGTGCTTCTTTGCACTGATCACGATGAGTAGGTATAGACTATAGAGTTATCTCTTATGTAAAATATGTAAACTTGTAGTATGACCTCTTCAAGTTTTTTTAATGTAGTCATAATGTTAGATTAGCTTGCAAGGAAATAGCTTAAGTTGACGAGAAGCAGTTATAGCTAAAATAGGCATAATGCTGCTGTCTGTGCAGTATACTTTTACTTAGCAGTCTTCACTGGACGTCTTCAAAAGCTTTAGAGCTATGAAGCACTAACATTGCATTTCTGCTGGTGTACTCACATATTGTATTGGTTTCAGCATGCTGTACATCTCCCCTATCAGGTAGGTATCAGCATAATTTTGCGCTAAAATCAAGGATTTTAATGCTTGTATTGTATTTTGTTAATTGTATCTGCTGGTTAAAATCCATTGTGCAGTATTTTTTTCCTTAAAATTTAATCCTAGCACTAACAATTTGTATATTATACAAATATATTTTCTTAATATTTATTATACCCTGATGCACCTGTATTTTAGATTCTTAGAAAATTTCAGTATCCATGTATCATATCATATGGGATACAATATGCACACCTGTTGGTGCTATATGGTCTCTTAGATGGTAAAAGTTTGAGGTTTTTTTTCCCCAAAAATTCTGCAATAGTAATTTCCCTAAGCTCTTGTTTTAATTACTTACTCTCTTGTCAGCATATACCTGAGTTTAGGAAATTCCCCTCTCTCTCTCTCTCTCTCTCTCTCTCTATATATATATATATATATATATATAGGTCCTGATCGCAAGTTCTCTATCAAGATATAACTAGAAGATTGGGACAGAATTTACTGACTTTATTTTGGGGATAGGCCTCTTCAACTTTGTGAAGTTGAAGGAGTTTGAGTCTTTGATACCATTCATTTATTATATTTTTGAGAATTTACCATAAGTTATGCCTATGCAACTATTAGAAAAGAAAGATCCATGAATTTGCCCGAGAACCTGATGACATCTTTCCAGATGTGATTGCTTATAGCTATCTCCTTGGCAGCTATATTCAGTGCATCTTTTGAATCTTTAGCTACCCTTTTTTACCAAGGATGACAAAGTCTTACCGGTTGTCAGCACTTGGGTGTTAGTATGTTTGATATTGCTTATTGATTTGTTCAATTTGTGTTTGTCTTTATCTTTGTATACCCTAAACATGATCTTAAATTGCCAATTTGTCAATTGATGGGTATCTAAGCAAGGTGGGAAACCCTCCCCCAAAAGCTAGTTATTGAAGTGGGAGAACCACCCTATTTAAATACCCCATTGAGCATCTCATACTACTTGGTGTGGGACTTTGGCATCCCATACTACCTTGGTCTCCATCAATTGGCCGCCCTTGGAAAGCCGATGTCCTGGCGGTTACACTCTATAGCACTTCACTCGGCCTTCTTTCGATCAGAACCCTCCGCCATTCAGAACCTTCCACAGGTAGCCCTTTCTGGAGTCGCCGACCACCAGTTCTCATATCAATTGGTGGGTATCTAAGCAAGGTGAGGAACCCTTTCCCAAAAGCTAGCTATTGAGGTGGGAGAACCAACTTATTTAAATACTCCATTGAGCATCTCATACTATTCAATGTGGGACTTTGGCATCCCATACTACCTTGGCTCAAAACATTTGAGCTTTTTGTTTTTTCTAAAATGAATACATACTAATATCTAATAAAATAGTATTTGTTAATACTAACTCTGATGAAATTTATATATCTATTAATAACACCTTGTTGTACCCATATCCTTGCATCATAACATGTTACATGCATAATGTCAGAAAAATTTAGTAGTCCACAAAACACAGCAACATGTGAAATTATATAGATAGTCCTGCATAAGGATCATTAAAATGTAAAATCCAATTATCATGTAGACTCAGTTTATGAAACATTTACAGCATGGAAATGAAGTTGTTATAAAATTTGACAATATAAGCAATCAATATAACATTGAGAAGCCACATATGGGAAAATCCAAAAATCCATAATGGAGGCCAAAAAATATGTATGGTAGGGCATTAAAAAGGTTGAGAACATAATTATTAATTGCATGCAGCGTACTTGTAGTGCCAAGGGCTCTAAAATGCTATAGCACGTAGTGCATAGCATTGTGTGAGATATCAAAATGTTGTTCACAATTTAAAAGAATTCAAATATAATTGATAATGACTATTATATATAGAAAACCAAACTTACATTTAAAATTTAAAAGAAAAAATATGACAAATAAATCATCCATAAATCACAAATCAAACAGTTAAAATACATCAATGTTTAACAAAGTTTTTGAGTCTAAGCTTTATCCTAGGATTGCTAGACCAATTCCTCCTCTTCATTAATGCAACATCATCATAATGATCCTCATTAAGTAATCCCTCAATTTGCTCTTGATCTTCTAAGGTTTCCATTTACTCATCAACGATATACAAAGCAAAGTAAGAGGAGGATGTCATTACCCTCTTATCGTGATCTTGATAAGATTAAAAAAAGATGCTAAATCATTCAATATTGATTTTCCAAGTATGGGTCAAGTGAATCTACAGCTGATAGCCCTTGCAAAATCACTTAAACGAGGGTTGGTGTTACCTTATTTATATGTAGTGCCTTTAGCATAAGCTACAGCTGCACAAAAATACCTCATTTAGCACAGCTATAGTGAAACTATATGAAAGTTTCAACACTACACATGTGGTGTAGCATGAGAAGCCATAGCATTGAGCTAGTGCTGTTAATAACGATAGTTGAGAAGGACTGATGATGGAGACCAAGGTAGTATGGGATGCCAAAGTCCTACATTGAGTAGTATGGGATGCTCAATGGGGATATTTAAGTAGGGTGGTTCTTCCACCTCAATAGTTAGCTTTTGGGGGAAGGTTCCTTACCTTGCTTAGATACCCACCAATTGATATGAGAGTTGGTGGTCGGCGACTCTGGGAAGGGCTACCTATGAAGGGTTCTGACCGGAAGAAGGCCAAGTGAAGTGCCACAGAGTGTAGCCGTTAAGACGTTGGTTTTCCAAAGGCGGCCAATTGATGGAGATCAAGGTAGTATGGGGGGCTAAAGTGTCACATTGAATAGTATGAGATGCTCAATGGGATATTTAAGTAGGGTGGTTCTCCCACCTCAATAGCTAGCTTTTGGGAGAAAATTCCTCACCTTGTTTAGATACCCATCACAAGCCTTTTTTTTTGTGTGTTTACTGCTTGTTGTTGAGTTATAATGCATTTCAAGGGCATTTTATAACATTTTTCCTCATTTTGACCCATTTTAAAAACACTTTCAAATGGTTGTTGGCATTTCAAAATGTTTGAAACTGGTTTATTATAGAAACATACTAACCTGGTTCTAACCCATTTTGGCATTGCCTGTAATGCTTTTGCAAAAAAATTATTAGAAAAAGTGGCAACATAAGGCAGGTGTGAGGTATGTTGTCCTGTATTAGTGCTTTCTAGGTAGCCTATTTTTCTTTTTTGATGAGTGATTATAAAGTTACTAAATTTAGTACCATTTTTCTGTTCTCACTCTTGGTTATCTATTTACCTGCTGTTATTTAATTCTGCTGGAAGTTCTTAGAAGAAGTAGAGACAATAGACAATATTATAATAATGAGTAAATATGAGTTCCCAAAAGTTGTATCATAATTAGAAGCAGGTGTTGATGTCTTTTGCTTGATAGCACCTTTAAGAAAACAGTGGAATTTATATATCATTGTATATCGTATATATGGATTTCTTCCCCTCCTTATGCGAAGAGATTGATGCAGATCACCAAAAATCAGTTGTAGTCAATTTTCAAACTGGAAAGTTCGATGGTGAATCTAAATTTGACGTAATTGACATTGACTATAAATTTTAACCAACATGTTACTGCCAATGATATGGTGCCGTCTGTGAAAAGGAAAAGGAAAAGAATGTATGGTATCACTGTGGCAGTCTGCCTCTGCTTATATATAGTGTATTTATCACTATTTGAGCAGTGTGATTTGGTAATAGTGCAGTAGTTAGCTTTGCTTCTGGTGAATCCTGAATTATGGTAGGATTGTTATTGTTTTATCCCTGAAACTTTGAGATCAACGACATTCTTAGTTCCTAGGATTTTTTTGGTCCGTTGATGCTGTGTTAAGTTCCTGATAACCAGGAGCAATATTCACTTCTACAAGCTGCAGTAAAAGGCATTTGGTACAAAGAATTTTTATTCCTAATGTGATTCCTAAGAATCTTATTTGCTCTTTTCACCTTACAAAAATATTCCTATGCCAGAATGTAACATTCCAACCCCTTAGGTAGGAACAAAAATTTTAAAATTTGAGGGGACGTTGCCTTCCTTGGAACGCAGCATTTCCAGCTTTATTCTTTATGCTCATGTACCAAACATGAGAATTTAATATTTTAGATTTCACATTCCCAGGTATAAAAAAGCATTATAAGTACCAAATACCCCCTAAACGCCTTGAAGTGCTAAACCTTGGTCTTTTTTAATTGTTTTTTATTTCACATATTTGAAATGAGCATCCTGATATCTTAAGAATCACATTTGTAATGGTCAGTGAAGAAGTAAAATGCCAGTGAAAAATTAGTTTGACCTTTAGGATTATTTTCTGCATCAAGTACTATTGACAAGCAGATGAGCAACTAAAAGTGAATTTTATCTTGCTTATTTTAGTTATGGAGGATTACCTGGAAAGGATAATAAAAATAAAACCATCTTAAGTATTTACAAAAAAAAGAAACACTATTACAGATCTATTTAATAAGTTTAATAATTTGTTCTTTAATTGATGACTAATTACTTCCTCATAAACCTCTTTCTGAGGTAAAGTTATCTGGCCTCTTCCTAGATACGAAGCTATCTTTCCAGTACCAGTCCATCTCTACAAGCTCTTCCCGACAGCTTTACCGTCCTGGACTAGTGGCAAGGAGCTCTCAAGTATAACCATGTTGTGGTGCCCGAGACCTGGACTACGTACCATATCTTGGCTTCGACCTTCCAATATTCCAGGTTTAATGTTTTTATTTTTATTTTTTATATTTTTAGCCAATAGGCTATTTTAAATCATGCAAGAATCATAAAAGTAGTGAAAATATTTAAAATGATATAATTTTGTAAACATGAGCAGTGTGCTGGTTCATTCTCTTTTCCTATTGTGTCCATTAAAGATTGCAGTAAGTGGCAGTTATGGTCGGAGTTGTAATTGCGGTTTCAGTGATATGTGTATTTGATTATTTGCCCAGTACTTACACTGAGTATCAACCAGGTACATGGATCTGGGGTCTTGAAGAGATGCCCGTGGGCGGTAGTAGTTGTCAATTGTTTTGCTTTGCAAGCACAACGTTTTGGATTTAGATGATAGGCATTTAATAAGTAAATATACGATGTATATTTGAAAAAAAATAGAGAGGATATGAAGTGAATGGAAAAAGAAGAAGTGGGTTTCATATATACTTACACTCTTTTTTGTCGCACGTTCTTTAAATACATGATGCATTATTGCAGAAGATCACAGTCCCAAAGTTCCTGGCTACTGGGACTTCGGATGGGAAGAAAGATGTTGTAGCAGAACATGAATAACAAGCTAAAAGTTCTAGTATCATAGGTTTCTTGATTCTTTTACTTTGTTTTCTTCATCTGTCTCGGCTTAAACTGTTGTTGGAGATGCAGAATTATACAACTCCACTGATTGAGAGTCTAATTTCTTTTTTTTTTGGGGGGGGGGGGGGGGGGGGGGGGGGGGTCGTAATTTAATATATTTGCATATTGTGAACGTTGCATAAAGTTGTTCATATGACATTTTAAGGCATCCATGTAGAAAAAATGCATAGGGAAGAATGAGTTGAAAGGAAAATAAATGTGTAAAGGTAGGACGTATCTCTTTGCACATTGGGCTTTTTAGCTCAGTTACTAGAGGAGTAAAAAAGTAACACATATTCACTAAGTTGTTAAAATTTATTGCTCATATGTTTAAATATTTTTTTAATTAAAACGTAGAATAACATCTCTTGCATTTTATTTAATAAATAATTTAAAATTTGTTTATATAAATACAGAAGATATTACTTCACATTTTGCTAATATCTTTTATTTTTAAAACAAATAACTGAATTCGGAGTCCCAACATCTGCATTCCCTTATATATATATGTGTTGGGAGTTTATTATTATTATTTTTATATAAATGGGGGGAGGTCAATTGGAGTAGTGGCAAGTGGGGAAGATAGATAGATAGAATTTAAATTTTAATATAAAGTATTGAAATATAATTAATAATAATAAATTTATAAATTATAATTTTATTGATAAATCTATAATTTTAATTTTAATTTAATTTTTTAAACTTAGTTGTGTAAAAAATTTTAGTTTTATTAAGAATTTTATTTTAAAAAAAAAACATTTCAACTTATTTAGAATAATGCATTGGCTTATTTCAATAATAAGTTCTTTATCATGTTAGCTAAACAATATATTGTACAAGAAAGGATTTGTAATCTCATTTATTATTCTAAATAATGTAATATATTATAGATAAAAGAATTTGTATTTCCATTCATTATTCTAAATAACACAGCATATTATTGAAATAAGTCTCCTTATTTATTTTTAACCAGAATTTAAAGAGTAACACCTTTTAAGCTTTTTAAAAATAAAATAAGATTTTTTTTCTTATAAAAACTTGAAATGCAAATTTTTTGTTTATTTATTTATTGTAAAAATAAAATCAATAATAAAAATCGATAAAAAAATATTTATGAAATGATTTATTTATTATACAAAAATTGTAAATTTAGCATTCCAAGTTTTTACTAAAAAAATTTTATTATTTTAAAAAAATTGAAAGGTATTAGTGTTTGGATTATGGTTAAAGATAAACAAGGAGGTTTATAAAAAATAAATGGGATTACAAGTTCTTTCCTTTATAATATGTTATATTTATCACTTGGTAGAATAAAAAACTTGTTATTGAATTAAGTCGATCTACTATTCTAAATGATTTAATATAATTTTTTTATAAATTCTTAATAAGATTTAATATTATTTTTTTATACAAATAAGTTAAAGGGAATTAAATTATATTAGTTTAGAAGTAATCTAAAAAGGGGGTTGAATTGCATTTTAAAATTATTTTATCTTATTTGATTAATTTTAATTTAAGTGATATTAGGTTTTTAAGGAATGTGATCAAATTTTTTTTATAATAAAATGTTTTAAACAAATCATAAAGAGAGTAGGGAAAAGAAAGACTTACACAATCAATTTATATTGGTTCAAATCAATATATCTTATTCCAATTCTTAAACACAAAATAAAGGTTGTTTATTAATTGTGAATAATCACCAAGTATGCAAAGCAACCTTATAATATAGGCACACCTCTCTAGTTTTTATTATGTATCTCAAGATAATTTAATAGGATTCAATACTCGTCTTTACATTTGTCTTCTCTCTATAGGTTTTTTTTATATGATAAGTAGTTTAACAACTCTTAGAAACTTTATCTAAGGTTTTTTCTAGAACTATCTCAAAGCTCTCCATTAGGTTTTTCTCAATACACCTAGAAATTTAATATCTAAAAAGAATTAGGTTAAGTTCACAAATTCTCAAGGAGTTTTCTCAATTACAAAAAGTTAACTCACACAAAACAGTTATATGTTACAACATAACTTAGAACTTCAAAGAATATGTGTTAAGTGTTCTATTCTCTCTTCTTAATTTCTTCTTTAAATGGTCTTTAATATATATTTCAACCTTTAATTTAGTGACCATTCCATTATTAATGCACATATATCCTCCAACATTTAAGACTTTGTCTTGAATGCTTCATATCAATTTGCGATGACTTCTTTTCATACCAAATAGTTCGTAAATATGTAGGTTGTTGTTTCCATGTATTATTTTTAGAAGTTAGGATATTTGAATTGATTTTTATCAATGTAGTCTCGCATATGCTTCTTTCAAGTAGCAAGACTTCCTTATATAGCATCCTTGATTTTAGACTTGTATTTTTCATTTCTAACAAGAGATATAACATTAAAAGCATAGGATAATAAATCAATGTAATATCAAAATGAGATATTTTCATATAAATAACTTGACTAATATATTTTGAAAAGTTTTCCATAACACATTCAAATTAAATTTGGGAGATATAGAAACTTTCTTTATAAATTATGTTCATAATTTTGTGGATCATATTAGTCTTATTTCAAAATCTTTTCATATAAAACATTTGACTCATTAATTTCACATTTGAAAAACTTACCATAAGTGAAATATTTCATAAAATATAAACTTTGTTAACTAATTAAAAAGGCCAATTTAACTCATTAGCAAATATCTTTTGGTCCATAAACAATATTATGATTTTAGCCCATTTCCAAAAACACACATTTGAACATGTTTGACATATTTCAAAACCAAGAAGTTTGAAAACAATTTATCCAACATTGTCTTCCTTATTATGAAAAATATGTGAAAATTGATAAGCAATAAGTTTTGGAAAATGTCTAAAGAATAGTAAGTTAAATAGCACTTCCCTTTCAGAGCATATATGAAACTAAGGGAAAGCTGCCCTTTACTTGATGATTCCTGTAGACCTATTGCAACTAATAGCTATATATACGATTCATAACATTACCAATAGCTAATTATTTTCATCACATTAGTTTGCACACATCCAAATTTCCTCCCTTTTTGCCGTAAGCAAAAAGTGAGAAGCAAGTAGCACACAAGATTAGTAAGTGCAAGTATGAGCACGAGAATTCTCTTCTTTTACCAAAAAAGACAAGCAATAACGCATTGAGAAACTACCAACAATAGATAGACAAAGTAATAAGCATAGTATAGTAAGATAATCAAGCAATAATTAAGTTAAAAACTTGGCATAGCAAGTATCCAAGTAATATAAGATTTTTACAATAGGCCTAAGCAAGCAACACATTCATAAATCATCCTATTAATATGGCTATTAATCACCAAATCCTGAGAAAATTTTAGTTAGTTAGTACAATCATCTTAAAACTCGTAAATTAGAACAAGACTTAAACTTTTCAAAACAGTCATTCATGACCTTTTTCAAATTTTGTTAAATCTTCATTTAGACTTGCAACATTTTTCTTTTAGTTTTTTATTTTCCATTAGAAGAGCTTTCATATAATATTCTTCTTCAATTAACTTAAGTTTCTCTTCTAAGATATCTTTTTCACTTTTGATTATACAACAATAACAATCAAGTCTTTTCCCACTAAGTCGGATCAGTTACATAGATCAATCGATGCCATAAAATCTTATTGTAAATCATATTATTAGACAAATTATTTAAGTCTAAATCACTCTTAATAGTTTCTTCTATAATTTTTATTGGTCTCCTTTTACCTTTGACTATTAGACTACATTCCATTTAATTTACTCTCCTTATTGAAGTTTCTATAGGTCTTCTCCACACATGTCCAAACTATCTAAGACACGATTCTATAATCTTTTTCAAAATAGGTGCAACTTTCACTTTCTGTCTAATGCGTTCATTTCTAATTCTATCTTGTTTAGTGTGCTAACTCATCTAATGTAACATTCTCATATCTATAACTTTGAATTTATTCTCTTGTTAGCTTTTTATTATCTAACACTCTATACAATATTGAAAATCTTATAACTATACAATAGAATTTACCCTCAAACTTGAATGGTACTCTTTTATCATAAATAATGCCCGAAACACTTCTCTATTTTATCCACCTCACTTGAATCCTATGTTTTATATATTTCTTTATTTTCTCATCGTGTTGTATGATGGACCCAAGATACTTAAACCGTATGACATGTGGTATAATATATTCTCAAATTTTTATTTTTATACTAGAACTAGTGTATCTCTTACTAAACATACAATTCATATACTCTGATTTACCTCTACATAAACAAAATCCATGTACTTCTAAGGCTAATATTCATATTTTTAACTTCTCATTCATTTCCTCTCTTGGTTATCTAATTAGGACTATATCCTCTAAAAAAAGCATACATTGTAGCACTACCTCTTGAATGTATTCAATTTGCACATCTAATACTAAAATAAAAAGATAATGGCTCAAAGTTGACCTCTGATGTAAATCAATATTTATCAAAAAATCTTCTGTCTGCTTACCTTTTATTCTTACAATAATTGTAACCTCATCATACATATCTTGTATTTCTTGAATATAGGCAATACAAACTCTTTTTTTTTTTCTAAGAGCCTTCTATAAAACCTCTATTGGCACCCTATCATATGCTTTCTCCAAATTGATAAATGTCATATGTAAGTCTTTTTTATTCCTTTGATATCCATCAATCTTCATAGTAGGTAAATCGCTTCTATAGTTGACTTTTTTGACATAAAACCAAATTGATCCTTTGTAACCTGAGTATTTTGCTTTAATCTTCACTCAGTTGCCCTCTTCCATAACTTCATAGTGTGGCTTATGAGTTTAATTTTCCTATAATTTAAACAATTTTATATGTCTCCCCTGTTTTTATAAATAAGGATTAAAGTACTTATCCTCCATTTGTCCGCCATTCTCTTACATATATTATCCAATCCAACTGCTCTACCATTCTTCATCCACTTTAATACTTCTTTTACCTCTAACTCACAAATCCTATAATAAAAAGTATAATTTTAATCCTCCTCTTTAGTATCTAATCTATTCAAGTGCAATAAAATCCCATATCATTCATTAAATAGTCTATGAAAATAATCTTTCCACCTTTCCTTGATATCTTATTCTGTGACTAAAACTTTTCCTCCTTAATCTTTAATGTATTTCACTTAGTTTACGTCTCTTGTCTTTCTTTTCCTACTTTTTACTAGTTTGTAAATACTTTTTTTCTCTAACTTTGGTACCTAAGGATTAGTATAACTCATTAAGTGCTTTAACTCTTGCTTCGTTCACTGCCTTTTTAGTGTTTTTCTTAGCTTCATTATATTTTTTCTAATTTTTATCACTCTTACACAAATCACACTTCACAACACTCCTTTTTAACTTTAACCTTATCTTGCACATTTATATCCTACCACCAAGATTCTTTATCCTTAAGTCCAAAATCTCTTGATTCACCGAGTATCTCTTTTGCCACCTTTCTAATCTCTTTAGCCATTTCGTCCCACATATCGTTAATACTTCCTTATGCTTTCTAAGATCCTTCCTCCAAAATCTTTCTCTGCAAACTCTTTTCTTTGTCCCATTTCCATTGTCACCTCTTGATCCTTGACACCTTATCTTATCCTTTACTCTTTACTCTCTTCTTAACTTAAACATTCATAATCAAGACTCTATGCTAAATAGTCAAGCTCTCTCAGGTATAACACTGCAAGCCATGCAGAGTTGTCTATCTGCTTTCTTAATAATAAAGAAATCAATTTGAGTGTATACCCATATACTTATGTGCGTGATAAGACGCTCTTTATGCTTCTTAAAACAAGTATTGGCTAATGTAAGATTAAAAGCTAATGAAAAGTCTAAAATAGTTTTACCCTCTATATTTGCCTCCCCTAAGCCATATTTCCCATGCGCTTTCTCATAATGTCTAAATGCACTCCCCACATGACTATTAAGATCCCCTCATAAGAGAATCTTTTCTCCTATAATATCTCCTAAACTAAACCTTCTAAATTCACCCAAAACTTTACTTTGTGATATTCTTCTAACTTTACGTGTTATACGTAAACACTTATAATATTAAAAGTTTTTCTCTTTACCATAAACTTTAACATTATGATTCTATCCCTTAATATTTTTACATCTATCATAACATTTTTTCAAAACTTATTCATAATTATAATACCCTATTTCTAGATTTAGTCTTCCTAATATACTAAAGGTTAAAAACCTGCAGTGTCTAATTTCTTCCTTTTTTTCCTACTCATTTGGTTTCTTGTAGGCATATAAAATTAATCATCCTTCTAATCATGGTATCTACTATTTCTATTGATTTACCCGTAAGTGCATCTATATTTCAAATTCCAAAGCAAATCCTAATTTCATGAATTAGTTTCTTTACCCACATTCATTCACAAAAATATAAGAACCCTTGCTTATTTTTCACTATATACAGGTATCAATGTAGCAGCTGTTACTTATTTGACATTGTACTTGAGCTATATAATGTGTTTCTTTTGGATAATGACCTAGCATTACCTCTAACACATTGATGATCCATGTTATAAAGATTTGACAAAGTTTTATATTAGTTGTCGACTGCCTAACACAATCCTCATCTTTCTTTCGGGTTTGGGACCGGTTATGAAAAATGATTTACATCAAAGTATAGCATAGGCAGAGTTCATTATATTTTAGTGCAATTGTATTTGAATATTTCATAACAACATCAAAGCATGTAATAATTCATCATTTTTAAAAAGAGCATTTGCTTCTTCTTCTACTTCAATGTTAGTAGATTTCTCATTGGTCATGGGATAAAAGTTTTCAGCTTCCTTCTCTTCATATATGTCATTTCAGGAATCTGATATTGTTAGGGGACATAAATTTACCATTTCTTGTTCTTCTTCATTACTTGATTCGTTTAGAAGATCATCATCACTCCATGTTGAGTTTGCTACCATAGCCTTTTTCTTACTATTTAAGCTTGATTTGTTTGCAATTAGACAATCATCTTTGGTGTGATAAGTTTTTTTATAGTTGCAGCATTTACGTTTATCTTTGGTTCCTTCATGCTTTGGTAGGTTTCCTCTTTTTTTTATTATTCTATGATCTGCTCTTGTAGAAACTGTACACCCTTTTAGTTAAAAAAAAAAGCCATTTCTTTGTCGTAGGATTGACAAATAAGTTTTTAATGCAATGCTTTTATCATTTTTTAAGCTTTCCATGCATGCTTTTTCTTAAATAGCTTCCTTTATAGGCAATCAAATTTCCTTTAAGCTTAAAAAAAGTCATTTTTTTTTTCTAATTTTCAACTTTCTTGAATTGTCACGACCTTTGCACTTCACGGTGGTGTTAGACTCTTAAGGACTTTTTTTTATGAGGTTTTCATTTGGATAACATTTTACAAGAACATTGCAACATCTAGTATTTTGTATAAATACCGAAATAAGTCAGTTTGAAAAGTAAGTCCTTTGAAATGAACGAGTTAAGGCCAAATAAGATTAGGATAAAATTTTAAATAATGTAAAATGAGGATTTGAGACTTAAGATGTCCAGAAGCTCGAGCCAGATAAGTTAGAAAAATTTGTGAAAAAAAGTGGGGCATTTTCTTAATTTTTGGACAATTTGAAAAACTCATAGGAGGGTTTTTTAAATGAGAAATTTGAGCTTTCTAGGATTCTCAGAGGCCTAGAAAATCATGGGAACCCCTAAAACAATTGAAACTCTTTCGGTGAGCGATTTTGGCCATCAGTTGACCAAAACTTTGACTGAATAGTTTGAAATGGTTTTAAATCTAAATTGAGTAATTCCAAAGCTAATTTATAAGATTGAGAGCCTAAATATTATGATGGAAAAGATGAATTTTGAAAAGGAGCTAAAATGAGCCTAAAATGAAAAGGCTAAGAAAAGGTACTAAAATGTAAAAATAAAAAGTTATTAAAATGACTCTTCCCCTTCCATATAGCATGTGGCTCTCCCCTAATCTGATTAACCAACCATTTTTTTATCCCAAAACAGAGGAAGAGACCAAGGGGAGAGATGCATCAAAGGACAAGAAGAGGAATAAAAATAAGGAAAAAAGGTAAGGAAAATAAAGAGTTTTCATGGTTCTTCCTTCTTTAATATTGTTCTCCTTCTTTCCACCTTTCTTTCCATGGTTTTTGTGTGTGATATGGTGTTACTTTAGGTCTAGTTTAGAGGAGATAGATTAGAGTTTGAAGGAGTGGAGCTTGCCAATTGAAAGAGCACTTAAACCAAGTTAGAAACCAAGGTAATTCCATTGCTTTCCATGCTTTCTTCTTGTTGTCCTTTGAGTGTGTATTTTGGCCTTGAAGAGAGCATGTAGTAGGGACTAATTTTTGAACATAACCAAGTAAGAAACTTAGGTTTTGGAGTGTGGGGAATAAGATTGTGCAATTAGAATCAAAGAAGAGGCATTAGAATTCAAGATACCAATACTAGGGATTCAAGTGTACCTTGATATGTTGGAAGCTTTCTAATAATAATTTAAGGTACCTAAGATTTTGTATGAGTTCCTAAGATATCTAAGAAGCCTTCTAAGTGTCCCTTCCTCTGAGAGAATTTGCAAAACTCCAAGGGCTCCTTAAGGAAACATAGGCTCAGCCAAAGGAGGTTCACACACCTAGGGAATATTTTAAATTTTTCTAAGCTTAGTTTGGGACTATATATGATGGAAGAATATGAGAGAAAGTCTTGGGAGAAATTTAGGTTAGGAAGTCTAGATGGTGAGATGGAGGTGTAGGTTTCATAATGTAGCATAATGAAGTAACTCCTAGCTAGGCTCTCCAAAATTAGTGTGTGATGGTTCCAAGGAGTCTAAATGGAGTCAAGAGTTATAGATTGAAGGATGGAATGGAGCTAAAATTATGAATTCTTATAGTTGCTTCATTAGGTGTTTTATGGAACCATAATTAAGCCATATAAGACAGTAGGCTTCCATAGTATGTGTGTGTGTAGTGTTAGAGCTTGTTTCAAGAATGTGATTAGGTTCCATTTGATGTATTTAGGCCAAAGGAATCATATTCTACCCACTTGCAAGTGTGTGACCAAAAAAGGGAAAAAGGAATCAAGAAAAAGTGTGTGTTTGCATTCAAGATAGCTTTCTAACTTTTCTCTCATACATTCTTAGTTGTTTTCGTATCTTTAGATGTATGTATGTATGTATATTTATGCCATGAGAATTGTGTATGGCTATTTTCTACATGCCATGGTACCATTATGTGCATAAATTATGTTTTATGAATGTGTTTTGATTTAAATGAGTTTAGTAAAGCCAAAAGTCCCTAGGATTGGAGAGATAAAGCCAAAAGTCTCAAAAAAAGTGAGATTTAGTCAAAAGTCCTTTAAAAATATGTGAGGCAAGTCCAAAAGTCCTAAGAAAATGGGGTGAGGCTAAACCTATACTTTTGAGAGTCAATGTATGATGTGTGTAAGATTCTTAAACCTAGAATTGTTTTATGAATAGTTACTTGCACCTAAATCTTCATGCATGGATTCTTTGACTTGAACATATGTCTATTATGTATGATTAAAGGGTTAAAAGCTATTGGGATTCTTAAAATCTCACTCTTCCCTCTCCAGTGTCTAACCATGTCTATGTGAGCCAAATGGGCCAAGGAATGGAAGTCAACAAGCCTAAAAAGCAAGACTTTGACATACGTAAAGGAAAAGGAGCTTTGTAAATGTATTTTGATGTTAAGAATTGTAATCATGAGTTGTATATATGATGTAGACACTTGAACACATGTAAATGTATGAATATAAGATGTATGCATTGATTTTGGCACCATATGAATAAGTATGTGCATTCTTGACATCCATATGCTTAGTATGGGTTATGAAAGTTTATGTTTATAAACAAGCAGCATAGTGAAAATGAGCTCCATGATGTTTTGAACCAAATATCATGTCTCACTAGGTTGTGTATGTAGTTTTGGACATGCCCAAGTGGTCTTGAATAATGAAGAAAGAAATTGACACCATTTTGAACCATGTGGAGCACCAAAAATAACCAAATTGTGTGCTAAACCAAAATTTGACCAAATGAGTTATTCTTCCCATGAAATTTTTTTAACAAGTAGGTCTCCTTTATATCTTTCCACATAGACAAAGAACACCTAATTTGGAGCTCTAGATAATTTATTATGATTTTTGAAAGTTGGGAAAAAAATGTAGAATGGCCGGGCGCATTGTTCATTTAGTTAGTTCCTTTCCCTACATCATCTATGGGTCAAATGGCATTCAATAGTTATGAAATTTTATAGACATAAACTAGACATATTAAGCTTTCCATAGACATTGAGACCACCCAATTTGGAGTTTTGTAAATGGAGAACCAAATTTTTGAAGTTTTATATCAATATCAGGGGCGCAGCCTAACCTCTGGTACTGTTCCATCAATTTTAGTAGCCTTAATGCTTCTTTTTTGGTTTGGAGTTATTTTTTACCTCTATTGGATATCCATAGCTCTCCATAATGGTATTTTTTATAGGTTTTTATTTTTCTAGAATTAGTTATGAATTTTTAAAATTTATATTAGTAACTTATGACAACAAACCTGTGTAGCTAGACCTTTGGTGCTTTTGTATTGTCAATCATGGTCTATTTGATGTTTTCAAGACCTGGAATGATTTTTAACCTATATTTGACATTTAGAGCTTTCTAGAAAGCTATCATATACTTGATTTCAATTTTTCTAAAATTAGTTATGATTTTCCAAATTTTGCATCAAAAATTTAGTACTGGAACCTGAGAACATATTTGTGTTTTTCTTATGCATGGTGTAAAATCTGAGTTGTACGGATTATTTTATGATATTTATGACTTGTATGGATAGATTATGAGTGGAAGATAATATTAAGGAGTTCATGAGGTCCATGGAATGAAAAACAAAAATTTAAAGGCTTACGTAACGCGATTAAATGCATTATTTTTATTCCATTTTCCATGAATGCACATGTATGAAGCCCACTTGTAAGGAAGAAGGGCTAGATAAATATGGTGTTACAAACATCTAGATCCTTGATGATTTTTCCAAGGCTTCAGAATATCTCTTTTATACTTTTAGCATCCCTCATTTTGAATAGCTTAAATTGATGCATTAGTGTGTCAATCCTTGTCTTCTTGACTTTTATGTTTCCTTCATATGTTATTTATAATTTGTCCCATATTTATTTTGTTAAGTAACACCTTAAGAGTTTTTTAAACTCCTTTGCATTTACAACATAGATAATATAGTTAATAGCTTTGTATTTCATTTCATACCTTTTCTTATCATCTTTTTTTTCCATTCACTTCATAGTTTCTCAACCAACTTGTCGTGACTTTCTTTATTAGAACAAATGGACCATTTTCTATAACATCCCAACCTTGTAGTTCAATAGACTTAATGGAGATCTTTATTTTGATCTTCCAATATGAATGGTTGTTCCATCAAAATATGGTGGTTTATTGATCAAGTGGCCTTCAATATTAGGAAATTGACTCATCTTTTAAACGGGATCTTTTAAACAAATACCTTACTCTGATACCAAATTATAATTCAAATTATAACCTTATCAATCAAATCACAATTCATAAACTTATTATTAATTATATTTTAATATTTTATATTAAAAATTAAATAATATATTTTATATTATATATATAATAAATATAATATAATACTTAAATATACACACACATATATAAGGGAACACAGAGGTTAGGAGTCCCCATTCCTATAAAAAAAATTTAAAAAAATTTTTATTAAATGGAATGCAATGGATGTTTGTCCATGTTCCTATAACAAAAAAAGCATGTGAAAAATAAATTTTGGCTATTAAGTGAATATGTGTAATTTCCCCTAGGAGTTAAAAAGTCGTGCACATTGGTCATGCCACATTTTAGCTTCTCACACCTCTATTTAAGTCTGATTGTTTCATATATAGAATTGTATAAATTTTGTTGTGGTGTTTTGACCCAAAAAAAGAAAAAGAAAAAGATGGTATTTTGATGGGTGTTGAAATTGCAATTTCATTTGTTTTTCTATTTTTCTTGGGAAAATAAATGCATGTCAGTGGAAAAAAAAACCATGAATTAAATATTTGTCCTCTTTAGTTGACATATATTGTGTGACTTTATGCCTAAAAGGATGTACTAGGGCTAAACAAACCTCAAGCAAAGTTGGTATTGGCCTAGCTCAATGCTTGGCCCGATTTTATATCAAGCTTCAAATTCCAAGCCCGATGCTTAAGCCAAGCTAATTTCTTGGGCTAGTCAAACCTTTTTTTATTTTTTTAGATTTTTGATAAAAATTATAAAATGACCCCTAAAAAAATATTTTCATATAAGTCATTGTAAAAATACACTTTGTCATTAAAAAATAATTTTTTTATATCCCTATTAAATATATTTTTTTAAAATTAAAGGCATTAAGTCAAGTTAGGCTACATTAGCCAGCATGGCCAACACAACCTTGTATTTTTATTTTTATTTTTTGTCTAGTCCAAACTAACCCATTGTAATCAAGCCAAACTAGACCTTAAACACCCCTATAATAGGAATGAAATAAAATCTATTTTATCAATAAAAATAAAAATTTTAAAAATTGAAACTTTAAATTTAAGTGGAACTTTAAGTTTGATTCTAATAGTCTAAGAACTATGTGCTTTGATTGTAGCGATTGGATCCTCTACTACTTTTTAAGAGCTACACATGGTTCTGTTCCTCAAAATGCACCATCTTAAGATTCAATCCCAACCACTTGCATCATCCAACGAAATAGATTACATGGTCTTACCTTTCTACATGCACAGTTTCACTTTAACTGAAATGGTGCATTTTAATCAAAAAAATATTCTCAACTGATAGCCAATCTTGGTTGCTTTTCGATCTTAGCCATCTCGTTAAAACCCCCTAAATGGTGCATTTTGATCAAATTGTACCCTCAATGCTACATTCATTAGTGTTCAAAGTTTCTCAGCTAATCTCTGTAATATCCGATTCTTTGAAAACGAGAGAAACGTAATATACAATTTTTCTGTAAATGTACAAAATTCACTAGATACAAAAAGAAGTCTCCCAAAATGAATTAGTTAAGGTCCCAAAAAATTTAAATAGCATTCTAGACTCCTAAAAATGAGAATTCCAAGCTCAGACAGAAAGAAAAACAGAGTGAAAATAAAGAAACGAATTTGAACAAAAGGTTGACGAAATGTAATGGCATTTTTGTAATTTTGAGTCAATTTTAGAATTCTCATAGGAGGGCTTTTTAAATGAAAGTTTTGAGTTCTCTGGAGTTCTCAGAGGCCTTGAAAATCATGGGAAGCCCCGAGACTGTTAAAACCCCTCCAGTGGACATTTTCCAACGTCGGTTGACCTAAACTTTGATCGATTTATTTGGGAAGGTTTTTAATTCAATTTGGATGAAACCAAAGGCATTTTATGAATTAGAGGACCTAAATTTTATGATGAAAAAGACAATTTTCAGAAAAGAGTTGAAATGAGCCTAAACGGAGCAAACAGGCGTATAGGGCAAAATGGTCATTTTGAAAAATTGTAAAAGAGGCTTCTTAAGTAAGATTACACCTCATCTCTTTCTCCAACCTTCCATTTGCAGAAAATTGAGCAGCCATGGCATGACATTAAAAGGGGAGAGAGAGAAGAAGTTTAAGCTTCTATTTAGGTAAGTAAACGGCTTCGTTTTATCCTGCACCAGTTAGGAAAGTTATTCCTCTCCCTAAGAGCTCTCTAATTGTAATTTTCTTTTCTTGAAAAATTAAAGATTTAGGTCTGACCCAAGCCAAAAAGGAACTCTTTTCAAGAAATCAATCGATGAAAAATAATCTACACGAAGAGAACTCCGTTTTAAGGGAAGACTTTACTTATAACACTTACAAAATCTTATGTTTCCAAGCCATTTAAACTTTGGTCTAGAGAGAGAAAGTAAGGAGGAGAGTTTTTCTTCATGTGTTCTTGGTGGAACCAATGGTTATGGAGTGTGAGGAACAAGTATATGCAAAGAAATCTAAGAAAGAACCATTGATTTGCAAGACATCTAACCTAGGGTTTCACTTGTAGTTTGGTTTGTAGGAAGCTTTCTAGCCATAATTTAAGGTATCTAACAGTTTGTGTGAGTCCCTAAGACACCAAGAGAGCCTCCCACATGCTTCTCCCATCAAAGAAATCAAAACAACTCATTTGGTATCCTTAAGAAGCATAGCCTCGGCCAAGGAGGGTTCATGCACATAGAGAGTGTTTTAATTTCTTTCAAGCTTAGTTTTGCATCATGTATGATGGGAGAGGATGAGAGGAAGCCTTGGAAAAATTTTAGAAGCCATAAATAGTGAGATAGTATCATAGGTTCCATATTATGGCTTAAAGCAATAACACCTAGTTAGGCTCCTTGATTTGATTATGTGATGACTCCAAGAGGTTTAAATGGAGTCGAGAATCATAAGTGAAGAGAAAGAATGGAGCCAAGATGATATTTTTTAAGGTTGCTTCATTAAGTGCATTATGGAACCATAAAAAAGCTATATGAGTTATCTAGCTTTTCTAGTGAATGTATGGCTTTAAAATTTGATTCAAGAGTGTAATTGGCTTCCATATGATATGTCTAGGCCAAGAGAAACAAGCCTCACATCATTGTGAGTGTGTGGCCAAGAGAGGGAGCATAATTCCAAAAGAAAAAGTATGCTTGTGTGGTAAAGGTAGCTCTCCCTCCACTTTCTCTCATGTATGAATGTATGCTTATTTTGTCTTTGAATGTGTGTATGTGTGTTTTAGGTCATGAAAAGTGTTCTAGCATATGCTTATGTTCCATAGTACCATGGTGTTGTAATGTGTTTTCAAATGATGCCTAATATGTGTGATTAGGTTTGCTTGAGTGTGGTGAAGCCAAAAACCCTTAGTCAGGGTGAAGATGAGTCAAGAACCCTTAAAATTAGTTAAGACAAAGTAAAGAGTCCCCCAAGAGTGAGGTTAAGTCAAAACCTCTTAGAGAAAATGGGTGAAGCAAGTCCAAAATCTATAAGAGAATGGGTGAGGCTAATCCACTTACTTGGCAAGCCTATGTATACTTTGTATGACTTGTTCAAGTGCCAAGAATGCTCCTTGAATGATCATGCACTTCATGATGCCTATGCATGTATTTTTAAGACTTGTATTACATTCTTTATATGTGATTGAAAGGGAGATGAGCTATTGGGATTCTTTGAATCTCATTCTCTCCTCTCTAATGTCTTAACATGCTAGGTGGAGCAAATGAACAAGGTAATGGAAGCCATCAAGTTGGGAGATAAGAGATTGACATCAAAGTATCTAGTTTTGTTTCTTTTGTTGCCATACACGTGGTATATGATGTAATACTATGATGGAAATGTTGTATAATCATTTGAACATGTGTAATTATTCATATATATGATGTATGAATGAGAATTAATGCCATATGCATGATATAGCATGTTTTGGGTATGGAATGGCAAGACTAGACATATGCATTCTTGTGTATATCATGGGCCAGATTAGTGAGTTTTAGAAATTTGGGTTTGTGTACCTTTGAGACAAGTTTAGAATGTCATTTTGGTACATTCTCATATACTCAAGTGGTCATGGTTGCCTTAGAGCTCAAAATGGACCATTTGGACCCTTTGTAAGACTTAAAAGTGACCATTTCACAACACAATGTCAAGATCTGACTAAATGAACGAATTTGTCCATGAAATTTGGCACACACATAGATCTTATCCATACCTTTTTGGGAAGCTAAAGACCAGATTATTTGAAACTCTGTGAAATTAATTATGAATTTTCAAAGTTGATATTTTTTTGCTGAACTGATGTAAATACTGTTCATATGATCAAAAACTTAGGCTATGTCATTCGTAAATAACATCCAATGCTCATTAAATTTTACAAAAATAAACTAGACATGATAATATTTCCATTGCCACCGAGATCACCCTAATTGGACCTCTGAGCATGGAGATATGAATTTTTGAAGTTGGAGGACTGTACTAATAATGACAATCGACCTCTGGTACTATTCTATCAATTTCTAGTAGCTACTAGTCTTTGTTGTGGCATAGATTTATTTTTACAATAAAGTAGACATCTATAACGTTCTAGAATGGTATAGTGTGCTTCATTTCGATTTTTCTAGAATTAGTTATGATTTTTCAAAGTACAAGTACTAAATCTGGAAATCCTACCCAAGGCTGCCCCATTGCATTTCTTGTATTCCATCCCTTTGCATGAGTTCTAAGCCACTTCTTGGGATGGTTATGAGTTGTATTTGTGTATTTAAATATGAGAATAAGATGGATGAGTCTATATTGAATGAAAATTTTATTCGTGACGTAACGTAATTTAATTGTATTTTTTAATGGCTTTTCTTTGAGAATGTTATGTGCTTCATGGAAATGAGCCTATAAATGGTATGAGAGGAGCTTAGGAAATATGGTGTTACAATCTCTAGTGTTCGAAGGTTTGAAATCTTCCAAGTTCTTTCAAGCATCAAGGACTCCTAATTAGGCTTTTAAAGCAAATCTACTCTTCGAATGGCAACTACGAATGGTGTTTTTCCCTTCTTTTGAAACAATGGTGCTTTTAAAGTTAGAAACATTAGAAACTTGATGAATCTTTTAATTTGAAAGGAAGGGTATGATTTCTTCATATCTTAAATGTGACTTCATTTTGTTGATATTATTGAATAAGGTTTAAAGAGAATGTATTGCTAATATTGTTGAACTTTTAATTTTGAAAGCATGGGTATGATTGTGGTGAATTGAAATTTAGTTTGAATTGAGGTTGAAATATGGACTATTTGATTGAAACCCTCCACTGGTTTAATATGTTTGTCTGATCCATGGTATGCATTAGTGACACAGAGAAATTTCTCTATTTGGCCAAATTAGTATGCATAGTTGCTAGGATAAATATAGAAATGAAAAGGGAAAAAATAATTTTAAAAATAGAAAATGATTTTCGTGTCCTTACTTTAAAAAAGTAATAAAAATGGGTAGAAACTGTTGAATAATGTTTATAGAGACATAATAAACATTGCACACAATTAAGATGTAACATCTAATTTAGTTAGTTAAACATTTTTTTTCTTCTCTATTGCTATTTACATAGATTTACTTCATTCCAAAAAAATTGAGAAGTTGAGGTATATCACTAATAAATGATACACAAACCTTGAGTCTTTGGTCAATCTTACTACAATTAGAAAGGTAATCATATCATTATTATTTGTGAATATCTATCGATAAATAACTTGCATACCATCAATGCTTATAACTATTTGAATGTAAAATTGATGCTTCAATCTGTTATTGGAAATTGGTGTTTCATTCTGCTGATCTTGCTAGAAATTAATGCTTCATGTCGTTGATCTTATAATGGATGCTTTATTCTACTACTTCATTCTATTGATACATAATTTATCTCTTGATGTGAATCATAGGACAAAGTTAGATAGCTCAAGAGAACAAGTTGATTCAAAACCTTCAAATAATCTTTTGCATCTTCTAATTGAACTCATCACAAGGGCTACGACTAAAAGACTTAAAGAAGCATTAAGTAGACTTGGTTCAAAAGACATAGGCTAAGCAAAATTTTGACAAATTTGCTTCAAGCATTAATCAAGACGTTATTAACATTATTTGGACTAAAGATGGAGCTGTTGTAGTTATTTTGAATTAGAATATTACAAATTAAAGAGCTTGAACCAAGGGTCATACATAAATTGACTCATTTGGGTCTAAATAATGCTATTGGGCTTAATATGCTGACTTCTAGAAGCCTTATATATTCAGATGAAAATTAGAATTAATTAGGTAGATTCTTTTTTTTTTGTCTTTAAAAAGATTTAATTATTTTATATTCCTAATTTCTAGATCATTCAGTTAACATTATGTAGTTAGTTTTCTAATTTTCCTCCAATAGGCATATTTAACTTACACTATAAGTACATGTATTCTGCCTTCATTTGTAATTAGATTAAATGAGTGAATGAAATTTTAATTCTGAAGATTCCATACTTGAAATTTGATTTTCTTTAGGGTTCTTCATAAGACTAATAGATGTATCAAGGTTTGATTAACCTTGTGGCGTCTTCCAACACTTGGAGTCCTTGTTTGTTTGTGCTCAAAAGATCCAAATGGATCACTAGACCTTTGTTTAGCTTTCTTAGAGTATATATACTTTAGCATTGGTTGTGGGCTTGAGGGATCTAATCCTTGTAGGTTCGTACCATCTTGGTATTAAAGTTTTAGTTCTAAACTTAGGTCATATCTATGTGTTTTTTTGTGTCTTTATTTTTTTGATTGCATGTTTTGTTCTTGTGTCTATTCATCTTCTTCATGTTTGGATGTCACTTTTTATGCCTCTATTTTGTCACATTTTCCTTTATGTTTTTCTATGTTTAATACGTCATTTTTATAGTTTAGAATCTCATCTTTCCAGTTGTTTTGGAATCACATAAATAAGAGTTTTCTAAATTGAGATATAATCATTTCTAGTTGGACGTGTCATTCAAGACTTTTTATATTGATTTGGTTGTTTTTCTCCTATTTGTGTGATTTTTGTATTTTCTTTATATTTCAATAAAAAAAGGAACAAAAAAAAAGAATATAGCAAAAAAAAAGGACTTTGTACTGTTTAAAAAAAAGAGGGAGAGAAAAAAATTATGCTATTTTGGAAATATTGTTTGACCTGGGCTAAACTTCTATAAAATTTCTATCATTTGAATTTTTGATTCCCTAATTCTCAATATCCACCTTTTGCTATCTCAAAATCTAAGTGTTGAGTTGGTTTTACAAGTATTGTGATTCCCTTTGATCGAGTTGACTAGTTACTTTAAAGAGCCAAAAGAGGGACTTAAAAGTGGAAAAAGGCAAGAGGGTATGAGACTAGGATCAAGAAAAGCTTATAAAGAGTCAAACACAAGTGTTAAGTGTCATCTCTTGAGGCAAACATGTGAGGAAAAAATGTGAGGAACTTTATTTCACTAACAAAATTTCTTGCAGCTTTCCAAAATGTTTAACAGGGATGAAACATCTAATGGAGGCTAACAAAACATAGACTTTGTTGTAAAAGCCATGCAACAATAGTTTAAACGCCTTAATAGGGTTCTTGGAGGAATAAAGGATCGGATGGATAGGCAAGATACAATGATTGCGAACTTGTAAAGAAGGCAACCTACTATAACCCCTAACCCTATAAGACATGATAGGCATATGGCTATGTCTATGGATGACTCTCTAAATCTAAAAATCAAGTAGGAGGTAATAGTTAAGAAGATTTTGATTTTGTGGTTGAGTTGGGTAGAAATAGGCCTAGAAGAGTTAGGTATGAAAAGAGACATGGCCAAAATGCTCTAAGAAACAAAAATAAGGTAGATAGGAACCTTAGGAACATTAAAATGAAAATACCTTCTTTCCAAGGTAGAAAGGACCCTGACATTTATATGGAGTGGGAGAAAAGAATAGAGTTCATTTTTTACTGTCATAATTATTCTAAAGAGAAAAAAAAGGTAAAATTGGTTATGATTGAATTTACTGATTATACAATTATTTAGTGGGATAAATTAGTTCTAAATAAAAGGAGAAATTGTGAGAAACCTGTAGAAACATGAGGGGAAATGAAAGCTCTTATGAGAAAGATTTATTCCTAGCCATTACTATAAAGGACTCTATCAAAAGTTGTAGGTCCTCACACATGGTTCTAAGAGTGTGGAGGAAAATTATAAGGAGATAGAAGTGGCTATGATAAGAGCTAATATGAAGGAAGATAGGGAAGCCATAATGGCTTAATTCTTAAGTGGGTTGAATAGAGATATAGCTAACATAGTACAGTTGTAACATTATGTGGAGTTAGAAGACAAGGTGCATATGGCAATGAAGATTGAAAGTCAACTTGTAACATCCGGACCCTCCGTAAACATAAGAAACGTGTTATTCAATTTCTCTGTAAAAGTTAGAAATGGGCCAAATACAAAAGGAAGTCCCTGAAATAGAAGGAATTGGGGTTAAATAAAATTATGATAAAATTATAAATAATGAAAAATGAGGATTTGAGCCTTGAATTGCCTAGAAATCAAGGCCAGTGGCATTTTCATAAATATAGGTATTTTTTGAAAAACTCATAGGAGGGCTTTTTAAATGAAAGTTTTGAGTTTTTCAGGATTCTCAAAGGCTTTGAAAACCATAGGAAACCCCAGGACAGTTAAAGCCCTTCCGGTATACATTTTCCAACGGCAATAAGCCTAAACTTTTACCAAATTGGTCGGGAAGGTTTTAGCTCCAAGTTGAGTGATTCCAAAGGCATTTTATAAGATTGAGAACCTAAATTTTATAATTGAAAACACGGTTCTGAGAAATGAGCTAAAACGAGCCTTAAATTGAAATGCCACGCGCAAGGGACGAAATCGTCATTTTTTGGAACAATTATCCGTTAATTGCCCTTCATATGTGGCGTCCTATTCTTGGCCCTTTTTAACCGACTTGCTGTAGCATTCAAACCAGAGAAGAAAGCTACGGAGAGTGGCGCACCAAGGGAAGAGAAGAAGGAGAAAAAATTCAAGTCTTTAGGTATGGAAATTTGCTTGTTTTTCATGCTTTCTCTCCACCAATATCTTCTCCTCTTTTTCTCTCTTCTTCTCCATGATTTTTCTGAAGTTTTAAGGGCTGTTTTGAAGGGAGAACAGAGAGGAAATTTCGAAATTCAAGTAAGGAGGCCAAGGAAAGCAAGAACAAGCCAAAGGAACCAAGAAAGTAAGGTAAATTCTCCATCCTTTGGTAGCCTCTTCCTCCCCCTCACCCTTGTCAATTTCATCCAGCCAAGGGCCCATTCTTTAGGGGCTGTGTTTTGTCCAATTCATGGAGGGATTAGAGGTTTTAGATGGCAAGGATTAAGAAAGAACCAATAGAATCAAGAAAGGAGCATTAGGAAACAAGATGGAACCATTAAGGATCCAAATGCTCTCTTGCAAATCTGATTTTATATGAATGTTCTTAGGCTTAATTGAATATTTAAACATGCTCCTAAGACCTCTAGAGAGCTTCCCACATGCATCTACCATCCAAGAAAGCAAAGAAATTGCAAGAAAAACTAATGAACTCTAAGTAGAAAAAGTATAATGCATTTGAAAGGATTGTAAAAACTAATTTGATTCATGCATTCCCTAGCATATGTGAGTGTTTGTTTAAGTTCCTAAGACCCCTAAGAAGCCTTCCAAGTGGCTCTCCCATCAAGGAAAAATTGAAAACCCCTTGAACCCCAAATGCTTCTATAATGTCAGCCTAGGACAGATAGAGGGGTTAGAGAGTGTTTTAATTTATTCTAACCTTAGTTTAGGACTTCATATGATAGTAGAAGGTGGGAGGAACCCTTGGAAAAAATTTAGAAGCCATGGATTGGGAGATGAGGCAATGGCTTCCATAATGTGACCTTATGAAGCAACTTGTGTCTAGGCTTTTGTAAATGAATATGTAATAGCTCCAAGGATCTTAAATGAGGTCAAGAGGCCTAGGAATGAGAAGATAATGGAACCAAGAACTTGAATCATGATGGTTGCTTCAATAGGCCATTTATGGAACCATTATGTGACTTATGGAACCAAGTATATTCTTAAATATAAGTTTAATGTCCTAACTTGTTTCAAAAGTGTAATTAGCTTCCATATGATGTGTCTAGGCTAAGAGAAATGATCTCCACCTTCTTGGGTGTGTGAAGTCAAGGGAGAGGACTTAAGGCTTAAGGAAAAAGTGTGTAAATGCAACCAAGGTAGCTCTCTCCACCTTCTCTCATGCATGGATGTGTATTTAGCTTATTTTAGAATGTGTGTATGTATATTTTCAAGCCATGGAAGTATGCTAGCATAATTTTATATGCCATGATTTCATGATGACTTATTATGTTTTCAAATGAATGTATGATGTTTGTTTGAGTTTACTTGAGTGTGGAAAGGCCAAGAACTCTTCACCATGGTGAGGATGAGCTAAGAACATTTGAGCTTGGTTAAGACAAAGTAAAGAGTCTCCCAAAAGCAAAGTGGGCTCCCAAGAGTATGGTTGAGTCCAAAGCTCTCAAAGAATGGGTGAGGCAAGTTCAAAATCCATGAGGAGAAGTGTGAGGCCAATCCAAACACTTGGTGAGCTCTTGAATGTCTTGTATGATTTGTTCATATGTCAAGCTTGCTTTTTAAATGTCCATAACTTCCATTTTCTCCATGCATGTATTTGTAAAGCTTGCTTTGCACATATTATGTATGATTGAATGGAAGATGAGCTATTGGGATTCTTTGAATCTCATCCCCTCCTCTCCAATGCTCTAAAATGCTAAGTGAACTAAGTGGATATGCTAATGGGAGCCAACAATACTAAAGGAAGGATATTGACAATCATATATTTAGCTTTTGCCACTTTAAGACCATGATTGTACCATAAGATGTATATGATGTTGTAAATGGTCTATGACCCTTGAGACATGTATAAATATGCTATTATGTGATGTTTAGATGTATGAATATGATGTATGACCTCTAGCATTTACTTTGAGTATGTAATGCCAAAGTGTGTAATGTGGAAGTTTAATGAAAATGTGCATAAGTATGGGTTGAATAGCAAAAATAAGATGCATAAGGTTTGGAATCATTTGGACAGCTCACACAAGTCTTAAATGTGTTTTTAGACTTATCCAAAAGGTGTCATAACTAAGTAAAAGTCATTTGGCAAATTTGGTACCCCATATGGAGGCAAATTTGACCATAATGAAACCCTATATCACTTTTTAGCTAAATGAGTTAGTCTTGATTTGAAATTTTGGCATGTAATTAGGTCTCATTAAGAGATTTTTAGGAAGCTAAAGATCATAATTTTCGGAGGTCTACAAAATATTTGATGATTTTTCAAAGTTGGCAATTTTCATGATGTCTGGTTGCTGCACTATTCACTTGGTCTGAAATTATTTTCAGTCACACAAGACTCAAATGAGGTCCAATTGCTACAAACTTTTATACACAAAAACTAGACATTCACAGTGACTCATATCAACTAGAAGCACCTCATTTGGAGGTCTAGGGAGGGAGATCTGAATTTTTGAAATTTCTGTCCAGTATTAGTAATCTTGCCTGACCATGGGAACTGTTCCATTGAATTTTGAGGTATGGGCTTGATGAACTGATCTGGAGATATTTTTTCTCTCTATTTAACATCCATATCTTTCCATATTAGTATCATTTTCATGGATTTGATTTTTTTGGAATTAATTGGACATTTTCAAATTTTTCTATAAAATTTTGTGACAGTTCCAAAATTCAGTCTGAATTTTATGGTCTGGACACATTTTTACTATGAAGTAGACATCCATAGCTTTCTAGAATGACCAAGATTTCATGATTTTTATTTTTTTATAATTAGTTATGATTTTCCAAAATTTGACCAGAAAAGATGCCAAATATGGCCGAAAATATACTTGATTATTTTTAGTTCCATTTCGGTTTCTATGAGTTGTGGGCATGATTTTGAGATGGAAATGAGTTGTATTGATGTATTTAAATATGAGAATGTATAGCATGAACTCACACAGTCCACGTGACACCGAATGGAATTTTAAGTACGACGCAACGCAAAGAAAGTCACTATTTTTTCCCTTTTGCCTTATATCTTCATGAATATAATATTGTGAGACATGTATATATATGATATGATGAGCTAGAAGTTATGGTGTTACACAACTCAAGCGCAAAGGAGTAATAAAATACATCTTAAGCTCTAGTCCTTTATTGAAGCCGAACTAGAAAAAGAGGAAAAGTTATATCCAAGGAGAATTCCAAAAGCAAAGATGAGGTTTCAACAAAGGGCAAAGGTAAATTTGATTTTTAACCCTCTAGAAATAGAGATATTAAATATTTCAAATGTTGAAGAACAAGGTAATGAAAGATAATGGGAATGTGGTGACTGAGAGTGAAAGTGATGATTCCATGCCTTTACTTGAAGATACTAGTGATGATGAAGTTGAGTATGCAATAGAAAGAGAAGCTCTTGTGACTAAAAGAGCTTTGAATTCTCAAGTTAAAGAAGATGGCATGGAGCAACAAATAGAGAACATTTTTTCATACTCGTTGCCTCATAAATAACAAGGTATGCAGTATGATTATTGATGGTAGAAGTTGTATCAATGTAGCTAGTACCACTTAAGTTGAAAAATTGAGACATCCTAGACCATACAAGTTGCAATGGTTGAATGAATATGCAAAAAATTAAGGTTGATAAACAAAATTCTGGTTTCATTCTCAATTGGTAAATATGATGATGAAATTTTGTGTGACGTTGTTCCTATGCATGCTGGATATATACTTTTAAGAAGACCTTGGGAGTTTAACAAAAGGGCAACTAAGGATGGGTTTACCCATAGATATTCGTTTATAATAAATAATAGACCCATTACTCTTGTACCTTTGACACCAAAGCAAGTGTATGAAGATTAACTTAAGATGATGAGAGAGAGAGATAAGAAAGAGAGCAATCTGAAAATGAGGGAGAAAGATCAAAAAGAAATGAACAGAAAAAAGAGAGAAAAGTTAAGAGCTTCAAAAAAGAAATTAAAAAAAAGGAGCAAATAATGGAGAGAAAAGAATAGGAAAAGTGAGTTTTTATACAAAAGAAAAAAGTAAAGTAAGGTGTGCCTAACTTGTTAAATAGCCTTTGGTTATACTTGTTTACAAGGAGACCTTTTTGAACACTAATGACCTTAACCCTTCTTTTCCTAATGTTGTTAGTTCTTTGTTACAGGAATTTGAAGATGTATTTCCTGAAGATATTCCCAGTAGGTTACCACCCATTAAAGGCATTGAACATTAGATTGACTTTATTCTTGGAGCAACAATTCCTAATAGGCTAGCTTATAGAACTATCCTTGAGGAGACAAAGGAGTTTCAAAGGTAAGTTAAAGAGTTCATGGCCAAGGGAAAGCTTGAGTCCTTGTGCAGTTACAATACTTTTGGTGCTAAAGAAAAATGGAACTTGAAGAATGTGCATTGATTGCAGAGTTATAAACAATGTCACTATAAAGTATCGTCATCTGATACCTAGATTAGATGACATGTTTGATGAAGTGCATGGGTCTAGTGTCTTTTCAAAAATTGATTTAAAATCTCGGTATCATAAAATTAGGATGAGGGAAGAAAATTGGTGGAAAACTGCATTGAAAACAAAGCATGGATTGTATGAATAGTTAGTCATGCCATTTGGGCTAACTAATACACCTAGCACCTTCATAAGATTAATGAATCATGTTTTGCATGCATACGTTAGAAAGTTTGTTATATTTTATTTTGATGACATTTTGATTTATAGTAGAAATTTTTATAAACATTTGTATCATTTGTGTCATGTGCTTGATATCTTGAGAAAATAAAAGTTGTAAGCTAACATTAAAAAATGTGGTTTTGGCATGAATAAGCTTGTTTTCCTTGGTTTTGTGGTGAGTTCTAAAGGAGTAGAAGTTAATGAGGAAAAGGTGAGAGCAATAAAAGAATGTCCAACACCTATAAACATTACAAAGGCAAGAAGTTTTCATAGTCTGGCTAGCTTTTACAGATGATTCATAAAGGATTTTAGCACACTTACTGCACCACTTACTAAAATCATTAAAAAATCTATTGGCTTCAAATACAGTAAAGCACAAGATCATCCATTTAAAGTTCTTAAAGATAAGTTGTGTTCTACACCTGTGTTAGCATTGCCTAATTTTAACAAAACTTTTAAGATTGAATGTGATGCTTCAGGAGTTGGTATTGGAGTTGTTTTGATGGAGAAAGGGAGAATAATTGCTTATTTCAATGACAAGCTAAATAGAGCTACCTTGAACTATTCAACATATGACAAGGAGCTTTATGCACATGTACGAGCATTAAAGACTTGGCAACATTATTTTTGGCCTAAACAATTTGTCATTCACACAAATCATCAATCTTTAAAGCACATTAATGGTCAAGGTAAGCTAAACAAAAGGCATGCTAGATGGATAGAATTCATTGAAACATTTCCATATATCATCAAATACAAGCAAGGTAAGGAGAATATGGTTACAACTGCATTTTCCATAAGATATATTTTTCTTACTTCTCTAAATACAAGATTGCTAGGATTTGAACATATCAAGAAATTGTATGTTAATGATATTGATTTTGCTAAAGTGTTTGTTGCTTGCGAAAAGAGAGCAGTTAATAAGTTTTATAGACTTGATGACTTCTTGTTTAGAAAGAATAAATTGCATGTGCCTTAATGTTCTATGCATGCATTGATTGTAAGGGAAGTCCATGGGAGAGGATTAATGGAACACTTTGGTATGAAAAAGACTTTAGAAGTGCTGCATAAACATTTATTTTGGCTTAGATTGAAACATGACATTGAAAGGATTTGTAGTAGATACATAATATGCAAAAAGGCTAAATCTAAAATCTTACCACATGGTTTGTATACACTATTACCTATACCTAGTGAACCTTAGATAGACATATTAATGGTTTTCATTTTGGGACTACCTAGGTTAAAAAGAAGAATGGATTCAATATTTATGATTGTTGATAGATTTTCTAAAATGGCTCATTTCATTTCATGGCATAAACCTAATGATGCCATTTATATTATTGATTTGTTCTTTAAAAAGATTGTGAGACTTCATGGTATTCTTAAAAGCATTGTTTCTAATAGAGATGCTAAGTTTCTTAGTTATTTTTGGAAGGTTATATAGGGAAAGCTTGGCACTAAATTTTTATTTTTTGCAGCTTGTCATCTACAAATTGATGGTCAAACTAAAGTTGTTAATAGAACATTAACTTAATTATTTCGGACTGTCATTCAAAAGAATTTGAAGAATTGAGATGATTGCTTGTAATTTATTGAATTTGCATATAATAGGAGTATTCATTCATCTACTAACTTCTCTCCTTTTGAAATAGCTTATGGTTTTAATCCTCCTGACTCCATTAGATTTAATATTATAACGAACGTAATTTTTGTAAAATGATGAAATGAGCCGTATAAAAGCAAGTCCTCTGAAATGAGCTAGATCATGTCCTAAAAAAATTGGGTAGAGCCCTAGACTCCTAAAAAATGATAATTTCAAGCTCTGATGGAAAGAAAAACAAAGCTAGGACGGTGAAACAATTTGTGATGAAAACTGACGAAACGTAATGGTATTTTTGTAAATAAGTACACCTTTTGGAAAATCACATAGGAGGGTTTTTTAAATGAAAAATTTGAGTTGTCCAAGGTTCTCAAAGGCCCCAAAAATCATGGGAAGTACCAAGACTAGTAAAGCCTCTTCGGTGTACGTTTTCCAACATCGGTGAGCTTAAACTTTGACGAATTCGTTCGGGAAGGTTTTAACTCCAAATTGAGTGATTACAAAGGCATTTTATTAAATTTGAAACCTAAATTTTATAATAAAAAAGAATATTCTCAAAAAGAAGATAAAACAAAGGTGAAATGAAATTGCCATTATGGAAGGATGAAATAGAAATTTTTGAAAAAAGTGAGTTTCTTGAAACTTCCACACACTTCTCTCTTTTTCTCTCACCTTCTTAAGCATGAATTTTTCTGCCCAAAATACAGAAATGGAGCAGCTCTTCTAGGCGCACAAGGAGAGGAAGAGAAAAAGGAGAAAAATGAAGAGAAAGGTAAGGAAATCTAAGGAATTTCATGCTCTATCTTCCTTCAATCTTATTCCTCTCTTTCCATGGTTTATTTGAGTGATTTGGTTCTATTTTAAGTCTAGAACAAGGAGGAACAGTTTGAATTGCTTGAGGGGAAGAAAACTAAGGAGAAAAAGTCTTGAAACTAAGCTTGAATCTAAGGTATTTCATGGTTTTGTTGTTTCTCCCCTTTGCTTCTTCCTTGCGTATGATTTCGGCCAAACCAGAACCATATGAGGGGGAGATGTTCTATCTAAAAACAAGAGAGGAACTAGGGTTTTAGACCATAGAAAGAGGAATATGGCAAGAAATTGCAAGAAATGGAAAGAGATGGCAGCTTAAAGCTTGAATTGTGAAGGTTGCTTCAATAGGCCATTTATGGAGTCATTATGCCACTTATGGAACTAAGTGTGTGTTCAAGAGTGAGTTTAGTATCTTGGCTTGCTTCAAGTATATAATTGTGTGTTGTTTATAATATTTAGGGCAAGAGAACATACCTCAACCTAGGTGTGCTTGTGGGACCAAAAAAGAGAAGAAAAAGGATCAAGAAAAGCTTGCATCAATCTAAGGTAGCTCTCCACCTCATTCTCCTTGCATTCTTATGTGCATATGTATATCTTTGTATGTTTGTGTGTGCTCTTGTGATTTGAGAACATGCCACTTGATGTCTTGAGATTACATTGGTACCAATGTATTGCCTGAATATCATTGATTGTGGAAATGGCTCATAAGGGTGTGGTGATGCCAAAAGTCCCTTGATAAAGGTGAAGAGATACCAAAAGTCTCATAGGATGTGTGAGACAAGGCCAAAGGTCTCTTGAAAGGGTTAGACCAGGTCAAACGTCCCTAGGCCAAGAGTGAGGCAAATCCAAAAGTCCTAGAAATAGGGTGAGGTAAAACCAAAAGCCCCTATAGCATGTTCTTGGCTTGAATGTGAATAAGTGGGCATGAAAATTGTGACTTTGCATACTTCATGGTTGTTAAACCTTTCATACATATGCTTTGATGTGTATATGCTATGAATGTATGTGTAAATGGATGTGTGAGCTATTGAGATTCTAAGAATCTCACTCCCTTTCCCTCTATTATCTTAAAATCCCTAGGTGATGTTCAAGAAGCAAGGAATGCAATCTAAGAGCATTGAAAAGTCATACTTTGTTCATTATGTAGTTTATTTTGTATTTAATGATCAAAGTGGTTATGTAAATGTTAATTTTGAGATGTAAGCTCATGGACAAATATAATATGATGTATGAACATTATATAGCTTTTACGTGGTATTAAATCAATGAGAATGTAGAATTTGCACCTTGATGGCTTGTGATGATTATGCATTCTTGAGTGTGGGATAACTAAATTAAGATGCATAGGATTTGGGACCACTTGGATAGTTTACACAAGTCATATTCATGCTTTTAAACTTGTCCAAAGAGTGTCAAACCATTGGAGAAGCCATTTGGACAAACTTGACATCTTATGGAAGCCAAATTTGACCATTTTGTGAGGCTATATCACTTTCTATCCAAATGAGCTCTTCTTGGTCTAAAATTTTTCATAATGTAAAGCTTATTGAGAGATTTTTGGAAAGCTAAAGTAGGTATTATTTGGAGGTATGTGGAATATTTCGTGAATTTTTGAAGTTAGAAAAATTTTCTGGTTTAGCCACTAGTACTGTTCATATAGTCCAAAAATTATTCTCTATCATTCATTAGGCAAATGATGTCCAATTACCATAAAATTTTACAAGAAAAAATGAGACCCTCCCAATGACTTGTGCCAATTAGAAGCACCTCATTTGGATATCTAGAGAGAAAGATATTTAATTTTTGAAGTTGTTGTCTAGTACCAGGCGCATAGTCAAATCCATGATACTATTTGATTCAATTTCAGGGTCTCAATACTCTTGTATTGGTCTAGACATATTTTTTTTCCTCTAGTTAACATCTATAGCTTTCAAATTGGTATAGATTGCATTGACTGAATTTTTGTGGAATTAATTATGAATTTTCAAAGTTTATATTAGTAATCTATATCAATATTAGAGGGTGGTCGGACCTTCCTACCTTTTCTGTTGTCAAATGTGGTCCAGATGGGATTTTCGTGTTTGGGACTTATTTTTAGTGTAAATTTGACATCCAGAGCTCTCTAGAAAGATATGGTTTATGTGATTTTCTACATTTAATTATGATTTTTTAAAGTTACCCCTGAAATCTGCCACATGATGTCTGAGAAGAAATAATAGAATTTTGGGGGTTTTTGAGCTTGAAACCATGGAATTATGTGATATTTTGAGTTGATTATGATTTGTTCCAATGGTAAATGACTAGATAATGTTGTTGGATAATCCACAGGGCCCACATAACGTGAATTGAAGAAATTTACCCTGACACAACGCAATTAAAGTGTATTATTTTCATACTTTTCCTTACTTTTATCTTGTGAATGTGCACTAATTGCCCAAAATGGAAGAGTATGATAATAGAAACATAGGATATTACAAATACCATTGCCTATTGATGAGAGAGCAAGTCTTGATGGGAAAAGGAAGGTTGAATTGGTCGAGCAACTTCATGAGCATGTCAAGCAACAAATTGAAAAGAAAAATAAGCAATACACTTCGAAGGCAAACAAAGGAAATAGGCATGTTACTTTTGAGCCTGGTGATTAGGTATGTCTATATATGAGAAAGGAGAGGTTTCCAACTCAAAGAAAATCTCAATTAGCTCCTAAAAGGGATGGGCCATTCCAAGTTCTTAAGAAAATTAATGACAATGCTTACAAAATTAATTTGCCTTGTGAATATAACATTAGTGCTATTTTTAATGTTAATGATTTATCTCATTTTGATGCAAGTGACAATCTGAGGATGAACCCTTTTGAAGAGAGAAAAGATTATATGAATCATAGGATAAAGTTAGCCGGCTCAAGAGAACAAGTTGATTCAAAACCTTCAAATGATAATTTGCATCTTCCAATTAGACCCATTACAAGAGCTAGGGCTAAAAGACTTAAAGAAGTATTTAGTGGATTTGTTCAAGAGATTTGGGCAAAGTAAGATTTTGACAAATTTGATTCAAGTATTAATCAAGACATCATTAATATTATTTAGGCTAAAAATGGAGCTGATGAAGTTATTTTGAGTTAAAATATTACAAATTAAAGAGCTTAAACTAAAAGTCATATATAGATTGACTCATTTGGGCCTAAATAATATGATTATGGGTTAATATGCTGACTTCTAGAAACCATATGCATTTGGACAAAAATTAGAATTAATTAGGCAAATTCTCTTTCTTTTTTTATTTTTTAAAAGATTTAATTATTTTGTATTCCTAATTTATAGGTTATTCAGTTAGAATTATATAGTTAGTTTCCTAGTTTTCCTCCAATAGGTAGATTTAACTTACATTATAAATACATGTATTGTGCCTTCATTTGTAATCAAATTAGATGAATGAATGAAATTTTAATTCTGGAGATTCCAAACTTGAGAGTGATTTTTTTTAGGGTTCTTCATAGGACTGATAAACTTATTAAGACTTGATCAACCTTGTGGCATTTTCCAACATTTGGGGCCCTTGTTCATCTATGTTCAAGGATTTTAAATGAATTACCAGAGCTTTATTTAGCTTCCTTGGGGTGCATATACTTTAGTATTAGTTGTGGATTTGAGGGATCTAATTCTTATGGGTTCACACCATCTTTCCTAAAGGTTTACCTTCTAAACTTACATTTGCAGAGTGAAACTTTAATAAATTTTGATAAAAGAAGTTTAATTTCAAGTTTGATTCTTATAGTCCAAGAAATATTCCTTGATTGTAATCCTTGCCTTTATGTTTTGATTCTCATAGTCCATGAAATTGAGACTTTAAGTTTAATTTATTATCAACTTTATCCTTGATATCTCTTCTTTTAACTTTTGCCTAGCTATTAAGCAATAATATAAATTAATTATAAAAAGCACAAAAATTATAAATTTTTAGATTGTGAAAACACAAACCATTCATATATATATATATATATAATTGTATAACTATTTCAATATCATTTATTTTCATTTATGTTGATGGAGGAAAGATAAGAAGAAATAGACAAACAATAAATTCATAAACAAAGGATATTTAGGTTGTTTTATTTTCTTGGATATTTAATTTTACATTTTTATTAACAAGATATTTAAGCATATAATCTAAACTTTTGTGTTATATATGTATATATTTATTTATTTATTTCTCTTGGATAACACTGAAACAATTGACCATATTTATGATTCAATTATGATGTATTTTGCCTTTATTAAGGGGTAAATGCCATGGCACGAATTTTATCAAACATTATGGATTGGTAAGGTGGACCTTTTAAATTTTAGCATAAAATTTTTTGATGAAATCTCTTTGCCAGATCTTTGATTCCATTATATTTCCCAAGCTTGATATTGGTTCAAATACAATTTGAGAGCACATCTCTTTTGCTTATATATAAATATAAATATATATAATTTTCTTTCTTAAAAAATATAAGAATTAGGTTGTTCAAATGAATTAACAAGTTGATACCAAAAACATACACTATCAAGAAATGAAGTAAAAGAATTATTTCGTCAAAGTTCAAGTATGTCATCTTGCACCAAATTAAGAGCAGAAACATTGGATGAGAGCTTAAAAGTTACCTAAAATCATTACATCAAACAAATCTTAATAGAGCCAATTTTTTTGGGTGAATAACCAAAAGCTATGGACGGACACATAGGTTGCAAGTTTTTAAATGATACCCACTAATAGAAAAAATTTGAGACTGATAAGTCCTAATTTTCTTAATATTTTAAAGGATTTATTATATGAATATTGAACTTATTTTATGTTTTTTATTTATAAAATTAATAAATGTTAGTTAAGTTAGTATTTAGTAAGTTTTGGTTTTATTTCTTTACTTTTGATCTTTTTTTTTTTCGTTTTAGTTAAATTGTATTTTGTGTTTTTATTTATATTTTTATGTTGCTAAATTATTTAATCTTTGTTGGTAGATTATAAATATTAATTAGATAAATTTTATATTTTTGTAGGGTTACAATTATAAAGAAACAAGTTTAGAAGCTTTGAAATGCAAAGAACAAGTATTGAGATTTGTTGGAAAATGATCAAAAAGAAAAAGAAAAAGAAAAAGGAAGAAACAAGAAGAAAAGACAAAACAGCAAAAGATGGCGCTCAAAACCGCTGTTGAAGAAAATTCAACGTTGTGGCAACAAAATTAAGTGCTGCGGCCCATGGAGAAACAGAAGCTTACTTGGCCGCGGCGTAAATTTTCGCGCCGCGGCTCTTTTCACCGCTGCTAAAAGAAATTCATTTGAGTCGCGGTGCATTTGAGCGACACCGCAGCGCAGTTCGTGAAAAATGCAAGACACACCATTTTTTAGCTGCATTTTTTAGGGTTTTAAAGGATTTTCATCACTTTTTCGAAGGAGGCCGCCATTCTAAAAGTTTTGGAGAGGAGAATGAAGGGTTTGGAGCTTCAAATGCCATGGAAAAAGCTTGGGTTTAAAGAAGATTCACCGATTAAATTTGTTTTTCTCTTCTTCCCTTGCTTTTCTTGTATTTCTTTACCCAATTGATTTATGCTCTGTTCTTAATGTCGTTATTTCCTATAATTATGAGCTAAACTTGTTGATTTGGGATTGTGGTGAACTCTAGTTTGTAATATGTTATATTTACTCTCTTTATTTTTAATTAATGATATAATTTAATTACTCAATCCTTATGCTTCATGCTTCTAAGTGTGTGGAAACCATTAGATGATTTGGGTAACCTAAATGAACTTGGCAAAGGACTTTTAGGACTTGACCATGGATTATGTAGTATAAGTTCATGAAATTTGCAATGTTGAGTGAATTGATTCTTAGCCATATTAGGACATATTCTTGATTAAGCCTCTAATTTAATTGCATAAGGAATTATGGATTGGTTAGAGGAATGCCTGTATGTAATTCAGAAGATGCTTATAGGTAAATTAGAATCCTAGGCTATTAATGATATTAAGAGCAAGATAAAAAGAGATAATTAGTTCATATGAAATGCTAGAAGAATTCATAATCCCAAATCATTTTGCTTTCCAATTTCATCTAGAATGGTGTCTCTTTTTTTTATGTCTTTAGTTTAGTTTAATTTCATATCACCTTTTATTGTTGGCTTGATTTAGATTAAGGTGCATAATTTTAGTACTTAGCAACTATCTTAGTGACAAATCCTCGTGGGAATGATACTCTATTCATCACTTTATTACTATTGCGATACGTATACTTGCGTGTACGCTTCAAAGAAAGCAACAAGGTTTTGGCGTCGTTGCCGGAGATTTGTTCACTAAGTTTTTTGCTAATATTAATACCAAACTCACTTAATCTGAACTTAAGCTTTGTTCATTGTATTTTGTTGTTTTTGTTTTAAGTCTTTTGGTTTGTGTTTTTGTTTTTGTGTTGAAGTTATTGATATTTGTGTTTAGTTTTTGTTTTTCTTATTTTTGTTTTTAATTATGGATTACCCTTGGATAACAAATAGGGCAACTAGTGAGCATAAGTTTGATATCATGACCAAATTGACATCTCAAATGGAAGAACTTGATAGGAGGTTTGATAACTTTGATTTGAATACTAGTTATACTGCTCAAGTTAGTGATTCTCAATGCTTGTTCATGACTTGTGATAATTGTGGAGGTCACTATAGAGAGCAGTGCCCATGTTGGATAGAAAATGCACAAATAGAGGATGATTTCAATAGGGATACAAATAATTTTTGTGATAACACATATATTCTTTGTTAGAATCATAAACAAAATTATTCTTGGAATCAGGGTCAAATTTCTTCATCACATGCAATTGACCCTTCTCAACCTTCCAATTTCCAATCACAAGATGAAATTCATGTTCAAGAGTATAATCCTAACTTAGAAGAAATGATTAGGTACTATATGGATAAGCAAGATGCCCATATTGCTAGGCAAGATGCCTACCTAGCTAAGCAAGATGCCTACCTAGCTAAGCAAGATGACACAATTAGAAATTTGGAAATTCAAATAAGAAAACTAGCCAATGTCATCTCTAATGGTTCACAAGAGAGTATTCTAAGTGATTTGGTAACTACTCCTCAAATAGAAGATGAAGAAAATTATAATGGAATTAATTTGAGGAGTGAAGAAGAGTTGTCAAAGGGTTATGTACAATTTGAGGGGAATTGTGAGCAAAGAGTAGAAGAAGGGAATAATATTGTGATGCTAGATGACCAAGAGGTAACCTTCCAAATGGCCATGGTAGAAGATCCTCTTGATGAATTATAAAAATCTTACAATGAAAAGGAAGTAGAAAATGTGATTCTAGGCAATCTCTTGACAAGTCCTCCACTAGAGTCCTTGGTTCTTACTGAAAAGAACCAAGAAGATTTTATAGGGTGTCTGAAGTATTTGAAAGCCCCCAAAACTGTCCAAGAAAAATTAAATTCTAAGCTTCCTATTATGTCAGCCAAAACATGTGTTCTAATGAAGCTATTAGGTGAGGAATCACATGTTCTCAAATGGAAAGAACACCCATTGTTGTTGAAGCCTACTTATCCAAGGAAGAAAGGGAGTAAGGCAATTATAATTTTTGACACCTATGATTAGGTTTTAATGTAAAGTCAGGTTAAAGACTATAAAACAAGCGCTTCTTGGGAGGCAACCCAAGCATAACTAAATAAAAATATAAAAGTAAAAAAATAAATAAATAAATTCACTTACGTAGTTTTTCTAACCCCTGACTTTCTTTCTTTCAAAGCCCACTAGCATTGGATCCTTAAGATGATTGTTGGTTGAAGTTAGGAAAAAGAGTTGAGTAACTGGAGCATGCAATTCAGGGAGTGATTTCAAATCAATTTTGTATTTCTTTTATTGGGCTCATAATAGTGTTTGGTGTGTTTACATGTTGAATATTATTCCATTTGTATGCTTTTCATTCTTAATTTTTTTTTCCTTGTGCTATTGTGAATGAGTATGATTGCTGTGGCATGGCTTGAAAAATTTATTAGGAGTAATTAGCTTTAAATCTTGTCATAAATTTCTTTTGGTATGTTTGTTTTGATGTCTTGTCTTAGGCATTAAGATTTTATAACTAATTGAATTCATTTGCTACATCATTTTCACATGTTTCTAGTCAATGCTCTATTTTGTTGTATATGTTTGTGACCTAACTTTATAAATTTATTGGGAACACATCTGATTGAATTTTTACATGAAATATGTGTCAAAACTTTTCTTTGCTTGTCTAGTTTTTAGGAAAATTTGGTTCATATGATTTGAAGTTGAGATGAGTTATTTATTTGCATATGAATACACACTACTCTGTTATGACATGCTGCTAGAATTTGCTGTATGCTACGTCACTTGCTGAATTTTATGGGACTAATTATGTGGTTGTCAACATGCAAATTGAGCTTGATCACATTTTTTTAGTGTGTTAAGATGTTTCCAAAATTTTTGTTCATGAGGTCAATTGGACGTTTGCTAGGTGGATTCCACCAGAATGTCATTACAGCTCCTTTTTTTTAGCAAAAATTTGCACTTACCTTGTTTAATCATATTTTGGTGCTATGCTTGTTGAGTTGTACAATGTTAATTTTGGTTATATTGTCAGGTTGAGATTGAAAGAATCATTCCATAATGAGGTGCTTTATTGTTATTTCCTTTTTGTTTGGAAGATGTTGAAGTGGACAAAGAGCAAAACATATCAAGGGAGTTTTCTTGATCCCTCACTACTCTTATGTTGTGTCATATTTTGAACATTGAGGACAATGTTCATTTTAAGTTTGGGGGTAGGGAGTCCAAATTGGAAATGCAAATTCTATTGTTTTTAATTGTTCCTTTTTTTTATGTAAAATTTCATTGAGAAACTCCTTATTTTTCAAAATTTTTGAGCTTAACTTTTGCCTACCAATCTTGTATTTATTTTCTAGTTGATGTCAAATGCCATTGAAGAACTTCATTTCTTGATAATGTATAAATGATAGAAAATGTTTGTTAATGCAATTTGTAGATGAGATTGATTGTTAATGGCAATACTTTCCTCACTTATTGAGACTTTTCTTGTGCACATCACCATGCTTAGAATAATTGTTAGTTTTAAGTAATGTATGTGGAATGTATGTGGATTAGACTATGTGATTGATCTTAAACCTAAGACTTTAGAACTTGCTTTATAGTCAGAATAATTGTTAGTTTTAAGTAATGTATGTGGATTAGACTATGTGATTGATCTTAAACCTAAGACTTTAGAACTTGCTTTATAGTCTCTTGAGGCGAAATTTTGAGTCTTGTATGATCTATTAAAGTGATTTAGGCATTCATTGGTTATATTTGAGATTTGAAGCTTAATTTTTTTCAAAGTATATCACTAGTACCTTATTGAGCCTTAAGTGAAATATGCATATAATTGCATGAAATTTCTTCTTTTTAACCACATTAATGACCTTTAGCCCAAAAAACAATGATCTTTCCCCTTTCAAGAGGATAATTAACATTTGATATTATGTGAAAAAGAAGTTTTAAGAATGAAATAAGGTATAATGTGGATTTGATGTGAACAATTATTATTTTCTTATAAGAGACATGCAAATTAGAAGTGTAGAAACAATGATTGTATAGTTCTTTATTTCTGGAGAGGCATGAAAAATATGATGATTAGAGAAAAGAACTAAAAAGGAAGAAAAAAAAAGTGGTCAAAAAATTGATAGATCAAAATGAGCTAAGTTTGAGGGTGCAAAAGCAAAAACAAATAAGAAATTGAGGTGAAAAAAAAGAGGAAAGGAAAATAAGAGAAAGAGGGAGAATTTTATCTTCGATTATTGTGCTTAATGGTTATTCTCTTGAATTTTGCTCATAAATTTTCTATATACCATTTTTCTTGTAATAGCTATAACCATAAGCCCCATTACAATCTTAAAAGGCCTATTGATTAATAGGTTATGCAATGGCCTGCATTAGTGGAGAGAGAATAGAAGAGCAAGCGTATGAAACTTTTAAGGAAGAGATTTATTATGTAGTTTGATTTACATAAATTATTCTAAAGCTTACAATTGGACTTTAGCATGGTTCTTCACACACACACATCATGGCTTTAGAAATTTTGTCATTAACTCTTGAATTTTAAAACTTGTATACATTACTTTCTTTTCTTGTTAATTATACTTTTTAATACATTTGTTGAAGGCATCCATCTATCATTACTAGAAATTAAAATTTGAGTAGGTAGGAATTTTATTGTTTAATGTGGCTTTACTTGGGGACAAGTAAAGAGGTAAGTTTGGGGTGTGATAAGTCCTAACTTGTCATAATTTTCTCAATATTTTAAAGGATTTATCATATGAATATTGAACTTATTTTATGTTTTTTATTTATAAAATTAATAAATGTTAGTTAAGTTAATATTTAGTAACTTGTAGAGAGTTACTCTTACCCCTCAACCACAACACCCTGATGTCTTGATGGATTAAAGAATTTAGAAAGCCATTCCCTCAAGCCAGAACCCACAAGTATCACTCCATAAAACCCTTATAGGCCTAATTCACCATCTGGCTAATGAATGAGTAATGTAACATGTGGAATTCCTTAGCCTTGGATCATATAATTAGAAAGGATGTACCAAATGATAATGGAGTGTATTGCAAAAAGAAAGGCCTTGTTGGTCATATTCAAACTAACATAAGAAATGAATTGCTACAGGTACAATAAAGAAAAGGAAGTTCAAGGCCTATAGTTTGAATAGGATAAAAAATTGATAGATGACCCATTTAGCAGGCTCATAGAAAATAAATAAGTGATTAATAAGCAATGGGCCTATTGCATGAAATTAAGAAAGAGGCTAACATAGTTTATGACTAAGCCTAAAGATATTTAAGATTAAGTAGCAACTAGAACTAGAATGCTAGACAACTAATGCCTGAGTAGAATATAGAGAAAAGTTAAGGCAAACAGCTAGTGCCTCAGTGCCCCAGGGAAGCTAGAGAAAGTTGAAAGCCACCTAAAAAGGCGAGTTTTAGGGTTATGCAAAGTAGCAATGTAAGCTCAAGAGTTTTAAAGAAGACAAGTTCTAGGGTTCACATGAAATAAGCATTTTCAAGAGGAACTGTCTAGTTAAGAATAAAGGAAGAGAATAAGAGGAATTAGACCCCCTCAATCTCTATAGAGAGTAAGTAAGCAAAGGTAAACCCAGAAAACATGTGACAACGTCAAAGCTGAGGATATAATGAATTGAGAACAGATAAATAGGTGTCATGAATGAGTGTGTTAAAAAGCACTATTGTCCTTAGTATAGTTGTCCATACGGTATTATGATGAAATGCCCTAAGTAGAGATAACTGGGTAATATAAAATAATCTCAAGATAGAACAGTAAATGATGTAAGAGATCAAAATAAGAGTTTCCTTTCTTTCTCAAGTCCATATGATATAAAGGAAGATACAGAGAAATAATATAAGAGCACTTTAGATTGTTGGAAAACTTGTAATTTACTAGTGATAATGGCTTAAACTTGGTTATAATGCACCTGTGTATTAATGATTGATGCTATGGTTTACTTGTAATGATGGTTACATAATATTGAGTCTGACCAACTCAATAGTAATGTAACTTGAATGCATAGTAAATAATGGCATCAACCATAAAGAGTGTCCCAATAATTGAAGAGTATCCTAATTAGTTAAATTAAAGGATAAGCTAAAGAAAAAGAAGTTAAGGGATTCTAGTGATACTAGAACTATAAGAAAAGTATTAATAATGAATCCCTAATATAAAATGATGAAAAGGGAACGTGCTGGCCGCATTAAAATGTTAAAAGCTAGATAGCACGAGTTCAGCATGTGTAGTATGAGTCCCTTATGATATAACTAAATGAGATGCAAGGGACTAACATATGATACTTATTCTGTGAGAGATGTTGGCACATAGGATGTGTGAGATGCCTGAGTGCTAAAGGCACTTGAGTGTAAAACATTAGCGTAGTCAAAAATTGTAGGATAAGATAGAAAAGACAAAATGAAAATATGGTGTAAGCCTAGTTTGCATATCAATTGAAGAAAGTAAAGTAATGCAAGCTAGCAAGAGTAAAGAAAGAAAGCATGATAAAAAGGCTAAAAGTGGGAACTTGATAATCCCATAAGGAGTAGTAAGTGAAAGTCAGAATACTCCTAAGCGTCATTACTATGAGACCAACAAAGAAGTAAATGATATAAAACCCACTTCACATGAAAAGCATAGCAGACATTTGAGTTTAGCCTTGGAGATTATGAGCATTAGTTACTAGACTTAGTGAGTATGTGTTTTATTTATAAATATAGTGATCTTAGGTTTTGAAATCTCTCAAAGATGGATCACAGTAGATCCTAGCACAATATAACTAGTTGTAGTAGACCTTAGCAGGACTCTAAAAAGTCACAACAAACCCACGGGTCATAGTAGATCCCACAAAGTTACAAAGAATCCACAATTACAAAACAATAGTTCTCTGGGGAGTTAGCAGCCTACGATAGTTTTATAGATTAGTTTAGTCTTAAAGACCAATATAATTTCAAATAGTTTTCATCTCAGAGACTAGAAACTTCTTAAATCTAGTAGACTATTGCTGTAACACCATAATTTCTAGCTTTCTTCCTATCATTTCCAAGTCTCACATCATGAATTGCACAAAGGGAGTAAGAAAATGACATTAAAATAATACATTATTTAGCGTTGTGTCGCATATAAAAATTTCATTCGGTGTCACGTGAACCATATGAGCTCATATATCATATTCTCACATTTAATTACATGTATACAACTTATTTTTATCACCAAAAGTGGCCTACAACTCGTGAAAACTAAAGGGAAGCATAAAACTCATATTTGCATTTTCTGCTAGAATTTTGCCATTTCTATCACATATTTTGAAAAATCATAACTAATTCTAGAAAACTCAAAATCATACATTCTTAGTCATTCTAGAAAGACAAACATTTCTACTTTAGCATAAAAATATGTCCTAGCCATGAAACACAATACAAAGGACGTTTGACATTTGAAAAGATCCAGAAGTTTGGCTGTCCACTGGTACTATCATAAGTTTCCACAGAAAATTTCAAAAATATCCAATTAATTTTAAAAAAATACAATCAATGAAAATGATACCAATATGGAAAGCTACATATGTTATCTATAGGAAAAAAATAACTTTAGACCAGTTTAGCATGCCCAATCCTCGAAAATGAATCAAACAATACCTAAGGTCGATCTGAACACTTGGCACTGGATAGGAACTTTGAAAATTCATATCCCCCTCTCTAGACATATAAATGAGATTCTTTTAGTTTCCACAAGTCACTAGGAGTGTCTAGTTTCTTTCTATAAAATTTTGTGACAATTGAACATCATTTGCCCCATGAGAGACAGAATTCAATTTTGGACCAGTACTACAGTACTAAAGACCAAAACTAGAAAATTTTCCAACTTCAACAATTTACCAAATATTCCACAGACCTCCAAAAATTACCTACTTTATCTTTCCAAAAAATTTTCAATAAGCTCTAGATGCATGCCAAATTTTAGACCAAGAAGAACTTATTTGGATAAAAAGTGATATAACCTCATAAAATGGTCATTTTTGTTCCCTATCAAAAGTCACTTTAGTCCAAATGGCCTCCTCCTGAGTTTGGCAGCTTTTGAGCAAGTTTAAAAGCATAATTATGACTTTTAGGAACTACTCAAGTGATCTCAAAATCCATGCATCTTAATTTGGCCACTCCACATCCAATAATACATGTGTAACCATAACCACACAAGAGACAATTTCCATGATTTGCATTGATTTAATGTCACACATGGGCTACATAATATTCATACATCATATTACCATTACTCAAGGTCTTACATCACCAAAATAAGATATACAAGACTACTTTGATATTTAAATACAAAGAAAACTACAACATCTCCCAAGTGTAGCTAGTTATAGTTCTTGGCTTGCCTTCCTTGTATCTTGAGAGCCACCTAGATATTTCAAGATAGAAGGGGGAAAGAAGAGTGAGATTCCAAGAATACCAATAGCTCACACACACCCATTCATATACATTCAAGTAATACATACATCAATGACACAATTATGAAAGATAAGGTGTGCAAAGGCTATCATTTCATGCCACCTCTACACATCAAGATCATTCTCATGCTCTAGGGACTTTTGATTTTGTCTCACCCCATTTTTAGGACTTTTGGAGTTGTCTCACTCTTGGTTTAGGGACTTTTGACTTAGCTTCACCCATCCAAGGGACTTTTGGTCTAGTCTCACTCAAGCGTTGAAACTTTTGGCACATCCTTACCCACTTTAAGGGACTTTTGGTATCACCTCACCCTTATGAGCCAATCTCACATTCAAAGGCATTCAATAGTACACATTGGTACCAATGTAATTCCATGAGATCATGTGGCATATTACCAAATCATAAGAACACATACAAGCACACAATGACATATATATGCACACAAGAAAGTATGAAGAATAAGGTAGAGAGCTATTTTTTAATTTATGCAAGCTTACTTTGCTAATTCCTTCCCCTTCTTGATTTCACAAGAGCACTTAGGTAATTGATTATTCTCTTGGCCTAGACATCACAAGGAACACATAATCACATAATTGAAGTAAGCCAAGACATTAAACTAAAGCTTGGTTTCATACTTTGCATTATGGTTCTATAATTAGTCTAATGAAGCAACTCTTAGAATTCAATTTCTAGGTTCCATTCTCTTGTTATTTCTAGACTTCTTAGACTAATTAAAGATCCTTGGACCCATCACACATTCATTTGCACAATTGGAAATCCAAGTTACTTCATAAAGCACCATTATGGACACCATTGCTCCATTTCTCATTCCATGGCTCCTAAATTTTTTCCAATGGTTTCTCCCATCTTCTAACATTATATAAAGTCCTAAACCAATGCTAGAACAAATTAAAACATCCTCCAACCTCATGCTCTTGCCTTGTTTGTGTAACAACCAGGAAAAAGAGAAAAGAAAGAAAGAAAAAAGAAAAAGAAAAGAAAAGCTGAAAATTTTTGAATGGCTGAAAATTTTCTAAGTCTGCTAGTTACAGCCTAGCTATAGCGAATATACCTGTTTGCTATAGCGAGAAATGGCCTAGCTATAGCGAGAGTGCCTTCTCGCTATAGCGAAAATGCTTCTAGCTATAGCGAGTGCGGGCATCCCATACAAAAATCAGGGCGTAGCTCGCTGTAGCACGCGCCATAGCGAAAACAGGGGTCTGGGACTAACACGAGCTCGTCGTAGCGAGGGTTATGGCTCGCTATAGCGAGGGTTAGTCCAGAAAAGCGTAAAAAAAGAGAATTTGATGTTTTAAAGAGCTCCAACTCATCCCTTCTCTTTAAACCGCCTTAAGCTTTGTCCAAGCACAAAAAAGAAAGCTTGAGAGAGAGAGAAACAAGGAGGAACCAAAAGAGAAGGAAGGGAAGCTAAGGAAGAAAGGTAAGAACCTTCAAAACTCTTCATGCTCCTTCTTCTTGATTTATTCCTCTCCTTCTAAGCTCCCTTTTCATGGGTTAATGAGTGAGAGGTTTTGGTTCTGACCTAGAGGGAGCAAGAAACCTTTACAAGAGAGTGTGGTGAGTTGAGAAATGTAAGAAAAGAGAAGAATAGTGGGTGAAAATCTAGTGAGAGAAAGAACCCCTAACTTTATATGCTTAGTAGGGTTGCTAGAAAGAAATCCCTAATTTTATGAATCAAGTGTTAAGAGAATAATTCCATGCTTCTTGTGTGGTTAGGCTTAAGAGAGGCATTCCCATCTAGAGGTAATTGTGAAACCAACAAGAGAGGAGACAAATTGAAAGGAAAGCTTGTGATTAGCTAATAAGGTAGCTCTCTCCACCTTTTCTCATGCATAAGATGTGTGCTTACATTGTCTTGCTGGTGTGTATGTATATTTTGAACCATGAGAAGTATGCTCGCATGATGATGCCTCATGTATTTCAATGATATTTTATGTGATTATTTGGGTTTACTTGAGTATGGAAAAGCCAATAACCCTTTAGCCATAGTAAGGATGAGCCAAAAATCCTCAAGTTGGTTGAGACAAAGTAAAGAGTCTCCCAAAAGTGAGGTTGACTCCCAAAGAGTAAGGGTTGAGTCTAAGAACCTCTTAGAGAGTAGGTGAGGCAAGTCCAAAATCCACAAGTGAGTGGGTGAGGCTAATCCATTTACTTGGCAAGCTTTTATATGTTATGTATGGCCTACTCACATGTTGAAAATGTTTCTTTTATATGTATGGCCAACTCAAATGTTGTAAATGCTTTTCTTATGATTCCATATGCTAACATGCCCATGCATACATTGTGAGACTTGTTTGCATGCTTTGTGTGTATGATTGAATGAGAGATGAGCTATTGAGATTCTTTGAATCTCACTCCCCCTCTCTACCATCCCAACATGCTAGGTGGATCAAGTGAGGCAAGAGATGGGAGCCACCAAGCTTGAAGCTAGGAAATTCAATGAAGAAAGTGTAAAGAGTCATGTTGTCACTAATTTGTAGTTAAGTAAAAGATGTACTCCAATGATGTATATGATGTAGCAAGTCTAAATACTTGTAAATGAATGTATATAACATGTATGTATGAGAATTAGAACCATCTTGAGGGATGTCGCAAGCTTTCGGTATGAATAGTAAGATTTTGCCATTATGTACAAGGTGTATGTGTTGGTGTGGGAAAGTGAGTTTTACATATCTGGGTTGTTAGACACTTGAGTCATGTTTAATAGCCTATGTAGATGCATTCTCACATGCTCATAGAGCTTTAGAGGTAGAAGAGGCAAATGTTAACCCATGAAGCCTCATTTAACACATGAAATTGGTCATTTTGCCCATGATGTCCAAATCTGACCAAATGACCTCTCCTTGCCTTGAAATTTGGCATGTGACTAGATCTTGTCTAGAGATTTTTGGAAAGGTAAAGATCAAGTCATTTGGAGCTCTATATAATTTTCTATGATTTTTCAAAGTTGGTATCAGAATTTCGGATTTCCAGAAACACTATTCATTTGGTCAGTTATAGAATTGTGTTATCCGAGGGGCAAACGTGATCCAATGATTACAAAATTTTATAGGCAGAAACTAGATAGTCACAGTGACTTGTAGGAATTGTAATCACCTCATTTGGAGGTCTAGAGAGGAAGATATGAAATTTTGAAGTTCCAGCCCAGAATCAGTCATCCTACCAGACCTAAGGTACTGTTTCATCGGTTTCCGGGAGTTTGGTTTAAGGAATTGATCTGGAGACATTTTTCCTCTCTATTTAACATCCACATATTTCCATATTGATATCATTTACATGCATTGGATTTTTGTGGAATTAGTTAGACATTTTTTAAGTCCATATCAGTAAACTATGACAGTAGCAGAGCCCCCTCCGACCTCCAGATGATTTCGAGTGTCAAATGCGTTATGTGTGGGATTTTATGAGTTTCATATATTTTTCCCATGAAGTAGACAGTCTAAGCTTTCCATAGTGACCAAGATAGTATGTTTTTGATTTTTTTGTATTTAGTTATGAATTTCCAAACTTTGCCCAGAAATGAGGCCAAATCTGTCGAAAACGAAATTGCATGTCTCATATCCCTTTTTGCTTTCCATGGGTTTAAAGCATATTTTTGGGATTGAAATGAGTCCTAATAGTGCAATTAAACATGAGGATGCATAGAAAGAGCTCACCCTATCCATGTGACACTAAAGTGAATGTCTACCCATGCATGATGCCATGTGAGAAAGAATATGAACCCAAAGGAAATGATCTCCTTTTTATGATTCCCATATGTATATGAGCATGTAAGGCATGATACAAGAGAGCTAGAGATGATGGTGTCACAGTTTGAGATTAGTAAGCATAATGGGGTTCAAGAGCTTCTTGATTTTTCCTTGATAGAAGATCCATTTGGGGAGGTTTCGATCAAGGAAACATTCAAATAACCAAAAAAATATTCACACAAAATCAGATTTTACAAAACCCTAGAAAACTCCACACTTTTTTATCTTGTTTTCTATTAGTTTTCCTTAGAATTTCTTACCATATTCCATCTCCCCATGGCCTAAAATCCTTGTTTCTCTCTTGCTTTTGGACAGAAATTCCCTCCCTCATATGGTTCTGGCTTAGGCCAAAAATCCATCGAGAAAGAAGCAACAAGGAGAAACAACAACAACAACAAGTAATTACCTTGGTTTTAAGCTTCCTTTCAATGCTCTTTTTCTTTGGTTTGCTTCCTCTTATGAAATTTGAATTTTCCCCTTATGTTCTGGCCCAAAAGTAGAACCAATCATCTTAGGAAAACTATATAAAGAAAGCCAAGAAGGAAAGGAAGAGAATTGGAAGAAGGAAGAGTATGAAATTCTACAAATTTCCTTACTTTTTTCTTGATTTTTCTCCTCCTTTTCTTCCCCTTCTTGTGTGCCTAAGAGAGAAGATCATATTTTGTATTTTGGGCAGAAAATTTCATGCTTAAGAAGGTGGGAGAAGAAAGGAGAAGTGTGTAAGAGCTTTTAGAAGCATACTTTTCTAAAAATTTTAATTTTGTCTTTCCGTAATGGCAATTTCGTTTTGACTTCGTTTTAGCTCCTTTTTTAGAACTGTATTTTCTATTATAAAATTTAGGTTTCCAATTTAATAAAATGCCTTTGGAATCACTCAAATTGGAGCTAAAACCTTACCGAATAAATCAGTCAAAGTTTGGGTCAACTGACGTTAAAAAACATACACCAAAGGAGCTTTACTAGTCTCGAGACTTCTCATGATTTTTGGGGCCTTTGAGAACCCCAGGTAACTCAAAACTTTCATTTAAAAAGTCCTCCTATATTTTTTCTAAAAGTTGCACTTATTTACGAAAATGCCATCAAATTTCGTCGATTTCCGTCACAAATTGTTTCTCTGTCCTGGCTCCATTTTTCTTTTCGTCTGAGTCTAAAATTATCATTTTTAGGAGCCTAGGATTCTATCTAAATTTTTTTAGGATATTATCTAAGTCATTTCAAAGGACTTGCTTTTATACAGCTTATTTCATCGCTTTACAAAAATTGCATTCGTTACAATTGCTATATGTAATATCTGATTTTTGTTCAACAACAAAAATAGGTATGTTTTCAAAGCAAGTCCCCTGAAATGAGTTAGTTAAGGTTCAAAAAATTTTGAGTAATATTCTAGACTCATAAAAATAAGAATCCTAGGATCAGACGGAAAGAAAAACGAAGTTAGAATGAAGAAACAAAATTTAACAAAAAACTTACAAAATGTAATGACATTTTCGTAATTTTAAGCAAATTTTGAAATTCATACAAGAAAGCTTTTTAAATAAAATTTTTGAGTTCTTCGGAGTTCTCAAAGGCCTTAAAAATCATGGGAAGCCCCTGGACAGTTAAAACCTTTCCAGTGAATGTTTTCCAATGTCAGTATACCTAAACTTTGACATATATATTTGAGTGGGTTTTAACTCTGATTTGAGTGATTCCAAATGCATTTTACTAAATTAGGAATTTAAATTTTATAATGGAAAAGACAATTCTCAAAAAGGAGCTAAAACAAATTAGAAACAAAAATGCTAAGAACAAAGGGCAAAATGAGAATTTTTTAAAAGTCTTTATTCCTCCCTCCCATAAATAGATGGCTTCCCACTCTCCCACTCATTTAGCTTCATATGTTTCTGCCCTAAACCATAGAAAAAACCCTAGGAGAGTGGCGTACAAGAGGAGAAGAAATCAAAGGCCAAAGTTATGAATTTTTAGTAGTTTTTCATGCTCTTTCCTTTGCAAACCTCTTCTTCTTCATTTCCCTTTCTTTCCTATGATTATATTGAAGCATATGGATCTATTTTAAGGGAGAAATTAAGGGGAAATTTTGAATGTGAAGAGAGGAGGCCAAAGAAGGGAAGATTCTAGTGAGAAAACAAGGAAAAACAAGGTAATTTCTTCTTCCATGATTGCTACCCCTTGCTCCTCTTCTCTCCATTGTTTGCCCCACTCAAGAAGAAATAGAAGGGCTTGGATTTTGGACAAAAACAAGGGTGAATCTTAGGAAAAGAGTGTGGAGAATAAGAATATGCAAAAGGAATTAACAAATAATCATGGAAATTCAAGATAGAAATTCTAGGGTTTCATGCGCTCCTTGTAAAATCTAACTTGATACCTTAATTTCTATACCTAAATGAAAGTTTAAATGAGCATCTAAGATCCCTAAAAGTCTCCCCATGTGCTTCCTCCATCAAGAAAACAAAGCAAAGTCCATGAAAGCCATTATGCTTCATTGTCTTAACCAAGAAGGGTTAGGATACCTAAGGAGAGTTTTAAATTTTTTTTAAATCCATTTTTGAGTCATATATGATGAATGAAAATGAGGGGAAGCCTTAGAAAAAATTTAGGAGGCCTAGAGAATGAGTTGGTGCCTTATGTTCCATAATATAACCTAAAAAAGTAACATGTAGTTAGGCTCTTTATTTCAACTGTGTGATAACTCCAAGAGGTTTAAAAGGAGTCAAAAATTATATATGAAAGGAAAGAATGGAATCTAGAATTTGTTTGAGGGATGTTGCTTCATTAAGTGCATTCTTGGAACCATAAGGGGTTATTAGACAAAGTTAGTGTTCAAGAAAGATGTGTGGCCTTAAAATTAATTTCATGAACTTAATTGGTTTCCATAAATTGTATTTAGACCAAAAGAAATCATTCCCAAACCTTTTGTGTGTGAGGCCGAGGAAGGGAGAGCAAATTGAAGAGAAAAAGTGTGTAGTTACATCCAAGGTAGCTCATTCCTCCTTCTCTTATACATGAATGTATGCTTAACTTGTTTTTGAATGCATGTATGTGTATTTTTAAGTCATGAAAAGTATTCTAGCATGACTTTTATTCCATGGTGTCATGACGTTACATTATGATTTCATATTATATTTATTATGTATGCTTAGATTTGCTTGAGTGTGGTTAAGCCAAGAACCCTTAGCTATAGTGAGGATGAGCCAAGAACCCTTTGAATTAGTTGAGATAAAGTAAGGAGTCTTCCAAAAGTGAGGTTGACTCTTAAAAGTAAGGTTGAGTCAAAAACCTCTTAAAGAAATGAGTGAGACAATTCCAAAATTCACAAGTGAATGGGTGAGGCTAATCCACTTACTTGGCAAGCCTATGTATGCCATGTATGACTTGCTTAAATGTTAAAAATGTCTCTTAAATGATTACACATGTCAATATGCTCATGCATGTATTTGTAAGACTTGTTTTACATCTTTTATGTGTGATTACAGGAGAGATGAGCTATTAGGATTCTTTGAATCTCATTCCCTCCTCTCCAATGTTCTAACATGCTTGGTGGACTAAGTAGACAAGGAAATGGGAGCCAACCACTTAAAAGATGAGAGCATGACATTAAAGTGTATAGATTTTATTTCTTTAAAGCCATATGAATGAAAAATGTAGTAATCTATGGTTGTATATGTCTTATAATATTATGAACATGTATAATTATGCTAATGTATCATGTACAAATGAAGTTTAAGATTATATATATATATATATATATATATATGGAAATGTGCATTTTGGACATATAGTGGCAAACTAGCATCTTGGACATGTATGTAATAATGGAAGTAGAATGGATAAATTGAAATGAATGAGATTTGGAACCACTTGAGCAGTTCATACAAGTCATATTCATGCTTTTAAACTTGTCCAAGAAGTGCCAAACATCAAGAGAAGTCATTTGGACACATTTGGTATCTAATATGGAGCAAAATTGACCATATTGGAAACCTATACCACTTTTTATCCAAATGAGCTTTTATTGATCTGAGATTTGGCATGCATTTAGAACTTGTTGAGAGATTTTTGAAAGCCAAAGCACAGAATTTTTGGAGGTCTACGGAATATTTGATAAACTTTCAAAGTTGGAAAATTTTTTGAAATTGGTTTAGTGCACTGTTCACTCAGGTCTGAAATTAAATTCTATCGTTCATGGGGCAAATGATGTCCAATTCCCATAAAATTTTACAAAGAGAAACTAAACCTTCCCAATGACTTGTACCAATTAGAATCACCCCATTTAGATGTCCAGGGAGGGAGATATGAATTTTTGAAGTTTCTATCTAGTATCAGGCATCCAGACTAACCTAGGTTACTATTTGATCAATTTTTGAGTCTTGAACGTGCCTAAACTGGTCTAAAGTTATTTTTTACCTCTATCTAATATTTGTAGCTTTCCAGATTGGTATCATTTGTATGGATTGGATTTTTGTGGAATTAATTGGGCATTTTTTAAATTTATAGCAAAAACCTATATCAGTACCTGTAACCAGTCAAACCTCTACACCTTTTTGAATGTCAAACATCTTTTGTGTGATGTTTTATGACCTAGAAATATTTTTAGCATAAAGTATACCTCTGTAGCTTTCCATAATGATAAAGAATGGATGATTTGATTTTTCTAGAATTAGTTATAATTTTCCAAAGTTTGTGATAGAAAAGGGAAAATTCTGGCCAAAATAGTAACTATGAATTTTATGTATTCCCTTGCCTTGCCCTTGCCTTGCACGAGTTCTAGACCACTTTTGGTGATAAAAATAAGTTGTATCTATGTAATTAAATGTGAGAATGTAATACATAAACTCACATGGTCCACGTGACATCGAATAGAATTTTCATCCCTTACGTAACGCAAAAAAATTCATTATTTTATATGCCATTTTCATGTAATTCTTGAGAAGTGCATGGCATGAAGCATAGAATTTGTATAAGAAAGGCTATAAAGTTATAGTGTTACACTATAGAGATATTAGGGCTATACTTAAATAGTTAGACCATTGACTAGACTTCTTTGATAGTCAAGCATAATATATAGGATGAGGAAAGCAAGAAGTAGCTTTCCAAAGTTATAGCTAAATAGACCACTACCCAACAGATATTCAACCTAACCAAGGGAGAAAGAAATCCCTATATACCAAAATTATGTACTTAGAAAAGGGTCAGGTGTAGTTCCTTGTGATAGGATAAGTGGTAGACCATATCTCCAATAGCTAAGAATATGAAAAGTCAATGTCCCGTTTGAATATAGTATTAGTCAATGATAGTCGCTCTTTAATGTTAGTATAGAAAAAGTAAGAGTTATAATAGTCAGTTATCAAGTTAAAAAACTAAATAGTATTCACTTTTAAGTAAATAAAGAGAGTAAAGAAAAGTTCAGGCCTAAAGAGGCTAGTATTATAGCAAGTAAAGAAACTAAGACAATTAAGAGCTCCTTTAAGGAGTTATAATCCTAGTAAGTGGTTAAAATATGAAGCCTATGATAGAAAGAAATATAAACCTTATTTACGGGATGAGCTAGTAAGGAAGAAAGTAAGATTAAATAGTGGGCTGAACACTTAAATAAATTAAATATGCAGGTAGAAATTCTGATGGCTTACAATGAATAGAAAAAGATAAAGAGACTTTGCAAAAAGTCATTAGAAGATAATATGGGAGATTTAATACTAATAAGATATCTCCAATTGCATATGCAATTAAGTTCACTAAGCAGGAAAGTTTAACCCAATCAATTAGGTTAAGACCAATTAGATAAGACATAGTAAGCTCTCCTGAGAAATAGGCCAGGCTATAAGAATATGTTTAGTATCGAAAGTTAGACCCCCCTCATGATAGGAACAAGTAAATGCTCTGTATAAATAACACAAAGAAAGAGAATTATATATAGAAAGAAGCTTAAAAGAGCCTAGCCTTTGAGTAGAGTAAACAGAGCTAGGCAAGGAAATAGAGCTAAGCAAAGGGAATCAAAAGACCAGCTAAGAAAGTATGAGAAAAGCAGGATAATGCCTATCTCTAAATTTCGAGGACAAAATTTTATTTAAAAGGGAAACAAATGTAATACTCGGTTATTCTAAAAAAGTCTAAAACTAATTAGTTATAAAGAGAAGTCCCTAAATGAAAAAAAAATTAAAGCCAAACAAAATTAGAATAATGATCTAAACATCAAAAAATGAGGATACAAGGCTTAAAGTGCTCGAAAACCAGAGCCAAAATAGCTAACCAAAATTAGACGAAAATGAAATGGCATTTTTGGTAATTTTAGGCAACTTTTAGAGAACTTAAAGGAAGAATTTGAGTTTCTCGGAGATCTTAAAAGCCCTAAAAACTATAGGAACCCCTAGAATGGTTAAAATCCCTCCAGTTCACGTTTTAGAATGTTAGTTGACCAAAATTTTAACCGATTCGTTTAGAAAGATTTTAAATCTAATTTGAGTGAAATTAAAGGTATTTTATGAATTAAAGGACCTAAATTTTATGATGAAAAAATAGTTCTAAAAAAGGAGTTGAAATGAGCCCAAATGAAAAGAAGTAAGAAAAGAGACTAAATAATAATTTTTAAAAGTTGCATAAATGGACTTTTTAGCTTCTTAAATCACGCCCCTTGTTTTGTCCAATCTCATAACCGACCTCCATCTAATTTCAAACAGAACCTAAGGCAGCTCTAAGGTGCACAAGAAGGGGGAGTGAAAGGAAGGAGAAACCAAGTAAAAATGATAAGAATTTCATGCTTTCTCCTTCACCAATCTTCTTCCCCTCTTCCTCCTCTCTTTTCCTATAGTTTTGATGATTGAATTGGGACAATTTTATAGTCAGTTGAGTAAGAGGAAGAGAGACTTTGAAGGAGATACTAGAAGTAATTGAAAGCTCATTGGAAAAAACTTTAAAACAAGGTAAATCTTCATGGTTATTTTGCTTCTCCTTGCTTGTTTTCCTTGAGCACTTATTCGACTAGACTTAGGCCCATTAAGAAGGGAAGGACTTCAAGCCAAAACAAGGTAGAGACAAGGGTTTTAAAGCATAAGAAATAAGAATATGCAATTAGATTCAAAAGAGAAGCTTTAGAAATTGTTATGTGACTTAGGGTTCTCAGTGCACCTAGCCATTCTTAAAGTTTTCTAAGGAGAATTTAGCTTATGTAAGAGTATGTATGAGTTTATAAGATATCTAGGAAGCTTTAAAAGTGCTAATTCCCTAAGAAAAACCAAGCAATCTCCATGGGCTACAAGGATGCACTATGTCTCAGCCAAGGAAGGGAAAGGGTGCCTAAGGAGAGTTCTCTTTATTTCTAAGGATAGGAATGACCTAGATATGAATAATAAATACTAAAGGAACCATTAGTTTGAATTTAGGAACCACAGTTTATAAGATGGAAGTTAGGAGCCCTTTTTAGACATAAAGAAGTAACCTAGTATTTGGCTTCTTAAATTGAATTGAAGATGAACTTAAAAAGTTTAAATAGAGTCATATGACCTAGATTGAATGAGGGAGTGGAGACAAGATCATGAGTTCTAAAGGTTGCTTCATTATGCCCTTGTATGGAACCATATTGATGTTATAAGATAAAGCAAGCTTGTGTAGAGTTTATATGAAGAAAGGATTGGTTCCAATGATTAAATTATGTCTTATTTGATGTGTCTAGGCCAAGTGAATTAAGATCCCCCCAGATGTATGTGTGAGGCCGAGAAGGAAAAGTGAAAAGCAAAGAAAAAAGTGTGTTTCTTGGCACAAGGTAGCTCCTTTGCATGCATTTCTTAAATGTTTTCTTGTCATTGGATGCTTGTATGTATATTTGAACTATGAAATATGTTTATAACTATTAATTAAATGTCTTGGTACCATGATACTTCTTAGAACATGTTTTGAATGCAAGGTGGCTTGAATGAGTAAGGTTGTGGCAAAAGTCCTTAAAAATAGGTGAGACAAAGCCAAAAATCTCAATAAAAAGTGAGGCTAAGTCAAAAGTCCCTTAAAATGGGTAAGGTAAATCCAAAATTCCTAAGGAAAGTGAGTGAGACTATACCAACATCCCTTAGAGCCTATGTTAACTTGTATGAATTTATGTGACATGTAAAGATGCTTATGTATGTTCATTAGAAGCTTTTATCACATGCTTGCATTCTTTGATATGAAAATGTGCCATGTATGTATGTTTGAAAGGATAGAAGAGTTATTAGAATTTTTTGAATCTCATTCTTCCCCCCATATGTCTAACCATGTCTAAGTGAAGCCCAAAGAACAAGAAATGAGAGCCAAGCTACTTGAAGAATGTGACTTTGACAATAGTATAGGAATATATGTACTTTGATATCAAAGTTTGTTTCTAAATGATGTTTATGAGATGAAAATTATTGAACATGTACAAAAGCATATAATTATGATGTATGAATAGAATTTGGAGCCATATGTATAAGAATGCATGATTTTGGTACCTTGGAACCTTGAAATGATTGTGTATATATGCAAGTACGATAGTAGTTTTGAGATGTATGAAGGTTTGGAACATTTAAGATGCTTTTATATGTTGTGTTTATGTAATAAGACGTGCTCAAATGGTCATGGAATGGCTAGGAGACCATTGGGCACCATTTGACCTTATGGTACTTCTAAAAATTAACATAATCTTAAGCTGAACCACAAATTAACCAAATAAGCGATTTTGTGCATGAAATTTGGGATGAATATAGGTCTCATCTAGAGCTTCTCACAAAGTCAAAGAACATTATTTTTGGAACTCTATAGAATTTATTATAATTTTTTAAAGTTGGCCAAATAATCATTGTTCATATGGTCAGTTTGTATTTTTATGTCATTCAGGAGCCAAACAAAATCTAATGCTCATGAATTTTTACAAGTATATAACAAACCTCCTAAGCTTTCTACAACACCAACAACACCTCATTTGGAGCTCTATAAAGGGAGAAATGAATTTTTGAAGTTCCAAGCCTGTTGCATAACGACCACCATACTGTTCCATCTTTGTGAGTCAAAGATGGTTGTTTGATCTAAAATTTTTATGGCAGCTAGATGTTATCTTGAGCTTTCCAGAAAGCTATAGTTTCCATGATTTGGATTTTTTTTAAATTAGTCATGATTTTTCCAAAGTTGATATTAGAATATGGAATCATGGCAAAATGCAAGGTGCAATGTAGTTTCATGTTCTATAGCATGGACCCGAGTTCGAAGCTTCAATTTGTATTATTTTTAAATGAATAAATGTGTTATGGATGGGAAATAAATTTGGTAAGCTCATATGGTCCATTAAGCCAATAATGAATTATTTTAGCCTTTGATGACAAATATTTCCACTACTAAAGGTATAATATCATGAAAATGAATGTTTTATGCCTTACTTGGTAATGGTTCTAGTTGAACAAACATACTATGACTGAATTGGCATTAAGCCATGTTGATATAGAGGCTGAGATAACATATTGTCAAGAGGGTCCAGGATCCTGTCAACAAGATCTTATATTTTAAAATAAGAAATCTAAAACCTTGTCAATAAGGTTTTTTTGCCACTAAGTATAAGGTTTTCTAAAATAGTATGTTAAGGCATATGGTATAATGGTGTGACATCCTAAGCTTTTCCCATCTTTGATGGCTATAGATAATTTTGACATTCAACTACATGAGACTAGCTTAAATGGTTGGATGGAAGAATTTAGGTAGAAGATCACAAGTTTGATCTTCTTTTTATACATAAAAGATAATAATTCCTAAATTATTCTTTCTCATGAAAACAAAACCTAAGTCCATTAGCCTTTTATCTATGCAAATTGTATATGAATTGGCTGCCATAGTAAAAAAGCAATGGAACATGATTAGTTGCTTCAATAAAATTTTATCCTCTTTCAAAAAGGACCTGCAATCACAACAATATTGCTTTGACATCCTCTGAAAATACTACAGTCACTGTCAATACTTGCCCTTAATGTTCATCCCCCCCCCCCAATGCTATATGAACATATCCTTCTTGCAAATTAAATCCTTTATAATTGTGAAATTAAGCTGGAGAAGAAAAAGAGTAATACAAAAGGGTTGGAGTATGTATAAGGCTCACTTTCTCTTTTGACACCCATTCCTTTTCTTTTTTTCTCTTTATCTTTCTTCGACTATACTATATGCTATCTAATCCTTCCTCTTTACATCTACTTAAGAATTCTATTAAGATCTTTTCAATTGTTGGGAAGTAGATAACGACCAGAAGGCACCCTCTCTCAACTATTACTAGTAAAAAACCTAGTCCATGTTCATACTACAAGTACAATCTTTTTAATGGTAGTATATAAAAACATTTGTAAACATTAGTGCTAGTCTAGAAGTAATCCAAAAAGTGGGGTTAAACTGGATTTAAAAATTATTTTCCCATTTTGTCAAAATTCCAATTCCTTTTGATAATGTTAGGTTCCTAAGGAATGAAAACCTACACTTTTCAATAAATACATAACCAGAAAATAAAGTGAGTAGTAAAAAGAGAAAGCACAAAATCAATTTACCCTAATTTGGACCAAAAGGTCCTACATCCAACCCCTAAGCATACAATTTTATTAATCATGAATAATCACCGAGGATATAAAGCAATCCTTCAACACAAACACAACTCTATCGCTTTTACCACTTATCCCAAGGCAACCATAACAGGGCTCAGCACACAGCTTTTACAGCTTATCTTTGATCTACTAGATTTTCTTACTCCATTAGGTTTTTCCTAAGCTCCGTAGAAACTCTTAAACCAAAACAACCTCACACAAGTTTAACCTATTAGTTTTCATAGCCTTTCTTTCACACCTAAAAACTCTACCTAAGGTTTTCCCTAATATACCAAGAAACTCTCCCTTAGGTTTTTCTCAAAACACCTAGAAACTCAAATCAGAATAAGGATAGATATGTCTTATAAGCTCTAGCTCACTAACAATGCCTCAACCCCTATTGCACTAACTCACTAGGCAATATAACTTAATTAAGCACAACAATGCAGTAGTATAACTCTCTCTAAAATATGTGTTTGGCCCTTTCTTCTTCAATTTCAAACAGGTCTTCTTATATAATGAACTTTTAGTCATGTCACTATTGCTTCCACATCAAATAATTTGATACACACTAATAAGTAGAAATCTTTGCATTAAGTAGTAGATGGCTTGATTTCAGTTTAACTTCTTTTCTTCATTCATTTCATCCAAGATAGTGCATTTAAGAAGAGAAATAAAGAGATTTTCATCCAAATGAAATTTCCCTCATTGAATGAATAAAGCATGTGCTGATTAATTCACCTTCTTGAAATTCTAATAGTGAGGTTCCTGATATATGAGATAGGAGACAAAAATTCAAGATATTCCATTATTGCTGATCTTGCATTTAATAAGCATCTGATTTATATGTCAAAATATCACTCTTCCTTTTTTAGTTTGTGAATGGTGAAAATCTTTCTTCATTTATGTGTAAATCATTATTTAACTTATAGGAATTTTAGCATTTTATGCTCCAAACCATACGTTGATTGCTTCAACATCTTCTTGTCATTTTGGACCATCTTTAATATTGATAAGTTGATTCTAACGAGTAAAATACATCAAAGGGCAAACTAGCTTTAAGGTGCCTTCCATGGCTTTGATCCATAAATAAAATACTTAATTGAAAATGTTTGACATAATTAAAAATACTTAAAAGCTTTTGATCCAACAATTAGTTACAAGCTTGCAACACTATACTTCTAAAATTAAATACAAGTATAATTTCTCTAGCCTCAATTTTATTACCGTTAATTTAAAAAGAGAAACTAGAAATATACATACAGAGGTTCCAATTCTTTTTGGCCAGAATAGAGATTACAATTCTTATATCCAAGAAACTGTTACCTTTTAGATGAACTTTTATTTCCACATAAGCGTACACAGTTGAATGCTACAAGCGTATGCATTGCCAAACATAAAATTAAACATTGGAAAATTTACACATTATGGACTTCTCTGAATGGCGACGCCAACCAAAACTACTTGAAATACACTATTGGATATTACCTTGGGAAAGTAAGAAAAACTTTGTATACAACAACGCGTATGGTATAGACTTTTGTTAGCAAAGTTTAAATGCAGAATGTAGAAAATTAGAATTGAATTTATCCCTAAATTTATTTTTATCAGATAATATGAATGTTGCATTTATATATGACAGAAAAGGTAAAAAAAAAGTCCTATTCCAAGTAAAAGATGTATCTATCAAAAATAAGATAATTTTATCCTAATCTAAAAAAAACTTAAATTAATCTTATTCAAATTAAAATAGAATACTTAAACTAATTTTAAACGCATAAAAAAATTATCCAAAATTAACTAAAAATAAATAAACATTAATTAATATAAAATAACTAAAATTAATTTAATTAAAATTAATAATAATTTCCAAACCCCCCCCCCCCCCTCAAGGGGATATTCTAGATTGAAGCTAATCTTCCATTTCTTTTATCGTCATTTAGGGGTTAGCAAAAAAAAATTTATTTTTGTCATTTTTTTAATTTTGGTTTTTAACTCTTTGTTTTTTTATTCCACTCACTTTGTAGCAAATACCTTGATTTTGGGCATTTGCTCCTCAGCTTTTTGTAAAGTAAAGATCTTGTCTTTCAATAATCATCATCAACATATGGCTTTTTCATGTTAAATATCAACATATAATTTTTTTTTACTTAGCCACCAACTTATGGATTTTTTACACTAACCACCAACATATGATTTGTTTTTTAATCTCTAATTGGTTCTTTGTCATAAGGGACAATAACCATTCTTCATATTTTTGTTTAAACTTCAAGTTTGATCTAGTGCTATAGTGTACTAAATTTTCATCAACTATACTAGCAAGCTTTTAAAGGAGACCAAGTCAACCAGTTCTGGGTGAAGAGTGTTGGTGCGTCACATGCTCTCATGCACCATGGGGTGTGACGGTGCACAGAGAGGCAACCATCTATAGGATTCTTGGATTTGGGCACAGCCTTCTGAGGACAATGATGGGTGCATGGTGTCCCATGATAGCAAAATGACAATTCTAAATTTTGGTTGTTTTTTTGAAAAGAAGATGAAGGAAGAGCTCCAAAATAATACATTTTTATGCCGCTTGTTGGCCGAATTTGGCCATTCTAAGTAGGTCAAGCCACTTGGGACTCTCATACCATGTAAAATTTTAAAGTTTAATTTTTTTAAAACTTATTTTATTAAATGAAATCATTGTTACATTTATAGACAATAAAAAAAAAATAACAAGCTCCTATTCCAACTAAAAGACATGTCTCTCAAAAATAGAATAATTTTATCCTAATTTAAACAAAACATATAAACTAATAAAATAGAATATTTAAACCAATTCTAGACATATAAAAATGTTATCCAAAACTAACTAAAAAAAATAAGTTTTAATTAAAATAAAATAACTAAAATTAACTTAATTAAAATTAATGGTATTTTTCAGAGAAGAAACAATTACTAGCAAATAATGCCTATTGAAGCATCATCGTCTGAGTAAATAACCGCACCGGGGATACAATAATTCCTAGCGAAGATTCAATGCAGAATATAAAATCGCCAGTTCTCCATTATTTTATTATTCTCCCTTCTTTTCGACAAATTCATTTTTCTATAAAAAAATAATAATAAATTACCCTCAAGGGGGAAATTTTGTTCTGAAGAGAGAATTTAATAATATCAACCGGGTTTGACCTCTGAAATTCTAGAAGAAAATGACAAAAATTTACTAGCATTTTTAACGTTAGAGACCCCAGTATAGCTTCTCTGAAGTGAACATTAATCTTGGAATACAAATGAAGAACTTACTCCAAATTCCTTGTTCTTGATATACAAGGACTGGACTACTTAATAAACATATTCAGCTATATTCCTGAAAAGAAAGTACTAGAACTACAGTTAGCACTTAGATCCGTTCTATTCATAGCGATTCTAATTATATTTCTGCTCCTTGTTGCTAAAGGCAAGCCTATAGTGCAACACAATTCAGACCCATTTTATTGTTGGACAAGTACCTTTTTCGTTCCCTTCGGGTTCTCACATCAAGTGATATTATTGTTGAAGTAATATCCACCAAAAATGAACAATAGCCTGCTGAATAGCTCTAAGCAATTGAGTTACGTTATCTCATGGAACAACTCTTATTTAGGATATCCAAGGAGGTCCAACGGTGAAACCAAGATATGTATGGGTTTTACCTTATGCCAGGTTGAAAAAGAGCAGCTATGAAGTATATTAACAACAAAAACAAAAACAAAATGGATTTAGATTTAGCAATATGGCACACAGAACAATCATGATGTCAAGAAGATTCTTTGCTCAACATCAAATCAATTTCCCAGCAAATATCAATATCAGATCAATTACAGCAAAGATTAGATTCAGAGATGAAGCAAATCAAGAAGATTTGAAGATCAAGGATGAAGCCGATCATGCTGAGATGCAAATCCTTCATTTTGCTTTAGGTAGATCAAAGATCAAGGACGAAGCCGATCTTGAAAAAGGGTTGCTTCAGGCAGATCAAGGCGAAAAATTTGGACGCGTGGCAGCTTCACAATGGTAGATTACATGGACGGCTACGATTTCTCCTCACTTCTCTGACTGAGATAGTCTGGGACACGTGGCCTAATTTGGTCTACTAGATTGAGTGAACGGCTGTGATTTCACCAAAATTATTTTGTCATTTTCTCACATCAACAGCAGTCAATTCGAATGCAAATTTGCTTACCATTCAAGCAATTTCAACATAAATACACATGTAACTTGATTTGGAACAGTAGTGTCTCACCTTGTTTTCCTCTTATAACAGTTAACATAGAAAATCAGCTAGCAGCATTATCGCAAACAAAGACAGAAGGCGGGAGAGAGAGAGAGAGAGAGAGAGAGAGAGAGAAAGCAAGAAAGGAGACTAACTAGACGAGACGACGGATGGCATGGGGAACTCTGGTGGCGGTGTTGACAGTGCTCCTCGAAGTGAGAGGCTGAGATTAAAGAGAGAGAAGGAAAGAGGAAATGGGGGGAACGACAGAGGAAGAATGAGTGAGGAGCACAGGTTAAGTTTTCAAAGTGATTTAACGTCAGAAGTCCATCTCATCATATGGGCTTCATCTAGAGTGATTATTTTTCATTACCAATATTGGTACCAACGTAGCCTTACAGTGCAGATCATCATATTTTTCTTTTTTCGAAGAAAGAGATCATCTTTAATACCATGACATAATTCAGCCAATAAAATTTCCTTTTGGTCCCAATGTCCAATCAGAAATTTTATTTTGTTTGGAATTAGATTCCCGCTCGATGCTTTCCAAAAATCTCCCGCAATATGGATTTCTTCTTCATGTTGCTTTCTCATTTTAGCAAGGGCAACGTTTATCTGTAGTTAGCTTTAAGGTGCCTTCCACGGTCAGAGTGCCAAACAAAGGATCTTATCAACATCTAAGCTTTACCATATGTCCCCAATTTTGAGAATTTGGTTAAATTTAAAGCCAGCTACAAATCATGAAATACTGACACAATCAAAAGAGCCAAGTTCATCATGGACACCAACACATTAATACACCTTCATGGTGCCTCACGAGATTGAATTACTTACGCACCGAACAGTATGTTTTGACTGCAAACCCCATTGCCGAATATGTTTAGATTCTGAGTAGTTTCATTGACGGATTTGGAGTGGATCCTGCTATAATAAAATGAGCTATTTAAACGACTGTAGCTGGAGCTATTTAAACAATATTACATTTATTCACTCACCCCTTCGAAAGATGGTGTTTGCAACTGCGTATCCTTGGTTGCCCCCGTCCACTGAGATTGGCTCTCAATGAAAGCGCCAATGTTAGGACTTGAAGAAAGAGGAGAGCCCAACCTAATTGCTATTCTCAAGTACTATCTTGGATCATAATGGTTACCCAATGTGGGACATAACACACTACGTGACATTTGCAATTACCGAATGTTTGTATGCTAAAGTTGCCGCACCCAAATTAACTAACAATAGTAAATATAAGGAAATAAAACTGAGAGAAAACTCCATTCTCCTTTCAAAAATATAGGGGGCACACATGTAATTCCCATAAAAATAAAGGGAAAGTCGGAGTATTTAGTCAAACCTAAACAAGTAAAATACTAAACTTATGTCCTATTGAGGTAGGAAACAGTTTTAGGGAATATTCCTGCTATCTCTTTAGGTTGATTCTGCATAATTACCATTTACCCAGCAAGAAAAAAGCTAAGATTAGATATTCCATGATGAATGGGACGGTATAAAAATCTTCCTGGGGCAGATGACGCACGAGTGTGCATGACACATTTCTCCATCCTTGTCCTGAGTGTAAAAAATGGCTCAGATCAAAAGAAGAAATTAATCACAGGAGTAAGATTCCAACCATTATTTTACCAAGTTCCCAGGCATCCATCACAAATATTCCCCGCTTAGAAGATAACCTACCAAAATTAAGAGGGGAAAAAAAGGTCGTGCAATCAGGAAGATAACCTACCAAAATTTTTATAACAGAACATAAACGAAAAAATGCCATTAAAATAAGAAATCCATCCCATCACATAGCACTACCATCCTGTTAGAACTTCCAGTTAATCAAAGCTTCAAAACCCAAGAAGTTCTTCCAATCTTTGTTTAATTCTAGTACCGTTATAGTATTTATGTGCAATGCTCACATACTATAACCCCTGTTGACTCACTGAAGAGCTAGTTAAGTGATGAGACTAAAGAGAAGGAAAAGAAGACAGTCTAGGGATTGCCCCTACCATGAGCCATGCCTATGCAAAAGTCATGGGGCAAACAGCGACCTCTGAGTACTTAACCCCACAACTCAGAACTTCATCTTACCACAACAATTGTGGTGATCGAATGTATATATACCCTTTCTATAAAACTGTTCTAGGGCCAAGAATAAATATATTAGCTTAGAAGATCTATATATTCACTAATTCCTAAAGAACAAAGCTACATAACTTGTTTACAACTACATAGCAATTATTCTGCCCTATGTGGCCATGATATGATCATGGTTCAGTTCCAAATTTGAAATTAGTTCGTAATTATCAACAATTTAGATTCAGCAGTTAAAGTCATTAACAACAAAGTTGAGTCATTATGCCTTGTTTGTTAGTGTGGAAAAGTTGGGTAAGGAAAAGGAAACGGAATGGGAAAAATCAAAATGCTTGTTTGGTATGCCACAATTAGAAATCAGTTTCCGACACCTGAATGAACAAACTCTCTACCTCGACAGAGAATGGCGAGAAATGACCAGTATAGAATGTATACAGATATACGCACTAAAACAATTGTAGCAAACCTTTTTTTTTTTCATTGAAGGAAAGCAGCAAGTATACTGAAGGTGCATGAATCAATATACAAGGCATTACTCAATATATATTATTCCTCATGACCAACGAAAGGGAAGTCTGCTTGTTCCTCATAAAAATAGATACAACAAGAGAATTACTTGAATGCCGAAGCATATATCGAAATTTCACCACTGTGAAACTATAACATGGGAATTGAAAATCATATTATAGAAAAGAAATGGAACAAAACGAAAGAAAGCTTCCCTTTAAGGCGCTCTTGGGTCTGTTCCATGCTGCCACACATAAACAAGCTCGTCCCATCCAGTACTCGCCATAAGCCCCTCAACAAGCACGCTCATATCCACACCAACGGCAAACTCAGTATGATGATCATATCTACTCACAAGTGCATCCTCCACCATGAAATCCCACATGCAAACCGTCATATCATACGAACAAGAAACCATCAAATTCCGCATATGGGGCGAGAACTTTATTCTCCTCACCGCATAGCCATGCCCATTTAGCACCGTAATCGGAACTCGGTAGTTCCTCACATCCCACACCTTAATTGATTTATCCACCGAAGCCGTCGCTATAATACTATCATCATACTTATTCCAATCACAAGCCAGAATCTCGAATTCGTGCGCCGGCAGTATCATAGTCGAACCTGGTTCACGCACATCCCAGATTCGCACCGTACAATCCCCAGAAGCCGAAGCAAAAACGTCACCGTGTCGAGGGTTCCAAACCGAGGAATAGACGCAGTAAACGTGCTCTTTGAAGGTTCTTACGCTAGTAGGTCGATCCATAGTCCAGAGTTTAACAGTATCGTCCCAAGACGAAGTCAAGAAGGAATCGCGCCGCACTGGATTGTAATCAGCAGAGTGGACTTCTCGTGTATGCTCGTGAAAGGAGCGAATGGGATTGGATGTAGGTGGGAGGGCAAGGTCATAAAGCTTGACGGAACCATCGGCTAAGGCAGCGACGAGAAGGGAATCGTGCGATTCCGACCAAGCGACGTCGTATACGCCGTCAGCTGTGTCGTAGGCTACCAGCTCGGAGATGGGTCTGCCAGGATTCGGCGAGAGGTCGAGGACATGAAGGCGGCCATTGCCGAGGATGCCGAAGTTCTGGGCAGTGGCGACGGCGATGCGGTTCTCGTAGAATGGACTGAACTTGACGGAGTAACCGTTGAATGGCGTTTTGAAAAAGGGCATGGCTGAGTGTTGCTGTTGCCAAAGTAATTAGAATATGGGGATTCAGCTAGAGGGAAAGTGAAATTGCTGGTTCTGTTATTTGTGAATTGTGGTTTGCGTTCAATCTGATCGTCAATTACTGTCGTTCAGTCACTGGCCTGAAGGCTGGGAAGCTGGGACGATGGACGATGGCAGTCCAGAAGATGATGAATGGAGACTCTCCCGAGGATTAGGCTACTGCTTTTTCATTTTCTTTTTAATCAATTTGTTAGTTTTATTGTGTAAAAAGTAAAAATGTGTTTTCGTTATTAATTAGAATAAATATTTTCTTTTTATGAGAAACTTTTAAATTATATAATTTTTTAATTATAAAAACATACACAACTCTCCTTACATTAAAATATGACTAAAATAATTTTAAAAATAATATTAATTTTATTAAAATATAACTTGTTATCATTTATTCTTAAAATTTTATTTCGATATCATTCATCCTCTCTCAAATTACACTACACAGGATGAACAATTTTTCATGTAGGAACGTTTAAGAACCTTAATAATATAGGTTTCTTACAATAGTTCTAAGGTACCTTAAGATTTGTCTATATGAATCCTTATATCTATTATATAGGATATTTTACCCATGTCTTTTCATGTTAAAGTTCTTTAAAAAAAAAATTAGTTCACTTTATGCAACAAGGGTAAGTCTTTAGATGCAAGCAAGATATCATTTATATACAAAACTTAAGTTTGTATACAAACCAAGCAAAATTTTTGCCTATCTATTGCTTGGCCTAACATGTCATTAGGCCTAGCTAATTTCTTTTTTTTTTTGGTAAATTTTTTTGGTAAAATTTAAAAAATGACCCCTTGAAAATAAAAATTTTGTTTGTCTTTGTAAAATAAAAAATTAGCCCAGTATAGCCAATTTTCTTTCTTTTTTTTTTTTAGACCAAGCTAGCCAATTCGATGTGCACTCTTAACAAAACTAAATGTATGATCTTGCTCTTAGTTATCTAATGACATGTACACTGATTCATAATGTTTCTAATGAAACCAAAAAAGGGGATCATATTGTAGAACTTTAAATACCACTATTACAAGGTTTGTTTAAGCGTATAAATGGACTTTTTAAGCTTGCATACCATGTTTCATTAGTGCTTAAGGTGAACTCTTAGGTTATTTCATATATACTTCTTTCTTAAGATCACTAATGGGAAAATTTGTTTTTACATCCATTCAGTGTAATTCCAAGTCAAAGTGATAACTAATGTTATAATGATATAGAAGGAATTCTTCTTAGGCACAAGAAAAAATGTCTCTCTATAATTAATTTCTTTTTTTTATATGAAACTTTTGGCAGCTAATATAACTTTATAGTACTCAATATTGCTCAATAAAGTCTTTCTTACTCTTATCGAGCCATTTATAACTAATAGCTTTAGCTCTAATAAGCAATTTTAGGAAGTCCTAAACATCATTATTCATCATGAATTCCATTTCATCTATCATAATATCATGCTATAATTTGGAATTATCACTACTCATTGCAAGTGATGCACATTTAAGGTGATCTTGTAGAGAGTGTCATTATTCTTCAAGATATTCTTCATCAAAGTGTGTATTATTGTCTGATGAGGATGAATTTGAAGGTTTTTAAGAAGATATAAATAACTACTAAATACAAATAAGTGGTTCAATGCTATGCATGAATAGATGAAGCCTTTATTTAACAGCGATACTTATGAGCTTGTCAAGTTGCCTAAGGACAAAAGAGCCTTGAAAAGCAAGTAAATTTTTAGGTTGAAAACATACGACTACACCACATATCCAATGTACAAGGCAAGATTTGTCGTCAAAGGCTTCAATCAAAAGAAGGGGGTTAATTTGAAAGAAACCTTTTTCTAATGATGAAAATGTCATCCATTCACATTGCTCTTAGCTTAACAATTAGTCAAGACTTAAACATTGAGAAAATGGATGTGAAGGCAAAATTTCTCCATTGTGATTTGAAGGAAGAGATTTATATGGAATAACTCAGGGTTTTTAAACAAAGGATAAAGAAAACCTTATTTGTCACTTATAGCCTGTTTGGTATAAGCTGAAAAAATGAAAAGGAGGAGGAATCTATTGAACAAACACATTTGGTAACCAAAATTGGTCACCTAAGTCTAAAATTTAATAACCTTTACTTTTTGTTGTATATGTGTACCAATGAAAAGGTTTTCTGGAGCCAAAATGTACTTTGTCTATTTTGCCTCTTTTATCATAACTTAAGTACATGGTTTGTCCCATCTTTCTTAGAATCAGTTGACACACTCCAATACACTTTTCCTCCTTCGTTGGCATGTGCTTGACCATAGGGATGACTCCAGTAGCTCCCATCGTAACATCTAGCAAACCAACTGCCCATTAAATGTCAAATCACATATCCTACATAGAAAGAGGTGAGTTCTTTGACTTGCCTTCCACTATCTCCCTTTGCTTTGCAATTTTCTTCTTCTACCTGCACTAAAGTGCTTCCAATAAATTACAATGAATGTTTTTTACTGAAAAAGAGGAACAACAAAAATAAATTTTCTAACTTAAACCCTCTTTTACTTATATCAAAGGTGCTTTTAACAAGTTAATTAAAAACATGTGTTAGCTATAATGCGAACAAGACAAATAGAAGTAAATGGATGATGATTGATAAACAATTTCATAAAAGTAACAATGATAGAATCAAATTAGGAAAATTAGGAAATTTGGCATTTTAGGGAGGAAGGAGAACAACACTTACAAAGGATAAAACCATATGCTAAATTGATACTTTGTCTCATTACAAAGCTAACAAGAGGGAAAAAAGTTATTATTTTATTATTTTTTAAGTGAGGTTTTTTTTTTTACATCTTCTCCTCATTTCTTTCCATTCATTCACTATTTTTAACCAACCAAACACAAAAATAGAATGCCATTCCCATTCCTTTCTATATTATATCAAATATCATTCATTACATTCCATTCACATTATCAATACCTTTCTAATTCCATCCAACATCATTTTGTGTATCAAATGGGGTCTCAAAAAAAAAGTCTTTAAGGGTTGAAGCAAGCACTAAGGTAGTGGTATAAGAAATTTAAGCCTTTAATTTATGAGTTGATGTATGTTATGGTTTGCACTAAGACAGCTTACGTGGTTAAACTAGTGAATAGATTTCTTTTCAATCATGGCAAAGAGCATTGGAATATAGTAAAGTGGATTTTTCAAATATCTCTGAGGCACTTCTAATCTATCTATGTTTTTGGAAGTGAGAGTTCTTTGTTAATTGGCTATACAAATGCAAATATGGCACGAGATGTTGATTTTAGGAAGTCTACATTAGGTTGACTTATTTTGTAGGAAGAGCTATGTCTTGGCAATCAAAGTTGCAAAAATGCATAGCTCTTTTTGCTATTAAAGTTGAATTTATTGTAACTATTGAAGCTTGAAAAAACCTTTAGTGAATGAGTTTCTTTTTGGAGCTTAAGGTCAAGTAGGAGAGATAATTTTTCTTTTGTGACAACTAAAGCACTATACATCTTGGTAAAATCCTAATTTTCATTCTAAGTAAAAACACTTAAATGTAAGGTATCATTGGATTTGAGATGTTCTTAATTCAAAGTTACTTGAATTTGCAAAAGTTCATATTGTTGAAAATAGTTTAAATGAGATTGCAAAAGTGCTTTCTAAATTGAAACAACAGTTGTGTTTTAGCATGGTTGATTTGATAGTGTAATAATCCAAGATCTCAAAGGAAAAAAAATGATAGAAACTTTGTTATAAATTTAAACTATTGGGAGAAAGTCTAGAATTCAAAACATTCAATTTAGAAGGCAATGTAACCAGTCTAAGCTAATGTTGATTATGGGGCATACTTGAATAAAAATTTAGATAAGTTAATTTAAATTTTTTAGTTTAGAAATATCATAGAGAGCATTGAGTTTAAATTAGAATTTTAGCTAAATTTAGGGAGTACTATCCATTCATCTCTTTTGATATTTTTCCCTCTAAATATCCAAATTACCCTTACCTCTTTCTATTAATTTTAGAATTTGTCATGGGTGCATAAGATTGTTTAAAGTGTCTCAAAGTTTCTTTTCCTTCTACATTTTCCTACACTTCTCTTCTTCCCTAGAGAACTCCGCACCTTTCCATTTTAACTTCACATCCAAGCTTGTTTCTTTTTTTGTGCAATAATGGAGTTTGTCCTATCATCCTAATGTGGTCTTCCATTTCCCCTCCTGCTATGTGTGTTGTTTCGAGTATGAAATCTCTTGTAATTTTAGAAGCCTCTTTTTCATTGTGTAGCTTTTTCCTTTTCATCCCTACTAACTTAGCAAGCTATTCTTCCATTTTTGCAACTCTTTTTTCATCTCAACTACCTCCCTTCGTTCACACACTCCCAACCCATGAAGTTCCTTATGTAATGTGCAAACTCTATATGTGTGTATAGCTTAGGTGTTGGCTAAAATCAATAGCTTTGGAGCTCCATTCTAATTGGTATTTTCATTTTCATTCCCTTCTTCAAATCTTCCATCTTTTAAGTTAAAGTAAATTACACATTTTCTTCTTTCTTAATAATCTTGGAAAGCTCATCTTAGAGGTTTTTAAATGTTGTAGCTAAGAGGATGCTTGATGCTTAGGTGAGCTACCATTAGCTCAATCTTCAAAATTTAGCTCCTTACAATAAATTCTAAACTCATTGATGCAATACTAATTTAATTGGAATTTATTTAAGATAAGGTCAATGTTAGGAATATATTGATTATTTGAATGAGTCTTTTGGTAAATGAAATTGAGTTTTTTTTTTTTTTGGCAAAGAAATAACTCTCTTCATGGTAGGGTTAACTAGGAAATAAAGTGGTATGATTGTTTTAGTAGCATGGTTACTCCTTGTTAGATGGTAAAGTTGAAAACTAAAAGTTATCCATAAGATTTAAGGTGTAGGGTTCATTGGGTCAATTAGTTCATGGAATTAATGGCTCATCAAGGAGATATTTTTCTTAAATTATATTTTATGGAACTCCAAGATATTTTTGCATCTAATGATAGGTTAGAAATTGTGATAGAGAGAACCACTGTATCATCCGTGGATTATGAGTAAATAATATTGACGATGTATGTTTTTATATTTTTTGTCCCATTTCTTTTATTTTATATAATTTTTTAATTCTTTTTTATGTGTCCTGGGGACAAGCCTCCTCTTTATATAATTTTGTCTTTGTGGAAATTAAGTTTGGTGCATTCTCATTCTTTGAAATCATCTAAGTAGTTCACAATTTGCTCTAATTATATATTTTCATGAAAGTTTGCATTATGAGTGGTGATTCAAAACTTTGATAATACCTAACGTATGAATTCTTTTTTCTTTAAAATTTTCAAATGTATATACACGAAAGTGATTTTTTGAAAGCTATTTAATAAAGAACCCTGCAGCTAACAACAATAACTGTTAGCCTTGATGAATTTCAGTCTAAACCCCAACTAGCAAAGGTGTTACTAGCCCCATGGGTCAACCACCACACGTGAATATGTACTAATAATTGTAGGCATATTGCTCTCATCTAATTATTTACTAAGGCCTCAGGCTCCCATCTTATTACTTATTGTGGACCTTGTGCTTCCATCTAATTTAGTTCTATTTAGATGCTCTCTACCATATTCAATTAAATAATGTTACGCCAATTATTTTATTCACACTACATGTTTACTTGAACTCTTACCATTGATTTAATCATAACCTAATGTCACTACTTCTTATTTTAAACTACATTATGATATCATAAATTCCTTACTCTTTATTCAATTATTATTTTGTTTTCGAAATGCTCTTGTACCTGTGGTTTGTCTCTTCTCATCATAGTTAGTATTATCTATTCATTGAATTTAAAACTCACTTTTATTATTTTATATATTTCAAATAGTAGCACAAACCTAAGACCTACTTTGGTGGCATAGTAGAGGCTAGCACTTCTTTTGGGCAAGCCTTCCTTGATCCACATGGGCATTATTATATTTTGCAAACTATTGCTAAATATGTTTTGTATTTTTAGGTATAGCTTCACTAGTCTATAAATAGGATTCCCTAAGCCTTTTGATATTGTGCAATGGATAGGACTAAGAGTGGAATTCTCTTTATTATTTTATTGATATTTCACTGTTTGTAGGAATTTTGAAATATTCTATTTTCATGAAAAAACTCTATTGAAATTTCTTCGACAAGTCAAAGATAACTAAAACTTAAATTTCTTAATGGAATGTAATTTCCAATTATAAATTTCATGTTCCATCATGTTGATAATTTAAGAAAATATGATTCTAAGTTGTTTTGTTAAGTTTACAAATGCAAGCTTCACCTTATATTCCAAGCAAGTCACATCACCAATTTGGCAGCGTGACAAATAGAATTCTCTCCTAGTTGTGAAAGGGAAATGTGTTAGGTTATGGTCACTCCCATGTGAGGACAAAACAGGAAAAAACAAAATGGCAGGGGTAAAAATTTGTACTTAATACAAACACTAATATCTACTAAAAATGAAAATTTTAAGTATTTATTAAACTAATATAATAATAAAATTTATTAAAATTAAAAACCAAAGAAACATAATAAAAAAAATATTAGAGAAGCATAATAATACCCAAATAAATATAATTGTCTTAATACAAGTAAATATATAGAAATGATAAAATATGTATTAGTTATTAGGATCATATCTTTCAATTCTTGATTGAATATAATTCATTTTCTTTTTTATAGTGAAACTCTTTATAATTATCTTTTCAATATAAACAACCAAATTATTTATAAAAAAATATTTTTTATTTTATTATAAAAACTTATTTTTACAATGAGTAAAGAATATGGTCAAAAAAAAGTTAAAAATATAAGGGATTTTGTAAAAAAAAAAAATAAGTTCAGAAAGTGAAGAGATATCATTAGTCTATCTTAAAAAATTGATATCAAAAACTTTTTGTAGAAGTTTAAATATATTTTATTATATTCTATTTGTTTTATAAAATTTATGTTTATAATTACCGTAGGAGGCAATTATATCTTAGAAATATATGTTTGAAACTTCAAAAAAAATTAAGGGGACAGATAACAAATTTTAGGAGAGATAGATAAAAAGAATTTTAAAAGAAAATAATATTATATATATATATATACATAATATTTATTATTTTATTTTTTAGGTGGGGCTGCCACCAAATTGTATAAGATGGGTCCGTTCCTACTCCTATGTCGAGGCCCATTTTCTTCATTTCTCCAACCCAGGCCATTTGGCCATCACCTTGCCTTATCTTGTGTGTTTATGTAAAAATTAGCGTGAGGAAGAAATTAGACAGAGCAGAGGACAAGGAAGGAAAAAGGAATCTGAAAATTTCCAACAGCAACAGTTGCGGTTTCTGGCAAATCAAACTGCAGATTTTTCTCTGATTGCACTGAAATTTTGTGGGCAAGTTCGGGACACCTTGGGCTTCATATCCAATGGTCAGATTTTATATTGAAGCTAATTGGGTCAGCCATTCGACCCTCTCAAGTTCTGCTTAGTTTTTTATGTTAAAAATTTCTCCACCTCCATAATTTTGTGTTTAATCATGTGGGTATCTTTGGAAGAAGCTTAGTGGTCAATTATGTGTATGTAGGGTCTGTTATATGTTGTTTCAATGCCCTAGATGCTTTGAGGAATTCATATGGTGCAAACTTTCTTGTAACCTAACTTGTAATGTATGTGTCAACCTCTTGTACATTAATAGAGATCTGTAAATAACATATTCGTGCCTCCCTAAATAGTTGCAATAGCTAGTTGGACATTATTACTTGTATCCATGGAAAATATTGACAAAAAGATCACATTCGTTGCCTATAATTCTTTGATCTTTTTCCACAAACAATCATATATTATATAAATTCTGTACCAGCCACACTGTAAATAAGCCATCTATAGTGTGACTGATACATCAAGCTTCATGTCTTCTTCTTTTTTTTTTGTTATTTTTTTTTGACTTTCTTCTTTATTTTTTTTTTCTGCTGTCAATTTTTTTTTTGGCTTCTATGCAATTGCACAAAAAAAAAAAACTAGTTCATTATAATATGTCTAGATCAAATGGATTTTCTTGAAGGATATTGGGCTCCAAATTGTATGCATTAATTATGTTTTGTACCATTTCATCCACACCGTGCTTGATTTTGGCAATTTTCCTATTTCTATTAAAATCATAAATGGGCCCCACAGTCCCTATCTCACCCATGCACTAGCAAAACCAGAGCCTTGGAGAAAGAACCCACAATAATATTAGAAAATTGATTAATTAAGGTCTTATTTTCTTTGATGTTCACACTTTGGTGATGTGTATTGAACTGAGTTCAAGGACCAGTGTAAATTCATTCATGTAGCATTAATACCAAATCATGTGAAAGGAAATTTCAAAATGCTCCTTTTCTTTATATTAATGTTTCCTCAATATCAACAATCACAATTTAATTAAAATTATTGGGGCCAATCTTATCTTAAACTTCACATCTCAGCCCCTCCTCCTCTATTCTTTTCTCTTGTGGTATAAAGCATCCCCTTCTCTGAATATCTAGATAATGAATTAATTGAATTTTATAAAGTCACAACTAAGTCAAAATGGTTGAAAGGAAGAGGGATGGTAAAATTGTCATTTGAATGCTTGAGAGTTTTAAATTGTAGTATAGTTACAACATCGTTGTTGTGGTAGATTTGGCAACAACAATAAATACTATATTGCAATTGGCGCATACACTATAAGAAAAATTGACATTTTTAACAAATTAATTTTGACAGCCATCACTAAAAGTTGAAAAAGAAATAGAAAGGCTTTTACCCACTTTTATTTTCGACTCTCAACACAGCTTGTGAATAAAGTTATTTTTATTTAACAAAATTATGCACCACAAGGTGCCTAAATTTGGCGCTTCTGCTTATCTTTCTTTAATGCTTGCGTTGAAGTCTTTTTGAATTCTTCTTTAGCTGTGAAAACTACAAAAGAAAATATTTATATAAACTCATTTTGATTATTAAAATTTATTTTGAATTCTTTACGATGATGCAGTTTTGTATCAAGAGAGCGAATGACACAGAAGTAGAAATATATATAAGGTATACTTTTTCTTTTTATATTGATTCTCTCTTTTTTTTTTCTTTTTCTTTTTTATTGTATTATATGTAATACATTTGTATTTATGGATTGCAAAGAAATTCTAACTCGTCAAAATTGCTTCAACAAAACCTTTTTTGAGTTCCTTCTCTAACAGTTCCGTGATTTAGGTCTCAAGATCACTATCATGCTTTCTAAAGCCACAGCAATCTATGGGAGAATTGGATGGGTTTAAAATATGTATCACCAGCAGTAATAATTATATTTCTTTATATTTTAATCCATTTATCGTAGTTATCACAATCTTAATCACCAGCGCAATTAAAATTTAGAACCTTCTAAGCTTGCAAATTTTTTTGGCCTTTTTTTTGTTATAAATAATGGGAGAGAATATATAGCTCAAAATAAATGAGTATAAACTCAGATAACTATCATTGAGTATTCTTGTTAGTTATTCTCTCCCATCTCATATATAAAAAACAAATAACTAATTCATAAGAATTAAAAAAATTAGTTAAAAATAATTAATTTTTTTAATTTTGTCCCAAATAAAAATTATTTTTTAAGAATATCATATTTAATATATAAATTTTTTTAAAATTAATGACAGTTATTACTTATTATTTAAAGGATTTATTTAATTAAAAGTATAATTAGAATATTATAATTAATATATCAAATATTAATATATCAAATATTAGTAATTTATTTTTTATATTTTAAACCAAATTAAATCGTAGAAAAATCCTTCGTATGTGAAATCGGAAATAGTATATTCCAGCACTAATCATGCCATTAATAAACTGAAGACTTCCGAGGAATTTATTAATCAAGCAGAGAATCATAGCTCCATTGAGCCTTCGAAATTGGAATGCATTAGCAGTAAATGATGTTTCGACGTTATTTTGTTTTTTGGGTGTACATTTATATTACAATAGAGCTGCACTGTTTAGTACTTTATTTTTGAATCCATATGAATACAAAAGCAGCTCGCCATAAATTAGGAATTTGTTTTGTCAAGGCTTGTGGGGCACCAACCATACACGATCCCTTGATTTCCGAAAGACTTTGATTGAAATTAGGTGGTTAGATTTCCAAACACCCTTCAAAAATAAAGAGATTAAATTATTCATTTTTTGTAGTTTTGTTAAAATTATATAAATTTTATTTTTATTTTTAAAATATATTTTTTTAATAAAAAATTATTCGATTTGTTAGTTCTATTTAAAATTTGTTTGACCAATATATCTTTCATTAAATTTAAATACATATTTTTAATTAAAAAAATTAAATAATATCTTAGTTAAAAAATTTAAAATAAAACTAAATTATGTGATAATGATTTATTTTAAGAAAATTTTATATATTTTTTAAAAATTAAAAATATAATTTTAAGCAAACTCAAAATAAAAAGCATTTTTTAGTTTACTTTAATAATAATGCTTCGATTTCTTTGGTCTCCAAAATACTAAACTCTACATGCATGGTCTCTGGCAACTTAAATCAATGAATGTCCTAGAAGAATAGGTTGACAAGGAAATATTATATATTTGATTTTTCCCATCAATAATTCTCTCTAGCTAAAACCTTTTTTGGGGGCTTGAAATTTTTTTCTTTTTTAATTTATATTTCCAATTTACTAGTGCTTGATTTAAGAAAAAAGTTTTAAGATTATAAAGCGCTATTATCATGTTTAATCTTTTTTAGCATATCATGTTATTTATATTTATTATGAAAGTATCAAAAGTATAAAATAAATAAAACAACTAAATCATTCCAACTTTCTGAAAAGATTGTTGAATGTGTAATTGAGTTATTCCCATCGTTTCATGCATATATGATAGGAAAATAATTGAAAAATGTGACATTACAAAAATATATATATAATATGCGGTCAAAACTGGCATTTTTAATGACAAAGAAAGAGGACATTTCTTGCATTTACTGGCAGTTTTCATGCAACCCAGCTAGCTGTTTGCATTTCCCAGTGATTACAGAATTATGGATAAAAGATCGCCACTAAAAACTTCATTGCTTGTAGTGAATTAAAAATTAAAATGTTAACTCAATTTTAATAATAATTTTATAACAATATAAAATTATTCAATATAAAAGTAAAGTACTTTTTAAACAAATATATATATAATATATTTATTATCAAAATATTTAATTAAAATACAATAAATGTATGATTTTTTAGTAATAATGTGACAAATGTATAATTCTTCAATTAAATAATATACATATTATATTTTAATTAAAAATTCATATATTTGTTATATTTTAATTAAAAAACTCAAGACAAAAATTAAATAAAATGCATATAAATCTAATCTTTTTAACAATAAAACTGTTTGTCCTCATAGTATCTATGATTATTTTCAAAACATTAGATAAGAAAAATTAATAATTTAATAAATTATAAAAAAAAATCATATGATAGGCTTATCATAGAGAAACAAGTTTAATTATAAAATATGAACGATAATTTATCTGTTTACATTTTTATATATTATCTCCCATCAAGTTCTTATACACTTCCATAAATTGTGAAAAGTGCTCACATATAGTTCACATTTATAGATACGCCCTTGGATTCTCTTCATTTTTAATCTATCATTTTTTTTTTCCAAATTTGACCATTATTTGTTGGGATCAAATGTGAGTGAGAATAAAAAGAAATTTCACATTAAATCAAATTAGACTAAAAAATAAGTGTATAAGTAAAAAGAACTTATAAATTTAATATTTTAAAATTTTAGACTTAAAAACTATGTCAAATCTCACTTATATAATTTTTTTAAAAAATTTAACTAAAAAAATTGAATAGATTGACCTAATATCTAAGACTCTTCTGAGTACCAACATTGTTTTCATTCATGGCTCTCTTCTTATCACTTTGCATTTTGGAAGCAGCCAAAACGTTGAAAGTTAAAAAATTGACAAAAAATTGAAAAAAAAAAAAGGGAGGATCCGAATTATATATTACAGGATGTTCTTATAAACCATGACTCGCGATGAAAAGCAATAGGTGAGGGTGTGTGCAAGTGTACATTGGTGTATGTGAATATGCTTCTGTCAGTGCATGTGTGCGCGTGTCATTTTAAATATTTTTTACGTTTGCTAAATAAGCATATTTTAATGTTTTCTTTGCATTTATATTATTATATTATTCTAATATTTTTTTCTTCATATATATATATATATATATATTACGTACGGATCAAATAGACAAATACCACTATGCTTAAGTCCCAACAAAAAGCAGTTGAACAGAACTACATTTTGTTCATTGCACCCCAAGACCCAAAAGAAGAACTAGTTTGTTCAGACCTAAATCGGTTAGAATTTGGCATACTGATTCATCAAAGCTAGCTTTCCATTTGATGGTCAAAGAAACATCTAGAGAAGAGTCAATCACCATAACAAATGAATTTAAATGGGATTTTCTTTTGTGATAGTAACAAATTATATTTTAACCCTTAAAATTTTTAAATCATTTTAGTCAAATCCCTACAATATTTCAGATATCCCTCTCTTTATTTCTATTGTTACTGATTTATTTGCCAATATTTTCTACCCACAACTAATTTATTTATTCATTAGCATTATTCCTAATCCTATACTTTAATTATTATTTTAGATACATAAAATTATTTAAGATATATCCAGCCTTAAACCAAATGAAAACAAATCTTTCCCATTTCTATTTGTAGTAAATTATTACAATATCATATATTCTATTACTTTCTATTTTACTTTTTAATTCTTTTATTTTTTTCTTTTATTGTCTTCTTTATTATATTTTCCTTTCTTTCATAATAATAAGAAAATAATTCCAAAGTTTATTATTATTATTATTATTTTGCAATTGTATTGATACTATACTAATTCAAAGCAAATCTTACAAAATTGTAAGATTTTGATTAACAGTAAAAAAAATTAAAAATTAATAAAGTCAAAATAAAATTAATTAAAAATAATTATTTATTTTAAAAAATGCACGCATCGCTCTTCAAAGAAAAAAGAAATTGATGGGAGTCCAATTTATTTCCAAAAAAATTACATAAGATGCATCCCTCTGTTTTAAAAAAATAAAAAGTAAAAAAATGCATTCTCTAACAAGACACAACCCTTTTAGAAAAAATAAAAAATAAAAGGGACATGTTCTTTCATGAAATGGGTCTGTTTTTTAAAAAGAAAAATATGAATTAAACATCTTAGACAATAAAAATGATAACTCACTGTATAATAATATGGTCAAAATCCCAAATTTACATTTCTAAGAAACATCAAAAGGCCAAGCCATATGGGGACCCTGCTCTCCATGCTTCACATGACGCCCACTAGCATCTACATCTAACATCTACATCTGCACCTATTAAATGTGTGGGCCACATAATGGATGGGACATAACGAAAATTATCATGCAATTTAAACCATCCAAACAGGTTTAACTACCTCTTTTCTCATGCCAAATCTCTAGGTTGGCTGTTGAATTATATGGCCCATGGGTCAACAAGATATCATAAACAAATCAACCCATCACCCAAAATCACTCTTTTGTTAAAGTGAGAATTTTAGATAATAAAATTTAGAGTGAAATTTTTTTTAATAGAATATTTATAGTGAAATCAGATTATCACATAATGGAGCAATAGGGGTTTTACAGGCATAAAATCAATCTAATCCAGGAGAAAACTCAGGGCTCTAACTACTTATTTGGATGGATTTTTATTTTTTATTTTTTTATAATTATTATTGAATAATTTTTTATTTTTTAAATAAAAATACAAAGATCATTTTATACTGTTAAAATTATTTTTTATTTTATTTTTTATTTAATTTATTTCCAATTTATGTATTAAACAACTCATCAATTCACAAACTTTATACAATATACTAACACAACAACTTTTTTTAAGAACTTAATTTGAGTTTTATCATTAACTTGTCATTAAAAACAATATAAATAAAAGTTTTCTCTCAGCTCAAAAAAGGATTAGAACTTTCGCTTACCCTTAAGCCCTTTTTTCCCAATACCCTTGTATCCTTAATAAATGTCCTTTTTTCTCTTTTAAGCTGATTCTACATTCTAACTTCGATCAAAATAGTTAGATTAAATTATGTTTAGTATTTTTTATTTTAAAAATATCATTCAATTCTCTAATATTATATATATATATATATTGCAAAAAAATTATAATTTATTTTTTGTTAATGAAATTAACTTTCTACATAATACTTTTCTTTCATCAAAGTAAAATTACTTAGTTATCTTTATTATTATATTAAAAATAAAATCATTGTCTAAAGTTAAAGTTTAACATTAATTTATGTCATATTAAAAATAAAATAACAGTCTCATATTAATTTAAAAGTAAGTTAAAGTAGAAGTTTTTTTTTAATATATGTCAAATGTCAAAGGAGCCTAATGATATTTAAAAAAAAAAGCATATCAAATATCATTCAATTAAATTTAAGAATAAATAGTATAATTTACTGTAAAATTAATTGGCACACACGCTTATTTTATTTTATTAGACTTCTCTTATTCCTGACCCAATTGAATTGCTTGTACGTAATTTCTCCCAGGAGAGACTACCACAGGAGCTTTCTTTGGTATCATGATCTTACTTTTTTAATTTTTAATTTTTCACTTCACTAGCCAAGTGAAAAACTAAGGAAGCTTTTGATCTATTTACATTAGGGGGAAGAAAATGTTTGTTTTGTAATGGCTAACATGGGATAATAAAGTCATAGTACGTCCCTGCAAAGGTGTCGACTCATTTAGTCTCTTCGTAAATTACCTCTTGTTTTTATCACATATTTGTTTTGATATTTTAAAATATAAAATACAATTTGAAAATTTTTAATAGAATAAATCAAATTATTTATATTATATAATAATTTAAACAATTGATCATGCTTTTAAATGAATTAATATTGCAATTTTTATTTATAAAATATGATATATATATATATATAAGGAATTTTTTTTTATCTTCACAAATGGGTAAAGGGTAGGTATTTGTGAATTCAAGACCAAAATGATAGATTTTATGCATTAAAAAGAAAGAAACCGAAAAAGATCAATTAGAATCTTATATATTTAAAGAATAAATATATGGCGTGTAATATCATGTTTTAAAATAATTCTTTTTCTTTTCACAAATGGATAAAGGGTAGGTATTGTGAACTCAATACCAAAATTATAAACTCTATTTATAAGGAAAAAAAGAAAGAAAATGAAAAAAATCAATTCGAATCCTTTATATTTAAAGAATAAATATATAGTATATAATTGAAAAAAATAAATTTAATCAGCTTTCAACATCAAAAATTAAAAGGAAAATTTCAACGTTGAATCTTTTTTATTTTTTTCTTTAATTATATTTTGTATAATATTGTAAAGGATTCATTTCCAAAAAGGACGACGCGTGTGATGCTGGAATTGCTGTTGGATGATTTGGCTTGTGGACAAAAAAGTTGGCCATAGTCAAAGCACTTCACAGACCTAAAAGCCATTAGAGCTGAAGTGTGGAGTCCATCACCCTTCACGTTCCCATGAAAACTACAGCCCACATGATCTTGCTTGGGAATATTGAAAGATCACAACACAAACCCTCCTCTTAAAAGAAGATCTCACTTCTCCATTGTGTTCCATTTCACTCCAATTAATAAAGCCTTCTTCCTCTCTCTCTCATTGACCCTACATTACTATTCTCTTTGAGATATTTTTTTAATATATTTAATTTAATTTAGAGTAAATTATATTTTTAAAATTTTAATTAAATTACATTTAATATCTCACTTATTTCAAAAGTATTATCTTGTTTTGTTTTTTTGATATTACAATAAAAGAATCAAACATTTGACATTATCCATATTCTTACCCCGCCGTTATCACTTGGGCTAGACTCAAGTAGACCTAAGTGGCAATATTATCTTGTTTCTATGATATATAATATATATTACCAACACTTCTCTTATGATCATATTTTTAATATGGTGGAAAAGACAATTAAGTTGGTGTTAATTAAACATTATGATGAAACAGTAATTTTATTTTGTTTTTATAATATTAAAGATAACTAGATAATGCCATTTTTTTAAAGAAATAGATATTGTGTTGAAAATTAAATTCATTAATAGACAAAATATAAGGAGAATCAAATGATTTTTTTTCAAAAAAATTGAAAAAATTAATATAATTTACTCTTTAATTTAATAAATAAATTACATTGAATTAAAACAACTCATATCGACTAATTTTTTTTTTTATAAAAATTACTTTTTACATATTTGTTTTGTTTAACTCCATTAGCCTACTTATTTTGATACACTACAAAAATGAGGATGTGAATATAATAGAATAATATGTGTGATATGATATAGATAAAAATAAGAGTACCACTCTATTTGTATGTTTAATTAGATAAAAAGAGTATAAGAATAAAAATAATAATAAATAATAATATCCATATTTCTGTTTGAAAATAATGTTAAAATGAAAACATAATAATATAATAAATTTTGTATGAATTAGGTATAATAATTACTTTTGATCTGTATACTTATTAAATTAAAAAAATTAATTCTATAAAATATATATTAAATAAAATTATTTAATAATTTTTTTGTCTTTTTCTTTCTACCTCGGTGGCACAAGTGTGCTTGGCTTTTTCTCATTTTCCTTACCTAAATTTATACTAGTTATTCAATCTTGTACTAAAAAATGTCAATTCACACATTCAAATCATCACTTGTTCAAAAGGTTTCTTTTTTCTTTTTTATTTTTCTAACTAGATGGATTTTACAGTGATTAAAGTACACCCATATTCTACTTGGTTGATAGATTTATGGCTAATCCTTTAAGTTTTATTTATTATTTAATTTTTGTAATTTAAAAATTTACAATTAAATTTTCATAATACTTTTTAATTAGATCTTATTGTATTATTAATTTTATTCATGTGACCGATCACATTTTTCAATTCATACTAACTCAATAGCCATTTAACCCAAGTGACATTAAATGTGATATGTGAAAAAACCCTTGTCTCTTAACTATCTTTTAAACTTTTCGTATACATATATCATAATGAGTGAAATATTGAGGACTAATAATGTAATATAAGCTAGACTTGTAAACACCTTTTTCTTTTTCGCTTTTTTTATTATTTCAATTAAATGATTGACATATTTGCTCGATAGATATATGATATGGCTGCACCAAGATTAAAAGACGGTAAAATTTATTTTCTTCTTGTTTGCTAAGCAGTCACAATCGTTCACTAGTGTGTGTCACCTATGAGTAGCCCCAGTCTTTAAATCCAAACCTAATATTGCAAAGGAGAGAGAAAGAGAGACGTGGTGGTAAGGTGAGGGTCCCTAAATAATGAATCAAAAGCCAAAGGTACAGAGTGTATTGCAATTATTCATACCATGAATTTCATCCCAAGCTAGAATATAAAAAATATTCCTTCATTCCATTCAAAAGCTAAAAAGGAAAAAAAAAATATTATCAATAAGTATAAAGCTCTCACAATAAAAACATGCATCATTTGATGCAAAATTCCTTATATGACTGATTCCTTCCCCCTCCCATCAAAGATTAATTAAGCCTAAATCCAAGGAATAAAGAAGTAAAAATGAATTTTGTATCACTTAATTTTATTTTAAGTCCATAACTTCATTTTAATTAAATTTAATTCTTAAACTTTATCTAAAATTTTATTTTTGCCTTTTAATTTTATTTTGCTCCAATATAATCTCTTATGTTTCACTTTGATTTCTTAATTTTATTTTATTTTTTAATTTGATTTCTTAATATACAAAAAAACACTCAAATGATTTATTCTCTTTAACACTACTTAGTTGTTTAATAGAAATGTTATATGTTATTTTTTATTAATTTCATTAGAATTAAGTCATTAACAAGTCAAATAAGACTTGTTTATTAAACATTATAATTAGCCAGTATTAGAATGAAAAAAATATTTGAATACTTTTTTTAAGTTAAAGATCATATTATAATAAAATGAAGTTAAAAAACAAAAATAAAATCTAAAAAGACAAAGTAAAAGAATCAATCTAACACTAAACGAAAATGAAAGACAAAAATAAAATTTAATATAAAATAAAATTAAGAGATTAAATTAAAATACAAAAGTAAAACATCATTTAAAATTAAAAAGTTAAAAATATATTTAAAAAAATAATCTCATATTCTCTCTCTTTCTCACCCTAATTGCCTTTCTCTCTCTCTCCCTCTCCCTCTCACTCCCCCGTCCATATATTCTCTCTTTCTCCCCCAAATACTCCTTTCTCTCTCTCTCTCTCTCTCTCTCTTTATGAGAACTGAGATAACCCAAGTAGCAAAAGAAGAAGAGGGAGGGAATAATTAGCAAGAAGGCATGAAAAACACCATAAGGTGTTGCATCTCTTGCATTCTCCCATGCGGAGCTCTGGATGTAATCCGCATCGTTCATTCCAATGGCCGCGTCGAAGAAATCAGCGGCTCCATCAAAGCCAGCGACATCATGAAGGCACACCCAAAGCACGTGCTCAAGAAACCCTCCTCCTCCGCTGCTCAAGACGGCGTCGTTCCGAAGATCGTCGTCGTCCCCCCCGACGCCGACCTCCAACGTGGCAAGATTTACTTCCTCATCCCGGTCCCTTCCACCACGGCGCCGCCGCCGAAGAGCCGGCCGAGGTCGTCGTCTGCGACGGCGAGGAATAAGAAGAGGAAGGAACAGAGAGAGAAAACGATGAGTAATAGTAATAGTAGTAATACTAGTAATTTGCTAGTTTCTTCTGATCGTTACTTAAACGATATACTCTCAGAAAAGCTCTCGACGCAGAGAGACAGAAGAAGAGGACGCGTGGCTGTGTGGAGGCCTCACTTAGAAAGCATTTCAGAGTCAATCACCGAGTGATCTGTAACGACCCACGGTTCTTGTATTAATTTGTTCAAAATCTTTCTGCTTAATTAAATCCATATATTTTGAGAATTCAAAATAAATTTTTCAATCCATTTTTTGAATTCACGGAAATTTTCTTTTTTTCCTTCTGCTTCTTCTTCTTCCTCCTCCTCTGCTGCCTCTGCTGCTGTGTATACATAGGTTTATAATTAATAGAAGAAATACATAAATATTGCAGTTATTAATAATAACTTATGGTTTTGAAAATTGTTATGGAGTTGGAGGTAGATCATCTGAATCTTCTGATAACTATTGAGCTTTAATGATCACTTTGCGGGCGTTCTCACTGTTCACTATAGTGGGGCTTTTGTTATGTGAATTTTGCTTCAAAGAGCTCCTTTTGGTGAAATGGTATTTTCTGTATAACTCCCGTATTGCATAGTATGAGAACAAAACAATCATTGCTGTTCAAAAGCAGGAACTCAGGTTTTCCTCTAATTGGGAGGTCAAAGAGTTTTACTATTGAATTATTTCAAAATTTATATTACATAAATCTTAAAAAAATATAATAATAAAATAATATAGGTAGTAAAACTTTTAGTTATAATGGATCAAATAAAAGGGTGTCATAATTGTGTAATTGTTAGGAGGGCATAAAGCTGAAAGCTTTTACTTGGGGTTGGGATTAGTTTTGCTTTTTAATTGATCATGAAGATTTGAAAGAGTACATGAGAAAAAGAAGCGAGCGACTATGATTGAAAGAGAGAGAGAGATGAAAGATCTCACTTTTACTGTGTCAGTTTTATGGCACTACCTGTAAATTTCGTAGTTTGGATGATAATGGAAGGTGATTGCGACGTGATCGATGTTATATATGCAAATGCCAGCATGGGAGTGATATCTATCTATCTATCTATTAATATTTATTCTCATTGTTTCTCAGAGGAAAATGATCGAGTAGTTCGTCTGTGTCAGTCATTCTGTAACGCGAGAGGATGACATAATGCTTCCATCACTTTCCATACCTTCCATTTTAGTTCTTATCGTCACAGAATTAAATTCAAGTAGTTAAAGTTAGCTTTTCTCTCTTTTTTACTTTAAGGAAAATAAAAAAATCTTTTGGGGGCCCTGCCAAAAGAGGAGGTCAGATTCATCGATGCTTATGCAGTGCAAAGACATGATGTACTTTCCCACAAATGAAGGGAAAGAAAATAAAAAAAGAAGAGTTAGATTAAGAAAGGTGTATTAATTTAGAATTTATTTTATTTGGTATATCATTTTATTAAAAAATAAAAATAAAATGATATAAAAAAGTAAAAATATATATCGATTTATTTTTTCTTTTTATTTAATTCTTTTTTATCTCTTTCTGCCAAATAAAAAAAAAAGAGGCGATCACTTTGAGGCAGAAGGAATTGAAAGTCCCCACCATGCTTTCCACTGTAAGCTAAATAATACACTGCTAGTTTGCACAATGAGTGGAATATGACTCTTTTTTTAAATAAAAATACTGTTATCTAAAGTTGATTTATAAAAAATAGGCATGCTAAGTTAATTATAAATAAATAAATATAATATATCAATCATAAACTTTCTTTTTTAAGAATATGAGTCTAGAAATTTTAACAAAGTAATATCTCTCTTGGACATAATGACAAATTGAAAAAATGTCCTAATGCATAAAAATTTGATTCTCTAATCCCTTTCTTTCTCATTCCTTACCTAAGCTTCTCGTTGAAGTCTCTTGTCTATATCTATAAAAGAAATAAAGTAGGAGTTACGTAAAGCTTTTCAAATTTTGAAAAAAAAAACTTGTTTAAAGGCATAACACATAATATTAATTAAACTGTAAAAAATATATATTTATGATGCTTTGTTAAAAAAAAATCTTAACATTTATACTTAAATGATTTTATTATTCAAGATATAGTTGATACTTTTATATATTTATCTATAACTGGTTTTCCTTGTATATTTTTGTTAGATTCAATTTATTTATTTTATTGGAGAGTTAATTAGCTACGTCCAGAGTGAGAATGGCATCTTGGAAAGGTGATTTAACCAGTACAGTTTGACCTCAACGATTGGTTGGATGGCAGATCATTGAGCCTTGAGCAAAGTTTCAAATGATGAGCGTTCTAGTTCAGACTCTGAATTCTGATCCTCCTGGCATATAATGCATATATGCGGTTCTTACTTGCTTGACAGTTCCACTGTATCAGGGGGCAACTCCAACATATACGTTTTCAATTTCGTCAGTGATTCAGGGCGAAATGAACTCATCAATCATCACTCTGCTCGTAATCTTCGTACTTCCCTCTCTCTTCCATAACTTCATCCTTGCACACATTCAAGAAACATCATAAAACCGTTCTCCTATCTGATGTCTGATGTGAACAGGATTCCTGGTATAGAAAGCTCGGGGGTGGTTGATAGAATAATTTTTATTGAGATATAAATGAGAAGGAAAATAAAAATAAAAATAAAAATAAAATTTTTATGAAGTAAAATAATTATGTTTAATATTCTACGAAAAGAAATAAATCTTTTATTTTATTTTTGTGTTTAGTTTGATGAAATAACATATAAATAAAAAAGGATGAATAAATTATTTTAATATTTCTGGCATAAAAATATATTTAAATATTCATTTATTTTATTTTACTTTTTGAAAAACTTTTAAAAATTAATTTTTATTTTTTTAATCCTTAAAAAGAAAAAGCAAACATGATTCATGAAAAAAAAGATATTTCAATAATCTGCCGGACACTTTTTTAAAATGCCAACCAATTGATCGTTTTGTGAATGGATTGATGATTGTTTGAAAATTTAAAGAACTGAGCAAACATGCATATATAGCATGGGAATTCTATTTCTATTACTATTTCTGCAGTGTAGATTTTTATCGATGAAATAGGGCATAAGAGAAAGATAAAGAGAGAAACAAAAAAATGCGTATATCTTTCTTTCTCTCCATCTCTTTTTTGTTTTTTTTCTCTCTCTAAATTTATGTTGTATAATTAAACGAAAAAATATATATACAAGATGCAAGTTATATTTTATGTTAAATTATGTATTTAGTAGTTGGGACTCTTATCGAGCTTCGTGGTAACTCGCAAGCCAAATAACAAAAAATGAAAATGGTAAGACTTTCTTTACATCTTCTAAAAATAATTAATTTTGCAAAAATATTTTTTAACATTTTAATACCTAAAATTTTAATTTAATTTTCATCTCTCGTAGCATATTTATTTATGAAAATTTACGGTATCACTATAATACTTCAAAAAAAAAGTTTTAAAATTTTATGTTAAATTATGGGATTTCGATTTTGTCTCACCATGCATTGCACAATTATAAGGAGAAAAAAAAAGGGTGTAAGACTTCTATTTGTTCTTCTCTCTTTCTTATTACATGTGCTAATTACATGTGCAATAAAACGTGAGGATTCAAATTATAAATTATGTATTTGGGATGGATATTAAGTTTAATGGTGACTCACAAGCAAAATAACAAGAAATAAAAAGGTAAAATTTTCTTTTGATCCTCTAAAAATAGTTAATTTTTTCAAAAATTTTGTAACATTTTAATATTTTAAAGTTTAATTTTATTTCAACCTCAAGACATATTTTTTCACTGAATTTTATGGTCTCATTTTGATATTTTTTAAAAAAATAATTAAAATTTTAAATACTAAGCTAATATATTTTTTTAGAGAATCAATTATTATTGAGGTATTTTTTAAAGATTAGAATAGGATTTACGCAAAACAAAACTATGCTTTGTGTCATTATCTGTAACAGCTGCCCCCCAATTCAGTGATTGTTGTACATGTGTTGCTCCTTTTCTTTTACTTATCATTAAAAATTAGTATTACTCTTAATTTGCATATTAGGCATTAAAGCTAACTCAAGGAAATCCCTTACATCTTTTCCTGAAAATTGCTTGTTGCCACTACCAAAAATTGATTAGATATATGAATAAATGCTATTTGCTTTTTTTTTTGGGTACTAGCTATATGTTATGGTTCCTAATTCAACAAAAGTGTGTTTACTAAAAAGAAAAAAAAATGAGAATATCAAATTGTGAAAGATTAACAAAGTATATAAATTAACCTTGAAACATGAAAGAAAGGAAAAGAATCTAATGAAAACTCAAAAGAGAGTCTCATAACGTATTTGCAAAGTACTTTAGATGTGACTCAATATTTTATTATTTGCCATTTCCAAAAGGATTATTTGTCATAATGTTATTAAAGAATTTAATATATAGCAAATACTTAAAAATTGTACTTAATTTTTTATCATTTTTTTTCTTTTTGCTATTAGTAAGTACAAATAAACTTGATCATGAGCAAAGCTGTGGATTTAATTTTTTGTTCATTTTCTCCAAAAAAAAAAAAACAAAGGTCTACAGCTCAACAAATTTTCGTTTAACAAATAAATTGAAATTCATCCAACAATTTAATCAAATTATTAATGCCAATTTTGTGTTACCATACGAAGCCAAAAGCAAGAAATCAGCAAATCAAATTTGATCTTCTCTATATGCCAATAATACCTCATATGAAATTTTTAATAAAAATTCTTATTTTTATTGTTCTCCCTCTTCTCAATTGCAGTAAATAAAGTAGCAAGTCGTAGAATATCAGAAAAAGAGCTTTTGAAACAAGAATGTATCCTTTTATTTTTTTTATTTTAATTTAGATAAACATTCTTTGAATTTTATTAAAATTATACAAATATTTTTTTTTACTTTTAAAATATACACAGATCTTTCTAAAACAAAATGTTATCTTATATTTTGGTCTAATTTTAAATTTATTGATCAAAATATTATCTATTTAATTTTTTTTTATTTCAAAAAAAATATGTATTTAGGTTAATAGAAGGTATTTTAGTTAAAAAATTTAAAATTAAATTAAAGTGTAAAGTAACTTTTTACTTTAGAAAAGATTCATGTATATTTTGAAAATAGAAAAAAAAATTTATATAATTTCAATTAAATTTAAGGAATGTTTATATAATTTCTATTTTTTAATATTGAAGGCAACCCATTTTGAGATTGCCCCTACAAGTTTAAGGATCCACATTAAAAAAAATTATAAAGAGAGAAAAATAATTATTTTTTCTCTTATAGTGGTGCAGAACAGAAGGAAATAATGTGAAAATACCAAAGCAACATGCAAGCGGCGCCTCATACTTTTGCATCAAATAGTTTAACATGGAAGTTAAAATGTCTTTTTCTCCAGCTTTCACTTTGATTTTGATAATTTATACACTTTGAATAGGACGAAAAATGCTATATTATTGGTTTTTGGCATTTTATAGACTTTGTAACATCACCCAGTTTGGTTGTTGGTCGCGTATGTTATAGGCGCTGCTATATGTATATATACTTTTGTTTTATATATATGGCCTCCGTTGCAGTTTTAACAGAAAATAATAATAATAAGTAGTGCTATGGGAATCGGAGCCCACTGGTTTTCTGGAAAATGCCTTACAGTTCAAGCGTTAGAAATTAAGAAATTAATGCAACATCAACCACCATGGCCAATTACTTTCTTTCTTTATGTGCGTAACTGGTAGAGATTAAAGAAAATTAATTTATTCTTGAACATTTTCTTAATAAGAGATTTCTATTGGTACAAAAATTATTTATTCAAGTAGTTGAGTTTTTCGTCTCTTTCATTCCTACCCTCCTAGTTAAAATCAATGCCGTGCATGTTTGGTAGAATCTCAAAATTAGAAAAAGAAGTAGAATCCATCATTCTCCCAGTTTGGTAGTCAATATCCGTTGCAAGTCGAGTGGAACAAATTATACTTTCTTTTTGATATTGCTGGAATGGAAGGAAATTACGATAAAAATTTATGTAAATTTTATTATAATTTTATTATTATTTAATAATAGTGTCTTTTTTAATTTTTTAAATAAGAATATTTTTACATTTTTAATAATTCTTTTTTATTCTAATATTATTTTTTTAAAACTAAACATATAAATAGAATGGAGTTTTTATTCATTTTTATATTATATTAAATGTAATTATTTATTCTATTTATATATTTTTAAATTTTATTAAAAATAATTCTATATATCAAATGGGTAAAATAATTTGGCAAAATTGTGCTTTAGGTACGCGTCAGATCAGAAGGCTTTAGAGTAATTTATGTGATTTTTCTATTGGTAACCCACCGAATTTAAATGATACCATGAAGATGAAGGGAAAGTATTAAAAATAAAAATTAAAACTAAAAATATATTTAAATGAGATAACTAATAAAATAATTTCAGCAAACAGGTTAATCGATGTTAAAGTATACTTAATGCTCCCTAAATTTAGAATAATTTTTATTGTTTAGAATATTTGACCGAATTTTATCTTACATTCTTTCAAAAATTTGCTTTCTTAATGATGAACGCCGTTACCAACACTAATAGAAGTCAATGATTTTGATCTTACATGGCAGTCAACACATCTAGGTGGATTATTTGACTTGCCGCATGGCTCAGTACACAAAGGATCAAACAATATATCTTTATGGGAGCGATTAAAATACTTATATTCAATCAATACTCGAAAACTTTATATTACCTTTTGGATCGAAGTATAAAAATTTGGCTAAACTATATGATTTTTTTTTTTTTTACCTTTAAGTCATGTACATATAATTCTCTTAACTTTTAAAACGTGACATTAGAATTTTCTAGATTTTTAAATTTATACAAATAAGTCTATTGTTAATATATCTATTAATTTATTAATGGAAAAGTGACACTTTAGATTATATAAATTTTCCTAAATTTTATGCTTTCTGCGAAAATAATTCTTTTTAAATTTTGAATTATGTGCAAATAATTTTTTAAATTTTAATTCATGTATAAATAACCTTTTAATATATCATGTTTTTATTAGTGAAATAATAAATTAACTAACAACAAAAAAGTTACTTACACATATTCTCAAAATTTAAAAAAAATATTATTAAGTTTTAAAAGTTAAAAGATTTTATAAATTTTAACCTAAAAATTATATATATATATATATATATATATATATATGAGCTCAGATTTGGAAGGATGGTACTTACCCTGCCTTAGACTACACACATTTGTTTTTAAGATTGCAATCTTAGAACCAAAAACCTAACCATCCTTTCTTCACTTTGCTTTCATTAGACAATTTCAAATTATGTTGATTGTGTATTGGAATAATACTAATAATTGCAAGACTTTTTTTATTTTATATGAATAAATTTTATGTAAATGAGTTTTGACTTGAGAAAAAATTGCTCATTTTGAAATCTCTCCAAATAAATGGTTTTGGATTCAAGGATCTAGGAATTCAATAAGAAAGGAAATGGAGATTGAATTTGTTGCTTATTAAGTAATGGGTCTAAAAATGCAAAAAATATCTTTCTCTGCATCTACAAATGGGAACTATTATGCCTTACCCATCTAATTGAATCAATTGGAGGGAGATGAAGATGAAGAAGCAACAAAGTAAGAAGTGTCCACTACTTGGCTCTGATGGTTTCATCATCATGTAGAATTTGGAACATATATAGCACTTCCTTTTCTCTAGAATTTATCATTTCCATTTGTTATAAAAAATTTTGACACTACTGCTACAATTGTGGTGTTGTAGGACATGATCATTAGGTATACCAAGCATAGCAGTTTCTTTTCTCTAAATAAATTTGAGAGCATGAAATCCCACCAATGAAAGTTCTTCATTAAATAATCACTTTGCAAGACACAATTTGTGGTGCAACTGACTATGGGATGAGTAGTGTTTTGTTGAATTCTTATGGAATAGGGAGAAATTTATTAAACAAGGTAATTTCAATGTTAAAAAACCTTGTGTTATTGAATATACAACTATAATAAGCAATTCAAATGTTGTTTAGCTATAACTCCAGTTAATTATGATAATGAGAATTGCACTGCCAACACAGAGGCAGAGCTAAGGAGAACTTGGCCTCTAATATTTTGAAAGTTTTTTTGTATATAAATCAAAATCTTATTTTGATTCCTAAAGCATATTTAAAGTTTTATATTGATACATAAGGTAGATTTTTTAAAAAATATATTCATAAATTTTCACACCATTCTAAATAAGTCCTTGGACCTCCATTAGCTAGAGTCATATTAGACATTGTTTTTATATAGTTATTTGGCCTTTTGTTTTTTGAACTTGGCACCCTAGTCTCTTTTTTTTCTCTTTCTTCTTCTGAGCATTGCTGCTCTACTTTTCATTTGCCCATGTTTAGGATGAGTCTTTCCGTAAAGCTCACTCACTCATCTCCTATGCTAATATAGCTATTTAAACTTAAAATTCTTTTCTACAACTTCACAACCTTCAATATTTTGGGGTTGACATATCTCAATCTTTAAAATCCCAAAACCCACATATCTTATGGCACTTTATTATGAGATCATGACATGGAGTCAAGTTCTTAAGAAAAACCATAAATTTTGATTCAGATAAAATTTTGATAATTTCCTTAATTTAATATTATTTTTTTGTAATTTTATTATCAATAGTATTTTTATTTAATTAGGAGACTTTTCCCTTATTTAATGAAGAGATTTATTAGGATTAGGTTTCTCTTCCTATAAATAGGTACTAGTTGTTTTCCTTTTAACAATTAATGGAATCATATGTCAAATTTTTCTTCTCAATTTGAGTTTAAGTTTTACATTAGAAACATGCTTAGTTCTCTAAGCTTAACTCACTGCATTAGGTGATAGCAAAGCAAGTTTATCTGCGAATCTAATGGTTAGTGACTTAGTGATTGCAAGTGAAGGTTCTCATAACAGTGATCAGGAAATTGAGACCTTTTAATCTGTGGTGCAAGATCATGAGGTGTTGTTATGGGCTTTGGAGTGGCATATGGGTCTTAGAATCTAATGTTTGAAAAGGCATTTTGAAAAAATTACAGATCGTCTGGATTCTTTGGGCCTTGATGCTAACAAAAACAAAGAGAATGTAGGCCATGTATTGAATATGATCTACCCCACAAACAACTTGTAGTAGACCTGTTCTTGGAAATAGGAATAGACAACAAGTTTACTTGGAGGATCTTGAGAAAAAGGATGACAAATTTGTAGAACATGTGAGATATGGCAGTTATAGGAGGAATGGGCATAACGATAGGGATATTGACAAGTTCAAATTGAAGGTCAATATACCTTGATTTAACAAGAATTTGGGAATTGAGGACATTTGGGATTAGATTACAAAAGTAGAGATTTTTTTTTAATATGTGGAGATCTTATAAGGAAAAATGGTGAGAATTTCCATGTAGATTGAAAGGTGGAGCTTTTTCATGGTGGGAGATGTTGCAATCCAAAAGAAACCATGAGGGAAAGGTGTCGATTAGGACTTGGTAAAGAATGAAGTAGTTACTATGGAAGGATTTCCTTCCCCTTAATTATAAATAGATCCTATTTCAACAATACTGGAGATAACACCAATGATAGAAATTTGTCCATGATTACACTGCTGAGTGCATGAGGCTAGTAGAGAGGAATGATCTAAGGGAGATTGAGGTTCAATAGGTTGCTAAGCATCTAGAAGGATAATGCTAGTTATCAAGGATAAGATAAGAGTACAAGTGGTGTGCCCTTTATTTACGGTGATTATAAAAAGAATCACTTCATGAATCCTCCAATAGAGTATTTGGTTCTTACTAAAGAGAGCCAAGACAATTTTATAAAGTGTTTGAAGTATAAGAAAGCTTTTAAAATTGTCCAAGAAGAATTAAAATTGGAACTTCCTACCATGTTAGACAAAGTATGTGTTTTAGTAAAGTCATTAATTAAGAAGTCACATGCTTTGTAGTGGAAGAGGCACCCATTTCTACTAAAGCCTGCTTATCCAATGAAAGAAAAAAAGAACAAGGCAATCATAGTTTTTGATGACTTTGACTAGGTTATGATGTAAAGTTAGGTTAAAAATTATAAAATAAATGCATTTTAAGAGACAACCCAAACATATAATATATATATATATTAGTAGGAGAAAAATAATTTACTTTTGTAGTTTTTCTAACCCTAAACTTTTTTTTCCTTTTAAGAGCCCTTCCGCATGTGATCCTCAATATGATTATTGATTAAAGTCAGGAAAAAGAGCTAAGTAGTTGAATCATGCAATTCAATGAGTGATTTCAAATCAATTTTGTAGCCTAAGTAGTTGAATCATGCAATTCAATGAGTGATTTCAAATCAATTTTGTATTCATTTTATTAAGTTTGTAATTGTGCTTTATGTACTTATATGTTGGATATTATTCCTTTGTATGTTTTTCTTTCTTAATTTTTTCCTTATGTTATTGTAAATGCCTATAACTGTTGTGGCATGACTTGAAAAATTTATTGGAAGTAAGTGACTTTGAATTTTGTTATGAATTTTTTAATTTAGATGTCTCGTTTTAATCATAATAACTTTAAAGCTAATTGAATTCATTTGCTATATAAATTTCATATGTTTCTAGTCAATGCTTTGCTTTGTTGTACACAAGTTGTGACTTGACTTTATAGATTTATTAGGAATCATCTAAATGGATTTTTGCATGAAATGTGTGTCAAAATTTTCCTTTATTTGTCTAGTTTCTTGGAAAATTTGATTTGTATTATTTGGAGTTTAGTTGAATTACCTAGTTACATTTAAATGCACACTACTTTATTTTGAAAAGTTCCTAGAATTTGCTATTTGATATGTCACTTTATGAATTTCTTGAAACTAATTGTGTGGCTGTCGACCTACAAATTCAGCTTGATCATATTTTTTAGTGTGTTAAAATGTTCCCAAAAAAATTTCATGTGATTATTTGGATGTTTGTTGGGTAAGTTCCATAAAAATATCAGTACAACTCTACTTTAGCATAAATTCTACATTTGCCTCATTTAATAATATTTAGATACTATTTTAGTTGAGTTGTAAATTGTTAATCTTTGTTATATTGTCAAGTTGAGATTGAGAGAATAATTATATATAAAAGTGTTTTGTTATAGTTGCCCTTTACCTTGGAGGATCTTGAAGTGGAGGAAGAATATACAAACATATTAAGGAGGTTTTTATTTCCTTCTCTTTGCACTTTCCACTTTCAAACATTGGGAACAATGTTTAGATTAAGTTTTTATTTTTTATTTTTTGGGTGTTAGTGTAGGATAATAGAGCAAAATAAATTGAAATTTTATGCCTGAGCTTTTAATTAGTCTTTAAATCTTTTAGCTTTGTTTTGAGTTAGATGCTTGCTTTGATGCATGTTTGCCTCCCATGATGAATAATGTTGTCTCTAGAATATGTTCAACAAAAACTTAATGCTAATTGTGCTTGTTATTGGTTCAAATGTGTAATTTTTTAATTGTTCCTATATATTTGAACAAATTTTTTGTATTAATTGGCCAAACATAGTTTGAATACTTGTTATCGAGAGAATTTTTTTTGTAATTTAATTTGTATATGTTGTCTTAACTCTAGAACTCTACAACTTGGTTTATATTCTTTTTAGAAAAATCATTAGGTATTACATGATTTTAAGAAATGTTTTATGCATTTATTTGTTATGGTAGTGTCTTTTAACCCACACACACACATGTGCTTGAATCCTATTTTAGCTTATTTTAGAAAACTCATGATTTTATGATTTGTTTAATTGATCCACATTAGTCATTGACCTATTTAGCCTTGAAAAAAAATGATTATATCTTTTTTTGAGAGAATTATAGTACAATTATTGATGACCCATATTATTAAATGCTTTTGTGTGGTAGAAAATTTAATGCTATAGGTTTCTATATCCTCCTTCTTTTGAACTAAAAATTGTGTAACTATGTGTTGATAAAAAAAGAAAGAAAAAAAGAATAAATAATGAGTTATGAAGAAGACCAAGTTCAAAAGCTATAGATAAGATAAAAAAGATCAAAGTTTTTTTTTTAGGGAGGGAGGAGCAAGATGAAAAAATTGGTTCAATAGGATGAAAACTGGGAAGAAAAATGTAGAGATTGGATTTCTTATCTATTGTGATTATAGTTAGATTCTCTTAAAATACTTGCATTTTCTTAAATCTATTTTTGGTGAGCTACAGCCTTAGCTACATTGCAAGGCTAAAAGTCCTAATGATCAAAGGATTGTGTGATGCCTAACTTAGTGGAGAAAGAGGGGAAGAGTCGACAAATGAAGTTCTTACAGTTAAGGTTGTTTTATACATCTTGAAGCGAAGTTGATTGTAACACTTACATAATAATGATTGTTTGGCTTAGCACAACACACTTTAAAAATACTCTAAAAAACTAAGATTAACTTTTTGAACTCTATAACTTATGTACGTTGCTTGATCTTCTTGCTAGATATATTATATGAGACAATGCTTAAGGATTTTAGCAAGCGTGAATTTTGACTGTACTTGCAGAAAATCTAGCTTATTCTTGTTTTGTTTTGTTTTACTTAAAGATGAGGTAAAGCTTAAGTTTAGAGGGGTTTTAACTCTCAATAATTTAGCTATTTTGACATGTTTTTAAGAGTTAAATTTTGTTTAGTTTAGGTTTTAGAATACAAAAAGTTAGTGTTTTAGTCTTAGTTTCAACTAAGTTGCATAAGGATGTTTTATTGTGCTTTTAAATAGTTTATGTGTTAAAATTTGGTTCAATCTTTCATAATTTATAATTAACTAATTTCATGTGATTTTATAGGCTAAAAGCTACAAATAAACCATGTTTTGATCACCTAGAGCCTAAACCACAAATATCTAAAGCTAGAACCACAAAAAAAGGTTGAAAAAATATGTGTAAAGTCCTAGTTATAACAAAAAATGTTTCAGTCACAACAAAAAAAGTTTTAGTCATGACTAGAAATTTGCAACTCCTATGTTAAATAATAAAATGGCATTGCAACTAGAAAGTTGAAGTTGTAGCGCTAGTCATAAAACCTCAAAATGGCAATGTTTTCTTTTATGATTTTGAAAGTTTTAAAGGGAATTTCAAAGGTTTCTTAAGGAAGCTACCATTTTGGGTCATTTTGGTGGGTGAAGGATCTTGGGAATGCTTAAAAGAGCAAAGGAGACGATTGGGTTTTATGGAGAAGACAAGATTTCCTCATAGTTTCCTTAACTCTTTCCTTCTTTCTTGCATATTTTTATACCCATTTGGTGATGCTTTGTTTTTCATGTTGTTCATTCTTACAATTATGAGTTGAGCTTGTTGATCTTGGATTTTGATGAACCTTAGTACATAGTAAGATGCATTTACTCTTTTTGCTTTTGTTTATTCAATCTTAATACTTTTAATACTTTTAAGTGTATGAAAACCATTAGATTATTTGGGTAGTCTAAATGAACTTAGGAAAAAAATTTTATGCCTAGACCCTAGATTAGGTAGTATGAGTTCATGAAACTTGCAATATTAAGTGGACTAATTCACATATAAGATAAGAATATACCTATCATTCTCACAAAACTACATTAGGATCTATTCTTAATCATGTCTCTTAATTAATTATATAAGGGATTATAAATTGGTTTAAGGGAAAGGTTTATAGGTAATTTGAAAGATGTCTATGGGTAATTTAGAGTCTTAAGTTAATAAAGATTATCATTAAAAACAAAATAAAGAGAGGTTAATTGAGTTCCTATGCAATGTTAGGGGGAATTATAATCTTATACCATTTACTTCCCATTTTATTCTAAAATTTCATCTCTTTTTATTTTGTTATTTTGATATTTTAATTTAGTTTTACTTCCATCTCCATTTATTATTAGCTTGATTTAGATTCATGAGTAAATTTTAGTGCTTCACAAGTACTTTAGTGACAAATTTTTATGGGAACGATACTATACTTATCATTATATTACTTGTATAATATGTATACTTATGTTTATGCTTTCGTAGTGCAATAGGAGTCTACCTCCAATACAAGTCTTAAGTAAGATGGTACTTTTATTGGCACAAGATACTAAGAATTGGTGGAAAAATTCATTTATCTCTCATAAACTATATCATATTTTAGCTTTCCCATATGTGTGGTAAGTTATTTCATGAATAAGCTTATAGAAGAGCATAGGGAGGCAGTCTATAGAATTTTAAGATATTTGAAGCTGACGTCAAGTAAAGGCTTTTGTTTCTAGAAAAATGAGAAAATGAGTATAGAAATCTACACTTACGAAGATTGGATAGGTTTAATAACTTATAGATGATCCACTTCAAAATACTATACATTTGTTTGAGGGGATCTCACAGAATGGAGAAGTAAAAGGTAAGCTGTAATAGCTAGAAGTAGTGCTAAAGCTGAGTTTAGGGCTTTTGCTCACATGATATATAAAGTTCTATGGCTTAAAATATTAATGGATGAATTAAGGATCTTTGTAGCATGACCTATAGAAGTATTTTGTGATAATATGATAACTATAATTGTTGCTAAGAATCCTATGCACCATGATAGGATGAAAGATGTTGAGATTGATTGTTAGTTCATTAAGGAGAAACTTGAAGTGAGTATTCTAGAATTAATTTACAATTAATCAAAATAAAGTGGCTGATCTTTTAACCAAGGCCTTGTCTCGTGTCCAGTTTGAAGGATTAATTAACAAGTTAAGAATGTTGAATACCTACTCCCCAACTTGATAGAGAGTGTTAGAAATTAAGATTTCTCTTATCTTTAATATCTTTTTTTCCTTTATTAGCTCCTTAATAGCTTTTTCCCTTTCTTGGGTCTTTATCATCTATACTAATTTCTTTCTTGTTTTATTGCATTCTGATTTTCAATTTTGTTATCTTTTATTAGCATTCCTTTGTTTTTTCTTACAAATAAAACATTGTAACTTTTTAAAAACTAGTGACTTAATAGTGAAGGCTTAGCAAGGAAAATTGTGAGAGATTGTAAAGAGATTAGAAAGAGAAAATAGCAAGAGAATCTCCCTTCCAATTCCTTTGCTAAATGTTGAAAGAATTAGAACAAAATGATCTCATTATAGCAATAAAATTTGGTGAAGAATTTTCTATTAGCATTTTGTTAGTGAGAGATTAAGGGAAAAAAATTTTCTTCGCCAATTAGCAACCATAAAATAGCAAAGGAATGTTTACTTGCAATTCCCTTATTATCCCCTTATTAAAGTGTTATAGCAATGGAATAAAGATGAAAATTTCCCTTACTAATTTTTTTTTGGTTAATTGTAGTGAATTTTGTAGCCTATTTATGTATAAATAGAATAATTGAACTATTGTTTTATGCATTCCTTTCTATTGATTAACAATATTGAGATTTTAAGAATTTCCTAATTATTTTAACACCATATTGGTATTAGAGATTTTTTCCTTTTTGTATTAGTTGCCTTTTATCATTTGCTTGTTGTCAACCTTTCATTCTATGACAATTAAGTAATTGAGCATACCATAGTGCTTAGAATGATCAAATCAAATCAATTTGGTGTTTGTGTCATATGAATAAAGATAGAATCTCTTTGGAAAAGTTTGAATTGTGGCCACTAACAAATCAACTCAAATTTATATTTAAACATTTAGAAAAGTTAGTTCAAGACATTGCCAACACCTTTCATCTTTATAAGTTTTTGAATTGTTAACACCTAAAAGCTTAACCTTATAATTGTAGTGACTTGTAGCCATGTGTAGCTTAAAGGTTGGTGCATAATGGTTCCTTTTGCCATTGGAGATGGATTTTATTAGTTCTAAGTTATGGAAAATCTAAAGATTATATGGGTTATTATAACCTAAATTTCCAAAATCTTGATCTTGCCTTTTTAGATGAATATCAATCTTTTCACTATTTGAAGCATTGAGTTCTGGAGTCTACCAAATCCGCAATTATATATGAAGGTCTTATTGTAAAAAATCTAAAAATTTCATGGGTTATCATTACCCAAATTTCCAAAATCTTGATCTTGCTTTTTTGGAGGAAGATTGTTCTTTCACTATTTAGAAGGTTGAGTTCTTGATCTCTTAAGAGTTTACCAAATTTGTAATTATATTGAAAGTCTAGCCATACAAGGGTTGAGTTTTTGATTTTCTTTTCATTTTGTATCACTATTGTATGAGAATTTGTACATAGTGCCACACCATGTCAATCGAGTTCTCTTAGCAATCAAGTTCTCTTACCACTTTCATAATGAAATTCAAGTTGGTAATAAGTTTTCTCAAGTTTTACCTTTATAGCCATAAATCCATTTTAACCTTTCAACTTTCCCATAATGTGCAATTTTTTTTTGCAAGGATAGTATTTTTGTAGATTTTGTAAAGAAAATGTTAACTTTGGCAACATGCTCATGAGTCTATTAATAAGAATTTTAATGATTCTTTTATATATCACATACAAAATGAGATTGGTGTGAATTGATTGATGAACTCAAGTTTAATTACTTTAAGATCAAAAGCAAGAAGTTATTTTCCCCTATAGTTTCCCATTGTATTGGTAAAAGATTGCTAGAAAGCATTTTACCCTAATGTTTCATAGCCCTCATTACCAAAAGTGCCTTTTCTTGATTAGCTTTATCACCTAAAGAATGTCATACAAAATTATTAATTATAAGCGAACTGTATTTTGTTATATGTCATTCCCTATTAACTACATCCTATTAAAAAGGATTATGAAAGAAATTCATCACCATCCTTTTAACTAACATAATGATTTATCCAAATCTTGCTCATATTTCTTATTATACAACTCTATCTTTTTACCCTCTAGCAAGGGTTTTAGTATAAAAATGTTTAGTATTTCTATCAACATTGTGCCTTTGACCTTTAAAATCATAAAATATCTATTCAATTTCATTTAGTTTCATTTAAAGCTATTAAAGTAGATTGTGTTGACTCACATCAACCACACAAGGTACATAGAGTGAGATAAAAAGAATATACTTAACCTAACACAAGGTACATATATATATTGATGTAAATCCTAATTTAAGTATATTTTAAATTATGCGTTCTAGAAAGCAGCTAAAATATATCTTTTTATCTTTTTGTTAGTTTTTAATTATTTTTAAGGTTAGGTATTTGACTTTTAATAGAATTAGGATTTTATATATTTATCTTTTATTATTAGAATTTATCTTTCATTAGGATTAGAATGAGGCTTCTATAAATATAAGTCTTTGCATTTGTATTAGTTCAAAATCTGGTATTGAATAATAAGAAGTATTTCAGAATATCTGTATCTCCCTTTTCTCTTCTTCCTCTTCTCCTTTCTTCTATTATCTCCCATCCTTTCTTCTATCTTCTCCCCCTCTTCTTTCTTATTCTAATATCTCTTCTTATTCTATTTCCTACCTGTGTTATATCAATTTGGTATTAGAGTTGGTTTGATAAGTGTCCAGAATTCCTCCTATTGCTAGAAAACATCTAAACGTTCATCGAAAAGACAGGATAAGTGCTACCTGTACCAAAGCACCCTTTCGACGTCAGATCTTTGAACCACCATCAAGTTTGCCCACTTACCCACCAAAGACTCATCCCCAGAGAGAATAATTTGGGTTTGCATGACCATCCATGGCTTGATCAATAAGCAAAACCAATTTGACCATAAACTTACCAACCTACAAACCACAATGACTGAGAGCCACAACAATCTTAAAGCCTACATTGACCAATTGGAGAGGTCGCACAAGGAACATATGGACTAAATGGCCCGTAATCGTGAGGAAAACAACTACAGGCTTGAAGGTAAACATAGGTAAAAGTATAGAAGGTATACTTGGGAATCCCATAGACAAAGTGGAATCAAGCATAAGAGACGAACACCAGATTTCATTTAATGGTAACCAAAGTGCAAGGAATAATAGACCCCACGTTCGTGAAATGTCTAATTTCCAACCTGAGTATGCTAATAACTAATGGGATGATCAAGACACAGTTGGATACTATTGTAGACAGTATGAGTCACCTCATGGATAAGGCTTTAGGAGAGAATACCATGATGATATTACAAAAAAAGTTAAGGTTGAGGCCCTTGAGTTTAATGAAAGGTTAGACCTAGCTACATTCTTAGATTGGCTAGCTAACATGGAATATTACTTTGAGTGGTACAATATGGGTGTTATTCAATGTATTCGGTTTACAAAGATGAAGCTTGTAGGGTCTGCTAGAAAGTATTGGCAGAATGTTCAAGTGAACCTAAAGTGTTTAGGTCAACCATTAATATAGACTTCGACTGAAATGAAGTTGAAGTTGAAAGAAAAATATATCCCAGCACACTATAAGGACCAAATATTTAATGAATTACTCAATTTGAGGCAGACTTCCACTATATCTAATTATATTAGCCGATTTGATGTCCTCTTGATTAGGTGTGGCATATAGGAAGAACCGTGGGTAACTATTATGAGGTTCATTAATGGTCTACGGTTGGACATATAAGAAAAGCTTAAGTTGAATGTCCTTGACTCATTGGAAGAAGCTCACCATAAAGCTTTAGAAGCATAAGCTTAATCTCAGTATCTACCTCCTAGACGTGCTCAGAGCACAAAGTTTTGATAGACCCAGAGCTTTCTCCCTTCTGAACGCTCTGCAAGAGCATCCCTAAAGACAAGCACTTAAGCTCCCACTCAGACTTCTAGTTTTAAAGTAGTACTTCTAAGCATACTTAGTCTACAAGTTCTAGCTCTCGGCCTAGTGGCTATGCTATCGAATGTTTTTGGTGTTATTCTAAGGGGCATATTGCATCAAAATGCCCACATTGTGCCTTAATCCTTGACCACCAATAAGATGATGTAGATAAAGTAGATGATAATGATATTGTGGTAGATCCTGTTGAATGTCCCTTAGATGTGGAAGAAGATTTCATTGTAGATGACTGTGGATAATATTTTGGATGCCTTAGTGTGATGAGGTGTATCTTATCTGTCCCTTTGCCAAAGGACTCATGGAAGAGGACTAGCATCTTTCATACTTCTGTGAAATATGGAGACAAGTCATGCAAACTAGTCATTGATGGGGGTAGTTCAAGAAATGTCATATCTAGTTATGGAGTAGCCAGACTTGGTCTCAAATCAAAGCCCCATCCTGAGTTTTTCCGAGTTACATAGGTCGATAAGACATCATTACTTGTTACTCAATAATGTCGAGTTCCTTTTTAGCTAGGAGATTACAAAAATGAAGTTCTCTATAATGTTCTCCCTATGGACATTGCCCACATCTTATTAGGACGTTTGTGGCTATATGACGACGATGTCACTAATCATGGTAAAAAAAATACATTTGTATTCAAACACAAGGGTAAGACGATCTTGTTACGCCTTGCTAAGCCTGAGGTTAAGAATAAGAGTGCAAGTAAGGTGAAAAGTGTAAGATCAAAAAGTCAAAGTCTGTATCTTTTGACAAAAAAATAATTTATATGAAAAAGTAAGGAAGCTACAGTCGTGCTCATTGTGGTAGCCAAGATTGTACAGTGGATTGCTTCTATTTTAACTACAATGTTTGAGATGCCAAAAGAAGTATCCAAACTCTTAGAAGAGTTTCAAGATATCACTCCAGATGAGCTACCATCTGAGTTACCACTTATGAGAGATATTCAACACGCAATTGATTTTATACCATGTTCGTAACTTCCTAATTTATCGCATTATAGGATAAACCTAAAGGATAGAGAGGAGCTCAATAAACAAGTTAATGGTTTATTGGAGAAAGGTTACATTCAACACAGCCTTAGTCTTTGTGCAGTGCTAACATTATTAACTCCAAAGAAAGATGGTTCTTGGAGGATATGTGTGGATAGTAGAGTCATTAATAAGATTATCATCAAGTACAGGTTTTTGATTTCTCGACTTGAAGATATGCTTGATTTGGTTTCTGAATCTCGTTGGTTTTCAAAGATTGACCTTCGTAGTGGTTACCACCAAATAAGGATTAAACCCAGAGATGAATGGAAAATTATTTTTAAGACACATGATGGGTTGTACTAGTGGTTAGTCATGTCCTTTGTTTTGTCAAATGCTCTAAGTACCTTTTATGAAGGTTATGACCCATATACTTCATCCCTACTTGGATAAGTTTCTAGTGGTATACTTTGATGACATCTTGGTCTTCAACAAATCTACAGAGGAGCACCTAGACCACCTGTGAAAATTTTTCTTTACCTTGAGGCAAGGGAAATTCTATATCAATCTCCTTAAGTGTTTCTTCCTTCAAAAGCAGGTTATTTTTCTTAAGTTTATAGTCTCTAAACACAATTTAGCTATTGATCCTAAGAACGTCCACACCATTCGAGAATGGCCTGAACCTAAGATACTATAAGAAGTACATAGTTTTCATGGATTAGCATCATTACAGATGCTTTGTTTAAGATTTTAGCTCTATCATGTCTCCTATCATAGATTTTTTGAAAAAAGATAAGTTTAGTTGGACTCCTGCAACTTTCCAAGCTTTTCAAGCCATAAAAATAAAACTCATAAAGGCCCCTATCTTATCACTGCCAAATTTTGCTAAGTGCTTTGAGGTTGCTTGTGATGCTTTTAGAATTGGGATTGGAGATGTTCTCAATCAAGAAGGTCACCCAGTAGCATTCTTTAGTGAGATGCTCAATGATGCTAAACAGGAGTACCCCACATATGACAAAGAGTTCTATGCCATCATTAGATCTCTTGAGTATTGAAAGTATTATCTTCTTCCTCAACAGTTTGTGTTATATTCGGGCCATCAAACTCTTAAGTTTCTGAACTCTCAATGGCATTTGAACTTAAGACATGCTCAATGGGTGGAATTTATTCAACTGTTCACTTTTGTTGTTAAACATCGCTCAGGAGTAGAGAATAAAGTGGTAGATACTTTGAGTCATAGAATTATTCTATTGCACACTATGAGTGTTAGCATTATGGGATTTGAGAGAGTCAAGGATGAATATGCTTCATGCATTGATTTTGGGATCATTTTTCAAAAGGTTAGCAATGGGAACTGTCATGAATATGCTGACTTCCTTATTAGCGATGGTTATCTCTTTTGTGGGGCCAAGTTATGTATTCCATAAATATCTTTGAGGGATTTTCTCATTTAGGAACTGCATGCTAGAGGGTTAGCAGGATATTTTGGTGTTAATAAGACCATTGCTTTGATGGAGGATAGGTTTTATTGGCCATCCCTTAAACGTGACGTGGCTAGGATTTTGGCTTAATGTCGCACTTGCCAGACATCAAAGACTCAGAAGCAAAATACTGGCTTGTACACTCCCTTGCTATGCCAGAAGCTCTATGGAAAGACCTTAGTATGGATTTTGTTTTGGAGTTGCCACACACGACCTGAGGCCATGATTCTATCTTGGTAGTTGTGGATAGGTTTTTTAAGATGGCTCATTTTATTCCTTGCCGTAAGACTATTGATACTTCCCACTTGGCCAAGTTATTCTTTAGGGAGATTATGTGATTGCATGGATTACCAGTCAGCATAGTGTCTGATCGCGATGTAAAGTTTGTGAGTTACTTTTGAAAGACCTTGTGGAAGTTGTTTGGTACCCAACTGAAGTTTTCTTCTGCTTTCTATCCCCAAATTGATGGATAAACTAAAGTTATCAATCATAGTTTAGGGGATCTACTTTAAAGTTTAGTTGGGGATAAGCTTTCGAAGTTTAGTTGGGGATAAGCCTAAAAATTGGGATTTGGTGCTACTTGTAGCTGAGTTTGCATATAATAACTCAGTTAATCAGTCCACTGGCAAAAGTCCTTTTCAGATTGTTTAAGGTTATAACCCCAGATAGCCTATTGACCTCATTCCACTACTATTGACCTCCCGTTCTTCTGAGTCAGCAGAAGACTTTGCCCATCGCCTTCATAAGCTACACGCTGAGATTAGGCATCGAGTAACAGTTAGCAATAATTAATATAAGTTATCTGCTAATACTCACCATTGCATTTGAAATTTTCAAGAAGGATATTATGTTATGGCTAGGATTCGCCTAGAGTATTATCTAAAAAATTCTTCTAAGAAGCTGTACGCCAGTGCTTTTGGCCCTTTCCTCATTGTTAAAAAGCTTGGCCTTAATGCTTATTTGCTTGAATTACCTTCGGAAATAACCATTAATCCAGTCTTTAATGTTAAGGATCTTGTTCCTTACTAAGGTATTTTTGAACCTCTCCAATTATTCTCTGATGATTCTACAAGTACCCAACCTTCTCATACTCCTATTTCACCACCACCGCCTACTGCTCCAGCTATTGAAGTCACTGATGCCATTATGGATGATCAGGTTGTCTTCTCACTCAAAGGTCTCATTCGCTGTTATCTCATTTGTTGGCAAAGTTGTTCTAATTTGGATGTTATTTGAATCACTAAGGATGAGTTTCGCTGCATTGATCCCACCATGCTTGACTCATATAAGCTTTTTTCCTCTCCGGAGGAGAGTCTTTTCTAGCAGGGGGGAGATGATGCAAATCCTAATTTAAGTATATTTTAAATTATTAGTTTTAGAAAGTGGCTAAAATATATCTTTTTATCTTTTTGTTAGTTTTTAATTATGTTTAAAGTTAGGTATTTGACTTTTAATAGAATTAAGATTTTATATATTTATCTTTTATTATTAGAATTTATCTTTTATTAGGATTAGGATTAGGCTTCTATAAATATAAGTCTTTACATTTGTACTGGTTCAAAATCTAAGATTGAATAATAAGAAATATTTCAGAATATCTGTATCTCCCTCTCCCTTTTTCCTCTTCTCCTTTCTTCTATTTTCTCCCCCTCTCCTTTCTTATTCTAATATCTCTTGCTACTTTCGTTCCTACTCGTGTTACATCATATATATAATTGAAGAAGTTTTAAAATAATATGACATTGTTGAACAAAATAAAACTCATAATTTGGCTTTTTTTTTAAAGTCACATGTATAACTGTATCATTCAATCACATTTTTCAATGAAACTTTAAATATCTAGCTACTTTATGGTGTTGCTTTTAGTGGTTTAATTCACTAATAAAAATAAAATGTAAGTTGACCAATAAATATTTGGTTATATTTCATTCAATAAAAAGGACTTATTTCTTTTTGTGTGAAAATTAAGTGGCCTATTATTTAGCTTAGAAAGTTCAAGTTGATTTGCAATGACTTAAAGTTTGAAAGGGGAGTTTACATTTTTTCTAACTTCTTAAATGATAGGTTGATAACAGTGTTAAGAAAATCAAATTGAATTGGGTGATTCAATTGAAAAACCAATGAACCAATTACTAATTTCATTTGGTTGACTTATAAAATCAATAAGCTAAAGAATTAGTCAAAAGTTCGATTGGGTCAATGATTTAGTAGTTCTACTCATGCTCAGCCATAGAAGAGCGACATAAACCCACATGCAACAATAGAGTAAGCCAAGTTGCAAAATCGCATGAAGAAATGAAGATGGCAGTGGAAATTTGAAGGGAAGAAAAGGTGCAGAGGTTGAAATTGAAGAAGAGGATATGGGGAATGGAAAGGAGTAGAATTTCTAATAAAAGTGGTATCAAGTGTTTGCATTCTACTATGAGCGAAGTATTATCATTATTTACCTTTAGTCCATGGAGCTTTATAATCTTCAACTAGGCATCTCGAGTTTGAACCATTGGTAAAGGATGGTATGGTTCTTTTGAGGGATTTTAGGAGTGATTGCAAAAGAGGAACCACAGGGGATATAGGAATAATGGATGACAAAATTTAATAGTTGAAGTCTTGCCAAATTTGAAGAGTCTTGACCCACAAAATAATTTTTATTTTAAAAACATGTCAAATCTAGTTATTGGGGATATGGGGAATGGGCTTGATATGCCAAATATGATTTTTTTTCTTTTTTTTAATATATATATATATATTTATAGATATGGTTTAGTTATCCAAATATTAACAAAATCACCATTAATGATAAGTTTTATTTGGTTTAGTTTTCCCTCTGAATCATCATTATATATAATATAGGATACAATTTTTATATGATAAATATTATAAATTATTTTAAAGTTAGTTTTATTTATATAATCATGTTTGATCTTGTAAAATTATATGAGATTTTTAATATATATATATATAATATTAATTAATTACCATCAATTTAACCATGGTAAGACCAATAAATCTAAACTAATACTTCAATTAATTTAATAATTAATTTAATTTAAAAAACATTGGTTGATAATATATACTTACTTAAACATGATTTGGACCAGGTGTTTTCCTTGGATGAGAGGTAATAAAGTGAAATCACACTTTAGTTACGTGATCTTCCTTCCCGATCCATTTTTCTTCCAAAATTGAGTAAAATTTAGGACGTGTTTAATATATTGCAATTTTGACATTTTCATCTCATATCCCATGGTATCTCTAATATCTAGATTGGATCACACTGTTTAGTGTAACACTATATTTATCTAGCTTGCCTCATGTTATTTTTAGGCCTTATTTCATTCATTTCACAATAGAGCAAGAAAGATAGCATTATAACAATGAATATACTTGCATTATGTCATCGATAAATTTTTTTCTTTTAGAGTCACGTGGGCTATATGGATTCATCTATCTCATCCTCATATTTAAATACACAAATGTAACTCATAACAAGCTCAAAAAGTGGCCTATACTTGAGCAAAAGGAGTAGATACACAAAACACAATGGTGCAGCCTTGGGTAGAATTCTAGATTCTGTATTTGAACTTTGAAAAATCATAACTAATTTTAGAAAAATTGAAATTAAGCATACTATACCATTCTAAAAGTCTACTTTATACTAAAAATAAATCCAGGCCACAAAAGAAGCTACTAGCTACAGAAAATCGATGGAACAGTACCAGAGGTTGATTGTCATCACTGGTACTAACCTCCAATTTCAAAAATTCATATCTTTTTGTTCAGAGGTTCAATTGGGGTGATCTCAGTGCCCATGGAAGATTATTATATCTAGTTTATGTTTGTAAAATTTCATAAATATTGGACATCATTTGACTCACAAATAACGAAGCCCAAATTTCTGACCATATGAACAGTGTTTGCATCAGTTCAATAGAAAAATACCAACTTTGAAAATTCATAATTAATTTCACAGAGTTCCAAATAATCTAGTCTTTGAATTTCCAAAAAGCTTTGGATAAGATCTATATGTGTGCCAAATTTCATGGGCAAATTCATTCATTTGGTTAGATTTTGATATTGGGTTGTAAAATAGCTCATTTTGTGTCATATAAAGGGTCCAAATGGTCCATTTTAAGTTTTAAGGCAACCATGACCACTTGAGTACATGGGAATGCACCATAATGACTCTCTAAACTTTTTTCAAAGGTATATAAACCAAGATTTCTCAAACTTACATTCTCACCCTATGCCATACATAAGATTGCACATGTTAACTCATCATTCAATACCCAAATCATGCTATTTCATACATTTGACATCAAATCTCATACATACATTAAATATTTGGATAATTACATATGTTCATATGATTACATAACCATTTCATCATGAGATAACATCATATGCCATGTATATGGCTACAAAAGAGGCAAAACTAGGCAATTTCATGCACTTTAATGTCAATCTCCTTCTTCTAGGCTTGGTGGCTTGCTTAATTGCTTTACTTAGCATGTTAAGATATTGGAGAGGAGGGGATGAGATTCAAAGAATCCCAATATTTCATCTCCCTTTCAATCACACATAAAGTATGCAATTCAAGCCTTGAAAATGCATGTATGGGCATATTGAAATGCATAAGCATTTAAGAAACATCCTTGGTATTTGAACAAGTTATACATAGCATACATAGGCTTGCCAAGTGAGTAGATTAGCTTTACCCATTCACTTATGGATTTTGGACTTACTTTACCCATTTTCTCTAAAAAGTTTTGACTTAACCTTACTCTTGGGAGTCAACTTCACTCTTGGGAGATTCTTCACTTTGTCTCAACCAAGTTTAAGGGCTCTTGGCTCATTCTCACAATGGCTTGAGGGTTCTTGGCTTCTTCACACTCAAGTAAACCAAGGCAAGCATATAAAACATCATTTGAATACATAAAACATCATCATGGTATCATGGCATAGGAAATCATACTAAAATACTTTTCATGACTTAAAACACACATGCATACATCCAAAGACAATGTAAGCACGCATTCATGCATGAGAGAAGGTGGAGAGAACTACCTTTGCCATACAAGCACACTTTTTCCTTGAGCCTTAAGTCCTCTCCTTTGACCTCACACATACATGGAGGTGGAGATCATGTCTCTTAGCTTAGACACATCATATGGAAGCCAATTATACTCTTGAATCAAATTCTAAGGCTATACATTCACTAGAAAAGCTAGGTAACTCATATGACTCTTTTATGGTTCCATAATGTACTTAATAAAGCAACCTTAAGAAAATATCATCTTGGCTCCATTCTCTCCATCTATTTATGATTCTTGATTCCATTTAAACCTCTTGGAGTCATCACACAATCAAAACAAGGAGTCTAGTAGGGTGTTGCTTCTTTAAATCATAATATGGAACCTATGATACCATCTTACTATCCATAGCTTCTAAAATTTTTTTAAGACTTTCTCTCATCCTCTTCCATCATACATGACTCAAAATTAAGCTTGAAAAAATTTAAAACTATCCCTAGGTGCCTTGAACCCTTTAGGCCGAGGCATATGCTCTTCTTGACATCCTTAGAGTTTCTTTACTTCCTTTGATGGGAAAAACATGTAGGAAGCTCTCTTGGTGTCTTAGGAGCCTATATGAACTCTTAAACATCATAAAATATGGCTAGAATTCATGGTAGAGTTCAAGGTGCAATCAAAACCCTAACCTTCTTATCTTGAAAATTAATTTCTTTTACTTAAATTTTTTTGCATATTCTTACTCTCCTCCCTTAAATTCCTAGAATTTACCTTTAGTTTTGCCCAAAATTCAAGCCCTCTTGCAGCTACATATATGGGGCAAAATAGGGAGAAGAAGGGGGAATGAGTAGCTACCATGGGATGAAGATTTTACCTTATTTCCTTAGCTTTTCTTACTTGTTTCTCACTTTCCTTGGCTTCCTCTCTTCAAATCCAAATTTTTTCCTTTATTCTATCCTCAAAATAGATCCATGAATTTCAATAAAACCATAAGAAAGAAGGGGAAATGGAGAAGGAGTTTATGAAAGAAAAAGTATAAAAAACTAAGAAAATCCATACCTTTCCATCTTGTTTTTCTTCTTCCTTCCTCCTCCTTCTTGTGTGCCTCACCCTTAGGGTTTTTCTCTGGTTTAGGATAGAAGCAAATGTGGCTAGATGAAGGAGGAGATGAGGCACTTCATATATATAGGGAGGTTTAAGGAGGACTTTTCAAAATTTTATATTTTATCCTTTATTTTTGGTATTTTCATTTTTAACTTATTTTAGCTCCTTTTTTAGAACCGTATTTTTCATTATGAAATTTAGGTTCCCAATTTCATAAAATGCCTTTGAAATCACTCAAATCGGAATTAAAACATTCTTGAACGAATCTATCAAAGTTCGGGTTCACTGTTGTTAGAAAATATCCACCGAAGGGGCTTTAACTGTCTCGAGGCTTCCCATAGTTTTTAGGACCTCTGAGAACCCTAGAGAATTCAAAACTTTCATTTAAAAGTCCTTTCTGTGAGAATTCCAAATTTTTTTAAATAATAAAAATATTCTTAAGTTTCGTTAATCTTTCGTTCGAATTCAGTTTGTTCATTCTAACTCCGTTTTTCTTTCCGTTTAAGTTTGGAATTCTCATTTTTAGGAGATTAAAATACTATATAAATTTTTCGAGACCTCAACTAATTTATTTCGAGAGACTTGCTTTTGTATCCGATGAATTTCATCCATTTACGGAGAAATTGTATGTTATATTTTTTGTGTTTTCTCTTGTTTTTAAAGAATCGGATATTACATTTAGTACATTGTTATGTGATGATAGAGTAACATCTAAAATAACTATGTAATATCACATCTAAGGCAAACACGTGTTATTTGAGGATGATAATATTTTGATATCTCACATCACATGATCAAGTTTAATAAAGGTTTTCATGTTACTAATGTTACTCTTATCTTTTTATGATAATTAGCTTCATAACAAAATTTATTTATAAAAAGTTATAAGCATGCGAAATATAATACATAAATTTATAAAAGAAATTGCATTATCTTTTATTTTTTATATGAATAAAGAGGGATTAAATTACACATAAACATTTTAATTTTTTATTTTATTTTTATTCACAAATAATATAAATTTATAAGATATAATTTATTTAAACTTAGAAGGGTGTATTTAAAAATTCAAAATTTAAATAATATTAATTAATATAAGCAATCAGATATTTGTATGTTACATCATTAAAATGTAAAATACAACCAATAGGTATCATGAATAACATACTATCTATTGCCATGATATCTCATACCATAATATATAGTATTTGAGATGATTTGATACCAAACCCCTCGTTGGAGTGATTTCATTTGATTACTTAATTACTTCAACATAAATTATGGATATAATTATATCCTAATGTAATATTTGCAACCAAAAATAATTTTTATATGAATCGATCTAAATTTTGAAAATGCATAAATTATTTAATGTTATATAAGTTGAAACACATAATAATAATGAACAAATAATAAATAAATATGTAAAATATAAAAATGAATAGTTTTTGTTATAGATATACTTTACGAAAAATTATTTTGCATTAGAAAGAATTATGTAGTTTTCAATAAATTTTCATTTTGCCAAGTAATGAACGCTGTGTTTCATTAGACTTTTTACAGAAGAAGTTATAAAATTTTAAATTAAAAATATTTATACTAAAAGATCTTAATTCTAAAATTATTTTAAAAATTTTAAAATAAAAATTTAAATTATATAAAAAAATTATAATTGGAGATCTTAAATTAAAAATTTTAATCATAATATTTTTTAAAATAATTTTAAAATTTAAAATTTATAGTATAAATATTTATAATTTGATGTTTTAAATTATAATTTTTTTTATTAAGAAAATAAGGGCACGCAAAGTAGCGAAGTAGGCGCCTTTGTTATGTACAAAGTGTAAACGCGCCTCCCTAGGCTAATCCCTTGGACCTAACCTCTCTGGCTGCCTTGTATTGCGTCACCAAAATAAAATCCTCAACGGAAACGATGACCTTCACAATTCAAGCCAGCACGCCTCCTTCTGTTCAATTTCAAAACTCACTCTCCCATAATTTCTTTATTTTTGTTGTTATTATTATTTTTTTGGGGAAAATGCCAGCGATTTTTTTCGTTTTAAATTTAAAAATTGTTTTCGGGTTTCGAAAGTGCCGATCAAGCCGAGCCGATCCCATCCGATGACGCCAGCCACTCACGCCCTATGGGTTCCCCCAACTACACGCGCCCTTCCCCGGCGACCTCATCGGCTCGACCGTACCGAATTATCTTTCGCGCCTCACCCACCCTTCTCTTTCGCCTTTCTTTCTCTTTCATGCGTCCGGCACGCCTTTCTTCATCGACGCTTATCTCTCTCTCTCTCTGTCTATTGTCTAATCCTTTTGCTTCAATTCAGCGATTCCTGATCTATCCCAGAGGTTGATTTCTGTCCACTCCCGTTGTTGATGGCGGATTTACAGGATAATCTCACGCCGCCGGCGACAAATCACCGACCGATGCCGGTCCGGGAAGATTGTTGGAGCGAGGAAGCTACTTCCACCCTCGTCGACGCCTGGGGCCGCCGTTTCCTGGAGCTGAACAAAGGGAATCTCCGGCAGAAGGACTGGCAGGACGTGGCGGACGCCGTCAACGCTCTCCATGGCCATACGAAGAAAACGCACCGTACAGATGTCCAGTGCAAGAACCGCATCGATACTATTAAGAAGAAGTATAAGGTTGAGAAGTCTAGGGTTGTGAACTCCAATGGGACTGCTACCTCCTCTTGGCCGTTTTTTGACCGGTTAGACGCTTTGATTGGGTCCAATTTTAATTCGAAGAAGTCGTCACCGTCGCCTCCGGTGGCTCTCCCGTTGCCGTATCGTAAAACCCAGTCCCCGCCGGTGACTGCGGTGCCAGCATCTGTGGCACTGCCGCAGAAGCGGTCTGCAGTGACGGCTTTAGATGATGGGTATTTTAGAAGGAATTATTCAGCTGTGGCAGCTGCAGCAGCAGCAGCAGCAGCGGAGGCTGATGAGGATGAGGACGAAGTGGAGGAGGAGGATGAGGAAGATGAAGAGAGGGCGAGTGAGGTTGAGGAGGGGGAGAGGGAAAGGGAAGGGATGAGGAGGTTGGCAAAGGCGATAGAGAGGTTTGGGGAAATGTATGAGAGAGTGGAGAGAGAAAAGCTGAGGCAGATGGTGGATCTGGAAAAACAGAGGATGCAGTTTGCAAAAGATCTGGAAGTGCAGAGGATGCAGATGTTTATGGACACACAGGTTCAGCTGGAGAGGATTAAGCGTGGCAAGAGATCTGGGTCTAATGGTGAGATACAATTTCAGATTTTCTGTTTATGCTTGATGCTTGATGTTTGGTTTGACGCCATAGCATACTTGGTCATGTTTTTTAAATCTAATGGAGGATGTTATGTATGCCTTTTAAACCGAGGATACTAGGTCGCCAGGGGATTTCCCAATTAGTTGTTTGTTGGAGGGATTTTTTTATTTTTATTTCTATTTTTTTCTATTTTTAAATTTTAGATTGTGGACTTTAGAAAAGTAATAAATGTTATGGAATAGTTTTCTTGTTCCACATCTATATATACAAGCAAAGTCGTGAGCTTTATTACTTTTTTATGGAGAGTTCGTCATAGTTTATCATCATACATTTTGTCTAGGAACTTTATTTGCATACAAAAAGTGTGCTACTTCTTTAAAGCTTCAGATGGTGTAGCATTGGTATGGCAATTTTAGGCATTTGATGACTCCAAAGCGAAGGACAATAATTTACTTTTACATCTATTTACGGTAAAGTTTAAAAAGGAAATTGGGCCAGGAAGTATATGAAGTGACTGGTTATTGCATGATGTGTTTTATAAAACTAGCAGCATGGTTGTGAGGCTCCATTACATTGCTTTGCTGATTTGCTTTTGTTATTTGTGTACATGTATTTGATTTTGACTATCCTATCTTACGGTCTGAATTAACATCTTGTGTCAATGGTTTCTAATATGGAATGTGGTTGAGTTTGATTTATTACTGACTCAAGGTTGGATTAATGTTTGGAGCTCTAAAATGGTGGTGTTGAATCCTAAAATTCTATCAAGGTTCACAATAAATATTACATGAAAATTGTGACAGTAAGTCTGGACAGTGAGCATTAATTAGGCTATTTTGATACATCTGAAGATTGAGATTCTACCAAAATAATAATATACCATTAACTTGCTTCAGTCCCTTTTGTTTTGGGGATTTCTTTCAAGGGAGCTGACTGATCAGCTGGTAGATGAATCTTAATTTGCAAGGGGGTTTCTTGTGAAATTGTGGTATAGGCTCCTTGGATTGTCTTATGGTGATGTACTTCTGTTACTGTTTTTCGTTTTTGTTTTTGTTTTTTTTTGGGTATATTTTGTATTGACTGGGATGATAAGTTTTGTTGTTGTTGGGTCATCATGTCAATATGGATAAATATTTGATACCTGAATGATGTTATATTTCTAATATAACAAATTACATCTTGTACATATTCTTTTTTGATACTGTGCAGTGGGTACTAAGATTAAGTTGAAATATTTGGGATACTGTTTGTGTTTGCCTTTATGGTAACGGTGTGTGTTGGAAGTTCCTTGCATTTGGAGCTTTTTATTCTTGCATTAAGTGTCAGCTTTTCATGGCTGTTGAGATATTTTACTTTCTGTTTGAGGCAGAACCATTTTTGGTAAATTGTTGCTGTAATCTTACTTTTTGCTATGTTGAAGCATTTTCTGATGTTATGGGGAAATTTTCCGATAATTCTACTTTTAGGTAATTATAACTGGTATTTATTGAGGATATGAGAAATACGATATAACTATGCAGCTACTAAATTCCTCGAATAATCCTAATCAGAACTAATTATATAATAAATATATAGGTAAATATATGGTAAACTTTAAAGAGAAAGTATATAAATAGTTACTCTCATAGAGAGAGCATTGTGAGTGTCATCCCTATAGTAACTAGAGGCTTATTTGTTTCAATGAGGTGAGGTGGGGAGAAAAACCTAAACCATGGTTTGGATGTTTTTAATGGACCGGGGTGGGTTCCCAAACCATTCCATCCCACCGCCCATGGTTGTCCTCCCCAGTTATGTTCAATTATTATTTTACCCTTACTATGCAATGAAAGAAATAATGAGTGTGAGAATCATGTTGGAAGTTTTCCATCCTACTTTATTAATTACCATTGTAACTTTTAAAAAATGGGAAGGAAACTACCATCCCTTTTCCTTGGTAAACATCCTAACAATGGAGTGATAACTCCCTCTTCCTACGACATTCCAATTCACCCTACTTCATTAAGAATCACTCCACTTTCATCTTTTCGAAAGTCCCAAACATAGTCTCTGAGAGAGAGAGAGAGAGAGAGAGAGAGGGGGGTTAGTCAAAGTCAGCAGTATTAATATATAGCCACATAAAGGGTAAAGTTGCCAACATGAACTGCAGTTGTGTCCTATACATATAGACAACCATACTCTTGAGTGTGCAACAATATGCAGAGATCTGGATTATCTTTTCAAGTGTGCATTAGTGCTTGTTAATCTGTCAACTTATGTTATATGTTGTTTAAAATGAATCCTCATTGGGGGAAATTTTCTGGAGATAATTTAAATTCTTGAGTTAGAATGGAGTAAGAACTCTTGTTTGGATTCTCAATTCTGCAACTCTGATATAGAGACCCCCAAAATTGTTCTCGACTTAACTTTCTCAAGTCTCTTATACTGCAATTGAGATTTTAGTTTATGATGTGCTAGGAATTGATTGATGGACTCTCAGATTGTCTACCCTGTTGCTGCTGGGCCATCTGGACAGTAGGTTAAATCATGGATTCTGAGAATTTAGTATGGAGGTGAAAAGGTTTGGTCTGAGGGATCCAAGACCTGATAGGAACTGTTAGTAAGTTGATTCTCTTTTCTGTTGCCACATAACACAACAATTTTTTCTCCTGATTATGGGTAGGTAGTTAGAAAATTTGAAAAGTTTGGAGACAGTCTTTTAAGAAGTATCTGATTTGAATTCAAAGTTAGTAAGATGAGTTTACGTTGTGGTTATATTCCAATGACTTGCACCCTTAGAATGGTCCTGTACAGTGCCAAAGAGGATTGGAAAGTTGGTGGTAGCTGCAGTTTCATGGTGCCTTTGACTACCTTCAGTTTAATTGGCTTCTGATCACTTGCCTTAATGCTGCTTTGCCCCTTTGGTTTTTTTTTTTTCCAATTTCCCATTTCTTTTTAGGCTTACATCATTCTCCTTCGAGCTCGTAGGTTTCTTGATGCAAGATGGTGTTTATGGATGTGATTCATGCATTAGGGAATTTTGAATCCCATCAATTGGAAAGAAAGAATCTTGGAGATGTGAACCCTATTCTTTGATGGTTTTTATTGGTTTTATGGAGGTTTTCGTATTTTATTTGGAAAGTTTTTTGAATATTTTGTTTCTCTTGATTTGAAGTTACTTTGAAGTCTAGTTACTTTATTTTAACTGTGTTATATTTTAGTTGTTTTTGATGCATGTAAAGCCTAGGATGAAAAAATAGTGATTATTCTAGATGTTTGGAATTGGAATTGATATACTGATGCCCATGATATGAAGTTTTGTTATTTTCCTCTCTTTTTATTATGAGTTTCTGGAGTATCTTGATGCCTGTTTTGCTTCTAAATGTTAAATCTTCAGAGGTCCTTTGTTCCAATGTTGTTGCTTATCTCAATTTTCTCTTAATTTTCTATATTAAAGCACTTGGTTGAGTTCAATTGGGGTTTGTGATTTTTTTATATTCTGAACAAAGTTCCGAACAGTCTTGGAGTTTAGGGTTTGAAGTTAAAAACAAATATTCCTTCAGTATCCAGCTAAAATAAGAGAAAGAAAAAAACTAATAACAAACGAAGTTTTTCTATTTGGAATCGTATAGATCTAATTCCTTTTACTTTGGTTGGATTATTTGTGATTACCTATTTACAAACGTGGTGATCAGTTGAACCTTGGATTAATTGTGGTATTTCTTGTTTTTTTGACCTCTTAATTCTTTGTTCTAATCCTAATCTTCAGGAGTTAAAATTGAGACTTTAGACTGATGTTGATCTGCACAGTATCTCGTGGAGTGTAATGATACCATTCTACAAAGGGGAACATAGAACTTCTAGGCAATGAAGTTTTAGTCTCTCCTTTCTAATTATGTGTGTCTTCTCTAGAAGAAAAAAGAAAAAGAGAGTGCGATATCCTGTTTAGAAGGGGTTAATACCTTGTTGCATCATAGATGAGCAATACTGGCCACAATTTACAAATCAATTGAAGTTTACTGTATTGCTTGGGAAGAGAATATGAAGGGAGAATATGAAGCAAGACTCATGAAGGGAGAACTTTCATTTTGTAAGATGATAAAAATGTATCTAGGAGAAGCATTAGTTCACCGAACTAGTATATTATTCCTTCTATTGTTGGCGTTTACAAATATCTTTGCACAAGGGACCTCTGCTTCTTATATACTCGAAGTAAAAGCTCTAAAAAACCATGCCATTCAGTTTACTATATTTTTTGGTTGCAGCTGATTGGATGTTTATCTATTATCTATGCTCATGATAATGTGTTAATTCTTTTGAGTACAAGATCTTACCAGCTTTCGCAGTTATAGTTGCTTGTACTAACTTGATTTTTGAAATCAAAATCATTTGTTGGCCAAAGAATCAATTTGAAGCCTGACTACATATCTCTGGCGAAGTAATAGTTGGCCAAAGAATCAATAGTGGTTCAACGTTGAAGTATTTCAAGGAAATGATGGATTCTTATTTTTAGTTGATTGCTTCCTGTTGTACATTGACTGAAATTGTATGTTTCACAGTTCTGTTGAATTATCTTGACAAATTTGTTGGTTGCTGCAGATATTTATAGCTAGCCAAGAGGTCGATGGATTGACGGTACTAGGTCGAAAGGCTATGTGGCATCCCGATTTCGTTATAACCTGGCGAAGTATATATTATCAGTTGATACTGTTATCAGGGAATCTTCAACAAAAATTTATTCTGGATTCTTTTGGCTGGCCTTTTGTTTGTTGTTATTAGCTTCATTTTTTTTTGGGGGAACAATCTTGTTATTGGCTAGCTCATTATTAACTAATTCAGCGACCGTACTCGCCTACTCTGGGCTCGGATACAGTATTTCATAATGTATAACCACTTCTTTATTCCATGTCTTTTTTATTTATTATTATTTTAAATAAAATTTAAGTAGAGATTAAGTGTTTATTATCAAATTTATAAATAGAATTATTATAGGGGAAGAAATGTATCTGAAGGAGTCAATTCGATGTTGACCTGTGTAGTGTTGTACAGAGTGCTAATGAAACTCAAGTTATCTATTTACTGATCAGAGGGCCCCATAATTCTTTGTTTCTTTTTTTAAATATATTGAGTGAACTATATATATTTTTTAAAGTTATGTTAAAGTTATACAGATTTTAAAAAATAATTTAATTTAATTTTAAAATTTTTGATTGAAATAATTTTTATTAATTTAAATGTATATTGGGTAATTTTTTTATGCAAGAATTAGAAGTTATACTGTTTGGTAATTATTTAAATACTTTTCACTTTTATTGTTCTTTTTTGTTAAATTATATCTAAATATGTATAAATAAAAATAAAATAGAATATAGTTTATTTTTATTAAATTTAATAATTTTAAATTATCACTTATTAATTAACAGTTAATTTAATACATTTTTTACATGGAAAAATGATAGTTTTAAAGGTTTTTTTTGTCTTTTTATTTAATGCAAAATAACTATCTTATAGTTAATTGTTGTAAAATAGAATTTTCAACTTTATATAATTTTTTAATGTGTTGGTTCATACTTGATATATCAATGAACAAGTTCTTTAAGGTTAATTTTAAATATAATTTTGGCTTTAAGTAATAGATTTTCTTATTATTAGATATACTCTCTTGAGTTGCTAGATTTGAAGAAGGAAATTTTAGTTTGAAAAAAAAATATATTTAGGTTAATAGATGGTAATTTAGTAAAATAAAAATAAAAATTGAATTAAAGTGAATGTTACTTTTGGTTTTAGGAGGGGGGATTATATATTTTGGACATATAAGAGAGGTACATGTAATTTTAACAAAATTCAAGGGAAATAAGTGTAGTTTACTCCTTTTTTTTGTAATTACAATGGTTATAGTAAGAGCTTGTTTTGTTTGATTAGCTTGAGAGGATAAGTTGGGACTAGAGTGGAAAAAATATTTAAACCATTGTTAGAATGTTGAAAAGTAATGAAGTCAAGTGAATTAGAATTAGTTGCCAAATCATTTTAAACTATCCTGCTTTCTAATTCCTAAATTCTCCTAAATAGGTAGGTTTGAGATTACTTGAGTTCCTTGGTGCTTTTTAAAAGTTATTTTGTTGAAGCCTTATAAAAATTAGGAAAAATTATTCATAAGGGCCAAGAAATTAAATTAATTATCTTTAGAGATCTTATATTTTTACTTTATTGTGAAGGATCAAAGGACCAAAAGTACTACCTGCCCTTGACTTGCTAACCTATCTTTCTAGTATTACTTGTTGAGTTTATATATTTACTACTTAGTTTTAATTATTTTAACTTCCTTGTAGTAAACTTTTTCTTTCAATAGCTACAATGAGATATTGTTAAGATTCTTATAATTATTTTCATAACTATCAGATATTATTGAGATATTGTGAGAATCTTAACAATATCTCATTGTAGCTATTAAAAAAGAGTTACAAGGTTGCTACAATGAAGTCAAAATCATTAAGACTTCGTAGTAAGATTCTCTAAACTCAACAAGTAATATTAGGAAGATAAGTTAGTAAGTTTCTCATTCATAACAATAACTTTTAAAAAAGCTATAGATAACTTCTTCAATATGTAAGAGTAAGTAGTAACTATTAGTAGTTTCAGTAACTTTGCAAAGTATATGTGATAACTATAAGAATTTAACAAAATTTCATTGTAGCTATTAAAAGAAAAAGTTACAAGTTTGTTGCAATGAAGTTAAAATCCTTAAAACTAACTAGTAACATATTTAAACTTAACAAGTAATAATTGGAAGATGAGTTAGTATGTTTCTTATTCATAACATTAAGGATATTTTGGTAAGAGTAGGTTGCATTTTTGATCCTTTGGTCATTCATAATATAAGGTTCTTAGGAATAATTAATTTAGTTTCTTGGTCCTTACTAATAATTTTCCTAAAAATTGTGTTTCTAACATCAATTTTATAGTGTTGATTACCACAACTAGTGCTAGAGGCTTATTTTATAAAAAATTGTCATCACTTCTATAACATTGGTTTTGTGGCATTGGGCATCATAACTGATGCTAGAATGAAGGATTTTTTTTTTGGCCACTTTACACTAAAATGCATGTTTTGGACATTTCAATGTAATCATTGTTGTGAAAATGGCCTATATCTTATAAAGAAATAACCCAAAGTGCAAGAAGTCCCTAGTAAGAATCTTGCTATGGCCAAACTCCCTTTGAACGCGATAAGAAAGATGTCAACTTTTCATCCAGAGACAGAAGAAAGGGCGTCATGACTAGGTTCTTATAGGTCATGGTGTTGATGCATACTTGATCATTCTAGCCATGGCGAGAACCATTTTAGTCATGACAAGAAGCATTCTAGATGTGGCAAGTTACAACAAATTATATAAAGCTTTGGGAATGATTTTATATTGTGACAAAGGAATTTCCAAAGGATTTTCTATTAGTTAAGAGCAGGCATGATTACAATTTTAGGGTTTCTTTAAAGAGAAAACCCTAGGCACAATTTGTAACACCATATTACTTTCACCTCACTTTCCCATACATTATACCCCATACATGCTTCATACATGCCTCATACATGAGTTTCAAGGAAAATGGATTGAAATCATAGAATATTATAGTGTTACGTAGCACTATAACTATTCAAATTTTGCTTTGTGGACCCCGTGGGCTCCCCAATATTATCTCCTACTCATATTCCATCTAAACAAGTCACAACCATTGCAAAACATCCCATACATTTTGGTTTAGGAGCCATGTATCAGAAAAATGGAGTTTTTGTCTCGGGTCCAAAATTTAACTTTCTGCCACCAACTTTGAAAAATCAGAATTAATTCTAAAAAAATTGAAACTAAGAAAATGATAGGTTTCTAGAAATATTTGGATATCAAATATAGGGTAAAAATAATTCTAAGCCATGAAAACTCAGTTGGACCATGTTTGACAATAGAAAAGTACTAAAGGTCCAGTTGCCCTGGTTTGTTGTCATAGGTTACTGATATAAAATTTAAAAATTCATAACTAATTTCAAAAAAATTGAACTCTAGCAAACTATACTATTTTAGAAATCTATGGATGTTAACTTTGTAGAAAAAAAAAAAGGCTTAGACCAGTTAAGCTCATTTAGGAACTGAATTACAATGAAATAATACCCAAGGTCGGCTGGAGTCACTGGTTTTGATGCAAAATTTCAAAAATGTATTTTTCTCTCTATAGACCTCTAAATGAGGTGCTTCCAATTACGATGACTCACTGTGAATATCTAGTTTTCCCATGTAAAATCTTAGCACTATTGGACCTTGTTTGGCCTTCAGATGATATGAAAATAGAATCTACTCATGTGAACAGTGCCCAGACCAAAACCAATTTTTGATATAAATTTTGAAAAATCATAAGAAATTATATAGACCTCTAAATAATGTGGTTCTTAGACAAAAAAAAATCTCTATATGAGATCTATATGTGTAAAAAATCTTGGCCTCAAAATCGCTTATTTGGTTAGGTTGGGGTTCAGCTCACAAATGGGTCATTTTTGGTCTATAAATGGTTCATTTAAGTGCCAAATGGTCTTCCCCTTGAACCAAGACCACTTAGGCACGTGAAAAAGGGTCAAAATAGACCTCTAAACATGTTTGAAGGGTCTAGAGATCCATACATTACAAAATCACTACCCCACTTGTTCATATGCACAAGTTCTTAAGGGTACAACTATGCATCTCGATGTCAAAAACACCAATTCTCATTCACATGCTTTCAAATCTCATACATATATCATATTTCCATGTACATACATATTCAAGTGTCTATACATCATGTACATCATGAGGTTACATCATTTGACAACAAAATGGTTACAAAATGGTTAGATACATAATTCTTTTATCAATCTTTTCTCTTCTTGTGGTGGCTTCCATCTCTTGGCTCACTTGGTCTACCTAGACATGTTTAGGTGATAGAGAGGGAAGAGTGAGATTCTAGGAATCCCAATAGCTCTTGACTTTTTCAATCATACATAATAGCCATGCTTTCAAGCTAAAGGATACATATATGAACATTTTGCTACTAATGATCATGTATGGAATCATTTTCATATGCAAGAAACTTATACACATCATATGTTGGCCTTCAAGAACATTGGCTTAGCCTCACTCCCTTTCCTTAGGACTTTTAGACTTGCCTTACCCATTTTCAAAGGACTTTTGACTAAGCTTCACTCTTATTAAGACTTTTGGCTTTGTCTCACCAAATCTTAGGGACTTTTGGCTCATCCTCACCTTTGCTAAGGGACTTCACTAAGTTTATTCAAGCCAACCATTATTCATAAAATACATATTATGCATACAATGGTACCATGACATGTAGAAAATCACTAAAAACATTTCTCATGGTAAAATCATACATACACATATCCAAAGACAAGAAAACAACTAAGCATGCATGAGAGAAAGGTTAAAGAGCTACCTTGAATGCAAACATACACACTTTTACTTGATTTTTCTTCCCTTCCTTTAGCTACACCCTTGCAAGTGGGTGGTGTAGGATTCCTTTGGCCTAGACACATCAATTAGGACCCAATTACACTCCTAAAACAAACTTTAGCAGCACACACACTCTAGAAAAACTTAGGTTTTTATTTGCTTTAATTATCATTCCAATAAGCACTTAAGGACTTTGTTTTATTTTTTTGATGGGAGATGCATGTGGGAGGTTTCCTTGATGTCATAGGAACTCATACCAACTCTTAGACAATTGGAAATACTACTAGGGAGCTTCACACAAACCATGGTGCAACAAAATCCTTAGAAATTGCATCTTGAATTTCAAGGGCCCTTTCTTGGATTTCTTTGCACCATCTTGTTTCCTATACTCAAAATCCTAAGTTTCAAACTTGGTTTGGTTCAAAACAACTTCGCCTTGGCTATCCCATAAGTGGCCAAACCACACACATAGAAGCAAGGGAGAAGAAGCATGAAAAGCAATAAATTTACCTTGGTTTCTAGCTTTTCCTTAAGAGCTTCTTTCCTTGCCTTAGCCTCCTCTTTCAAAGACTGACTTTCTCCTTCTGAATTAAGGCCAAAACAAACCCATATCACTAACCAAAACTATGGAAAGGAAAGAGGAAGAGAGGGGAGCAAGGTTCCTAAAGGTTCAACCATACCAAGTCTTGAATTTACATACCTTTCTCCTTGTTCTTTCTCCTCCCTTGAAGCCTCTCTTTTTGCGCCCTTCTCCTTGGCCTCTCTCCTCTATTTTGGGCAGACTAAAGGTTGGTTAATGAGAGAGAGAAGAGGGATACCATATTTGTCCCTTGTTCTTGGCCTTTTCATTTTGGGCTCATTTTTACTCCTGTTCGAGAACCATCTTTTCCATCATAAAACATAGGTCCTCAATTTTATAAAATAACTTTGGAAGCACTTAATTTGGATTTAAAACATTCTCGAATGAAGACGTCAAAGTTTGGGTCAAGAAAACGCATACCGGAAAGGGTTTAAACTATTTCCTAGGCCTCTATGGTTTTTAGGGCCTCTGAGAACCCTAGATAACTTAAATGTTCCATTTAAAAATCCCTCCTTAGTATTTGCTTAAATAGGTTTCACTATAGCGAGGGACACTTCTCACTATTACGAGAGCTTCCTTACTGTTCTCGCCATAGTTGGTGCTATTGCGAGGAGTCTCCTGGATTTTGTATGGGCCGCAAACTCGTTATAGCGAACTAGCATCCTCGCTATGGCGAACTGTCATCCTCGCTATAGCGAGAAGACTTGAATAGGTTCTGAAACCTTGAGTCCTTGTTTCTACTAAAACTCAGATGTTACACAATTCATTAAGTGAGTTTTTTAGATCTAGAGAGATTTGAAAGGTTCTCCTTTATACTCATTCACAAGAAAGCAAAAGCAAATTGTAGGTTGTCTTTAGTGTGAATATAGCTAGGCATAATTAGCCAAATCATAATAACACCTTATGTCTATTCTTTATCTCTTTCTCTCTCTCTCTCCTTTCTTTACTTAATTGTTGTTTATTTGTGTGTGTGTGGTAGGTTTGTTCATACCCAAATTTTAACAATTGATATCGGAGCTTTAATTTTAGATCCATTAGTTTGAATTGACAGGGGAGATTCAAATTGCAACCAATTCTTATTAGATAGGTTTTGATTTAGAATTATGATATATAGGGAAAAGTTTTTTGCGAATTTTGAATTTGGGAATATGAACAACACAAATGCTTATACTAAATTTGACAAATTTAATGGTAAAGGAAATTTTAGCCTTTGACATATGAGAGTGTCAAATTTGTTGGTGCAGTCAAGGGTTCACAAGGTGCTCATAAGGAAGAAGCCAAATAAGATGAAGGAGGATGACTGACAGAACATAGATCATATTGCATTTAACACAATCCATATATGTTTGGTAGATTTGGTGATATATGATACAATGGAGGAGAAGATTGCAAAAGGTTTATAGACAAGTTAGAAACTTTGTTCATGTCTAAAAAATCACTAATAAACTTCTAATGAAGCAAGATCTTTATCTCTTCAAGAAAAAAGAGTGGATGGCCTAAGGGAACATATCACAGAGTTCAATAAGAAGGTTAGTGATATGCTATAAATAGATGTTAAGGTGAATGATGAAGACAAGGGCTAGTATGATTATGTTTTTTACCATTGTTGTCCAAAAACTTAACCATCACATTATTGTTTAGGAAAGAGACAATACACTATGAAGAGATAATTGCTGCACTCAGGTCCCATAATATTATGCAAAGGATGGACCATAATCCTCGGAAGGGTTTGGCAAGTTCTGAATGGGGAATGGGTAGAAAAAGCGATAAGAAGCAATGCAATAGGAAGTCAAAGGAAAGATAAAAAAGAATGTAGAGTGCTTTAAATGTCATTAGAAAGGTTACTTCAAGAAAGATTGTCAATGCTTAAGAATAAGGTGGAGAAGGATAATTTCTCCAAACTTTGCAAGTGCAATGTCAATGGCTTTTGAGGAAAAGGATCTCTTGGTAGTTTTGTTGACACTTAAAAGGAGATAAACTTGACAAGAACTTTAGACATGGCATGCTCTTCCTACTATACTTCATTCATGGAGCAGTGTATATCTTATAAACCATGTGATATTGGTACAATTGAGTTGGATAATGGACATCCATGCAGGGTAGTTGGGATAGGATCAGTGAGGATATAGATGCATGATAGAGTGGTAAGAATTTTGGAGAATGTGACGCATGCTCCAAAATTGAAGAAGAATCTTATTTTATTAGGTCAGTTAAAGAAATTTGGGCATAGCTGCTTAAATACTATAGGTACTAGAATCCTTATGATTTCCAAGTGTGCTTTGTGATAAATGCCATTTTTCTATATTTTATTTCCCTTAATTTGGATATTTTGATAATTAAATATGGCTTAAGGGATTTACTTAGATAATATTTGGCCATTTTTGCACTCTTGGAATTTATTTACAAAATTATTAGATTTTAATGCATAAATTTCTTTTAAAATAATTTTATGAATATTCCTACCTAATGTTTTCTATTATTTTTGCAAATTTTTTGTTGGACAATTGGAGCTTAAATGGGAAATTTATTTGAAAGCTACAATATTGAATAAAAGGGCTAAAAAGTTGAGGATGAGAGCTTCATATATGCAATGCCAAGTTTGAAATAAATGCCCACAATTTTAATGGAATTTTAGCAAGTGAAAATCAGAAAAAGGGAGAAGAGACATGGGCTTATGAAGGAGGCACTCCATTTTCATAATCACACGTAGCACTTCTCTCATATGTCACTCCATTCTCCACGTCACGTGTACATGGCCAACTTCATACATATCCACGGCATCCACTCACACGTCCAGCCATTTACACTTCACTAGCTCACTCATCAGCACACATTAACACACATGTAGATGCATCATGTCACTCATTCATGCAGAATACGCTATAATGCAAAGCCCCACTCTCCAAGTCATCATGCACGGGTTCACTATAAACACACACTTCATGGTTGGCTCACACATGAAGGCTCCACTCTTTTCCATCTCACATTGACTTAAACTATAATGTATGTACAGGACACATACTCCTCCACGTAGCAAGATGGTACATACATGGCTGGAAGAAACAAACATTCATGATATGAGGCTTGTGTAGAGGGGTGATGCAAAACGTGATTTGGTCTTGGGTTCTAGGGAATGAAGGAATAATACACATGAGAGGTCAAGAAAGCACATGAAGGGAGGAGTGTATCACAAGCACGTGAGTTAATCATGTATAAGGCTGGCCCATGTCACATAAAAAGCATGCACGGACTCAAAAAGGCAACATGTATGGTTGAGGAGAGGAGGTGGAGTCTCGGGATCAGAAGAAGAGAAGGCACAAAGCACACACGAGAGAAGTAGACTGTTATTTACACAGGGAGCATATCAAACAACCACTAGGGGGCCCATTCCATATTACACACTCAAGAAAGCTCATGTGGATGAGGAAGCACTGAAATGAATGGAAGAAACACTTGAAAGAGTTGAAAAGAAGAAGCATATGATTTTTAGAAAGGGCTCACGTGGGAATGATTAAAAAAGAAAGGCTCGAGCATAACAAAGAAGAGGGGGAGTCTAGAAATCAATCCATTCATTCATCATCCATAGGTAGTGACTCCACTCTATTTCTCTTCCATCAATTTTCATTCCATGAACCACTAATTCCATTCTTATGGCTAGCTAGGAGGAAGACTTTGAATTGAAACTTGAATCTATGAAGATTAGCAAGGGATTTTGGCTAAGATTTTCTATTCTATTTTTTCTCTCTTTCTACATTACTTCTTGGTCATGTATTTACTTGATTAAGCTTGTAATGAATTAGGCTTAGTGTTGTTTATAATTAGTGGCTGGTTAGACATTAATTATGAGAGTGTTTGAAGATTAATAGATCAATTTAAGTGTTGGATTTTTCATTGACTTTCAATTTTCCATATATGTAATCAAGGTATTTGATGAAATGCATGTTAAAAATTGTGTGTTTGAATATTTAATTTGAGGTCTCCTTATAATTTAATTAGTTAATTGAACATCCTAGGGTAAAAATTTAGAGGCTAATTTGATTTATTAATCACTCAATTTAAGTGTTCAATAATTCTAATAATAAGAATTAATGATTCAATGTAGAGTTGAGGTCTCAATTTAACATCAAATTGTTAATGTCTTAAATCTTGTGTGGTAATTCAAGATAACTTGCCATGAACACAAATAGGAATTTTTAGACTAGAACCAATGATAATTGAATTAGGATGAGAATAGTGGATATCAAGGGATAAATCCAAAGCTAGTCACATGTCCATTCCTTACTTGTTAATTCATATAATTTAGTTAGTAGTTAGGAACTTTAATTCAATCTAATTTTAGTTAGTTTAATTAAATCAAAACCCCTTTGAATTAGGTAGTTTTTAGAGTTCTTTTACACTTAGAAAGTTCAATTGAATATTGAAATCTATTTTCAAGGAAAATGATCTAGGTTACACTTTATACCATAAATCTTTTCTAGCCTAGTTTATTTGAGGTTACTCGACATAATCATCACTTCGACAACCAAGAAGGGGAGTCAAGTGGAGAACAATCTCTACAAACTTATTGATAGTATGGTTATTAATGAGGTATTTGTAATATTTTTAGAGTCAGATACAGATATCTCTGCTTTGTGGCATATATGATTGGGACATATCAATGAGCAGGAATTAAGGAAACTCCATAAGAGGGTGGAATGTGTCAAACAGTGCAAGGTCAATTTCTATAAGTTTTGTGAGCTTGGTAAATAGAATTGGTTTTAGTTTAAGTCATCTTTACACTATAGTAGTGATATATTAGAATATATTCATAGAAACATATAAGGTCCAGCCTCTATATTAGTAGAATAGGAAGCTAGGGACTTTGTTAGCTTTATAGATGACTTCTTCAAGAATGCTTGGGTGTATTTTATCAAGGAGAAGTTTGAGGTGTTCTTTAAGTTTAAGGAGTGAAAAGCCAAAGTGGAGAAATAGATGAATAAACAAGTTAAATGTCTACGTTTTGACAACATTGGTGAGAACACGTCATATGAGTTCAACAGCTTCTATAAGAGGGGGGATAGAAAGAAATTTCATAGTTCTTAAGACCCTAAAGTAGAATGGGTTTGCAAAGTATATAAGTAGGACTTTACCAAAAAGAGTAAGGTTAATAAGGATATAAGCTAATTTGCCCAAGAAGTTTTAGGTATAAGCAGTTAACATGGCTTGTTTCATCATTAATAGGTCACCTACTCTACATTTGGAAGATAAATATACTAAAGAGGTATGGCTTAAAGAAGAAGTAGACTACTCCATCCTCTATATCTTTGTGTGTAAAGCTTATGCCCATTTCATAGTGATGACAGATCCAAATTGGATCTTAAATTTAAAAAATGCATTTTTGTCAATTACACAAAAGGAGTTAAGGGATTTTAGCTTAAGGAGCAAAAGGGCTTCATTAGCAGAAATGTGGTCTCTCATGAGCAAATTATGTTGTCAAATAAGGATAATCACTAGGAGAATACATTTGAGGGCTCCAAAGTTATGGTAGAGTAGCATCCTTCAACAAAGTCAAAGGATGGTGATGTTCTAAAGGAGTAGTAAGAGTATGATCACATCATTGTCAAAGATGAATCCAGCCAAAATATCAAGCCCTTTAAAAGGAATGAGTTAGATGATGATTTAGTTTCTTATGCATTATTAACCAATTGTGGTCGGCCTTGTACATTCCAAAAACCAATTTCCAATCCAAAAAAGGATAAGTAGATGGAGGCTATGGTGGAAGAGGTGGAGTCTCTCCATAGGAATTAGATGTGGAAGTTAGTTGATAAGCATAATTTATATACATTTTATTCTCCTTAATTTAGACATTTTAGATCCAAATATGGTTCTAGGAGTCTAATTAATTGGAATTTTGTTTTAATAGCCATTTTCTACAATTTAGGAATTTATTTACAAATTATTGGTTTTTAATGCATAAATTTATCTTAAATAATTTTGTGAATATTCCTATTTGATTTTTTTTCACTTCTTTGTGCAGAATTTTAATATGTAATTGGAGTTTCAAATAGAAAATTAAATTGAAGAAAAGCAAGAGAAGAGATGGGCCTTAAGTGTGTTAGTGTGCAATCTCAAGAGCTTCAAGAATTTCAATGGGAATTAAAGCTTGAATGAACTTTTCCATGGAACCCACACACTCACATGAAGTCACATGATCAACACACACATGCATGACTCAATGAGACAAGCCACGTGGTGAGGGAGACCAATGTAAATAAGAATGTGAAGAGGGGAGCTGGATGAATAGTAATGCATTGAGCAATAAGAGATGGAAAGAAGTTGAAAGGAGGCTTGAACTGAAAGCATAATAGAGAAGAAGAAGCTCCATGTAGGAAGTTAGCAAACTTGAGCAAATGGATGAAGAAGAACCTACAGCTTGGTAAGGCTAGAAACACATTAGAAAGCCATGGGTTTTAGAGAGAAGAATAAGAAACAAGATGCAAGCAGCTGAACAGAACGAAGCAACATAAAAGAAACACATCACATGAGTTTTTGGTTTAAAGAAAGAAGCTAAGAAGAACCCACGGGCTGCAGCAACTGAAAGAAGCTCATAAGGAAGAAAGGAAGAAGCTTGTAAGCAACGAGTAAAACAGAGCATGCAAACATAAGAAGATGAAGCAACACGAAAAAGGAGCTGCACAAGCTGCACGAGGAAGCTTCAGAACATGAAAAGCTTGCATGGAAAATAAGAAGAGAAGGCAAGATGATGAGAGACACTGAAAATGGAGGCAGAGATGAATGACTGATTCATCCATTCACTCCGTCGGACTTCACGCAGAGAATGCTGGAACGAAGGAAGCATGAGTTGTTGTGGAGTAAAAGAGTGTGGGTTTAACGTGAAAAAAAAATTGGGAAGCAACGTGGAGAACATGCAACAGAAAGCTTGAGAGCTGAAGGTTAAGTGAAGAAGCAGAATGCATGAAAGAAGCTGAACAAGCTGAACGAGAAGCTTGGGAGCTGGAAAAAGACGTGAATAATAGCGATGAGAAGGAAGCTGCATAATATGAAGGAAACCACGTGAAAAATTAACGAAGGAGCTGCAGAAACAAGAGAAAAGGAATTTATATGGAATTCAATAAAATAAAATAACCAGTGGGGCCCACTCTCATACACACATCCATGTAGCATAAAAGCTGAGTTTTAGAGAAGGAAAATCACGTAAATCATTAACGGAAGAGAATCAGCTTTGGCACGTGATTTTCAATGAAGAAAGGAGTATATTTCAACACGCCTCTGATCCATTCACACATCCAGCACACTCACATCTCTCCAAATCTGTCACGCCTCCACATATTTAGATATCCTAGTCCATTCATGCAACTCCATTCATTCATCTATTTATTCAAGCCATTCACGCATCATTCCAGGCATCATTCATCTACCATTCATCACACCCTCTTCATTCAAACCATCTCCACATTCCATGAAGTTCTAATCTCCATCTTGAGGCTAGCTAGGAGGAAGTCCTTGGAGAAGCTTGAATCCATGGAAGAATAATTCAGAATTTTGGCTAAGAATTTCCTTATTTTTCCTACACTTTTTCTCTTTCATTTATTGTCTTGGTTAAGTTGTATTTGATAAGAAATTTGTGTAATTGTAATTAGTGGTTGGTTAGACACTAATTAGGAAGTATTTTTGTTAATTAATTGATCTGATTAATTTCAATATTATTTGACTTCCCATGTATGTTTCGAAGGTGTTCGATAAAATACATAAGTGAGATTATTTGTTTAAATTGAGGATTCCTTAATGTTTAATTGGTTAATTAAATATTTAGGATGATTCAGAGGCTAATCAAATTAGTTAATCAATCAATTTGAGTGTTCATTGATCCTAAAACAAGAATTGACAATTTAATTTGGATGTGAGGTTTCAATTCAACATTAGATCATCAATTTCTTGTATCTTGAGTGGTTACCCAAGATAATTTGTTATGAACACAATTAGGAATTCTTAGACCAGAATTAATCACAATTAGATTAGGATAAGGATAGTGGATACCAAGGGACGAATTCGAAGCTAGTCACAAGACCATCTTTCCTTCATAATTCATATAATTAGATAGCAATTAGGAATTTTAATTCAATTTTATTTTCAATAGTTTAAGTAAATCAAAATCCCCTTTGTTTAGGAAATTTTAGAGTCTTCTAACATTTGGAAAACTCAATTAAACATTGAACGCCAATTCTAAGGGAGATGACCTAGGTTGTGCCATTCACTACATATTTTATCAGCCTAGTATTATTTTGAGGGTTATGCGACGATCCACTCATTAGTCTAACCTTATAAGGGTATGAAGTCAGTTGTGTATAAATGGACTTGTCGCAATAAGGAGGTTTCATTAGAAATAGGTGGTACAGGCTACAAGGCAAGTTTAGTCACTAAGGGTTATTCACAAAAGGAAGGAGTAGATTACAACAAAGTTTTCTCCTTAATGGTGAGGCATACTTCTATTAGGGTGCTATTAAGTTTGACAGCCTAATGGGATTTGGAGTTAGAGTAGTTAGATGTCAAAATTGCCTTCTTCTATGGTGAACTGGAAGAACAAATTTTCATAGAATAGCTAGAAGAATTTAAGGAACCCAACAAGGAGTATCTTGTATTTGAGCTTAAAAGGCTATTGTATGGTTTGAAGCAATCACCTTATTTGTGGTATAAGAGGTTTTATTTTTTCATATTGAGTATAGATTTCATTAGGTGTGAATTTTATAGCTAAGTGAGAGGCTCGTTGCGCAACCCTTAAAATAAAACTAGGTTGATAAAATATGTAGCTAATGGCACAACCTAGGTCATCTCCCTTAGAATTGGAGTTCAATATTTAATTGAGTTTTCTAAATGTTAAAAGACTCTAAAATTTCTAAACTAAGGGGGGTTTTGATTGAATTAAACTATCCTAAAACTAAATTAAATTAAAATTCTTAAATTCTACCTAAGTGGGTGAATTATGGATGAAAGATGGGCTTCTGACTAGCTTTGGAATTGTCCCTTGGTATCCACTATCCTTATCCTATTCTAATTGTAATTGATTCTGGTCTAAGAGTTCCTAATTGTACTCATAACAAATTATCTTGGGTTACCACTCAAGATTCAAGAGATTAACGATCTAATATTGAATTGAAACCTCAACTCCGCATTAAATTGTCAATTCTTGTCTTTAAGATCTTGAACACTCAATTTGATTGATTAACTAATTAATTAGCCTCTGAATCATTATCCTAAAATGTTTAATTAACTAACTAAACATTAAGGAATCCTCAATTTAAACATTCAAGCACATAATTTCATTCATGTATTTCATCGAACACCTTCGAAGCACACATGTGAAATTAGAGAATAATTGAAAAATTCAGAACTTGATTTAATCAATTAATCAAACAAAAAGACTTCCTAATTAGTGTCTAACCAGCCACTAATTATAATTACACAAATTTCCTATTAAATATAACTTAACCAAGATGATATATGAAAGAGAAAAAGTATAGGAAAATAAAGAAATCCTTAGCCAAAAAATTCTATGTTCATCCATAGATTCAAGCTTGCACCAAGGTCTTCTTCCTTGCTAGCCACAGATGGAGATTAAAGCTTCATTGGAGATGGATGGATGGAAGATGGAATTGAGTGGTGTGGAGAGGGTGGAGGACAAAGGATGGATGAATGGGTTGGAATGGATGGCGCCCCCTGAATGATGGGTGGAGTATGAATAAATAGGCGTGGGGTTTCGAAAATCTGGAGGCGTGAATGAATGAATGAATGACGATGGATCAGAGGCGTGAATGGGCTGGAGTTTGGACAATGGAATTGCGTGAATGGAGTGTGCATTTGGATGATTGAAATATGCTCTCTTTCACGTGCTCTATTAATCATTCATGTGCTCAGCTTCTTCATGTGTATATATGGTGGGCTCCACCTCATTTTATTTAATTATATTCCACATAAATTCCAGCCCAAGCTCTCACGTCGTTTTTCTCATGTTGGCTCTCAGCTCATGCTTCGAATCTGCTCCTTTTCTTTCCACGTTGCTTTCTTCGAATCATGCAGCTTTTCTTGTTTCTTCTTCAGCCAAGCTCAAAGCTTCTTCCACGTTGTTTGCTCTATTCTTCTTGCTTGGTTCTTCACTTCTTTCAACTCGTGATTATCTTTTTCTTTCTTGAACTAGAAACTCGAAAACAGAGGCTTCTTTGGCATGTTTGTTTTCTTAACTTCATCTCAGTTCATACATCCTTTTCAGCGTCACTTCTTCTGTGTCTCACCCCTCTGCCCAGACCGAGAAGAATATTCAATCCAACAGCCAGCATTACAGCGTCTTTTACGTATTTGTGTTTCTTCTGCTCATGCTCTGCTCAGCTACTGGTCTGGTGTGTTTGTTCTGCTCAAAAGCTTCTTCTCTATTTCAGCAGCGTTTCTTCGTTTTAGCTCCTTCATTCCACGTAAATTTCATAGCTTCTCTTCTTCCAAATGCCCATGCAGCTTATTCTTCTCGTTCAGCTTGCTTTTCTCTAGCTAAAGACGTAGCTTCTTCTCTTTGTTTAGCTCTCAAACAGAGGCTGCTTCCTTCACTCTTTTTGCAACTGCTCTTCATTTGTTTCCACGTGAAACTCTCATCAAAATGTTCTTCTTTTCAAGCTCAAGTGTGCAGCTTCTTCACTTTATTCTCAGAGCATCAGAACCCGTGGCTTTTCTGCCTTTTCGTGCACCATTCAGCTCATGTTTCTCGCCTGAACTCCTTCTGTGTGTTCTAGAGCTTTTCATTTTCCTTCACCACGTGCTACAGTTGGTGCTTCTTCTCCTCATGCATGTTTCTGCTTCTCTTCTTTGTGTTTCCTATGTTGTTCTTCACGTCATTTTCAGTTCACACTTCTTTGTTCCTTTAAACCGTGGTCTATTCCTTCTTAAACCAGAACTTACATTCTTTCACGTGTTCCTTTGTTCTGCTCGAGTTTGTGAGCTATTGCACCATCTCGTTTCTTCCTCACACCGGACTGCATGCTTCATGTTTCATCCAGCACATAGAAAACATGTGGTTCCTCTCCTTCATTCCTTCACACATTCTTCCACGTAAACTCAAGCTTAAGTTTACCTCTTTTCATTGTTCTTCTTTTGCTCATTCCTCGTGGCTCTTTCTTCTTGAGTCATGCATGTGTGTGATGATCACGTGACTTCATGTAAGTGTGTGGGTTGCATGGAAAAGTTCATTCAAGCTTTAATTCCTATTGAAATTCTTGAAGCTCTTGAGATTGCACACTAACACACCTAAGGTCCATCTCTTCTCTTGCTTTTCTTCAATTTAATTTTCTATTCAAAACTCCAATACATATTAAAATTCTGCACAAAAAGTGGGAAAAATCAAATAGGAATATTCACAAAAATTATTTAAGATAAATTTAAGAATTAAAAACTAATAATTTGCAAATAAATTCCTAAAATATAGAAATGACCACTAAAATAAAATCTTATCTAATTGAAGTCTTAGAGCCATATTTAATCATTAAAATGCCTAAGTTAAGGAGAATAAAATATATATAAATCATGGTTATCACTAAGTAAGCTATAAAGTCCTAAAAGATGAATCCTATGTTTATTTGTAGTTATATGTTGATGATATGTTGATTATTGTTAAGAAGATGTTTAATGTGTATGATTTTAAATATATGTTAAGTAAAGAGTTTGATATGAAGGATCTTGATGTTGCAAAGAAGATCCTAGGCAAGGAAATTAATAAAGATAGGAAGAATAAGAAGTTGTGGTTCTCACTGAAGAGCTATTCTCAAAAGGTGTTGACACATTTGACTATATGTAGAAATTTCTTAAGTAATTCATTTTCAAGATACCAAGAAATCCTTAATCAAGTTAAAAAAAAGTAATAAAAATTTGAAACTTTTTTCTTCAACAATATAGTTATAACACATGCAACCTTTTCTCATCTTGCAATTTATAAACCTTGCATGCTTCACTCATCATCCATCATTTATGACTCATAATTTTCCACAACATGACACCTACGTGGTGCCACAAGCTATACATTAAAATTCCAAATGAAATGACCATACTAGATGATACATAGACTCCAAATGGAACTTTAAAATTTCTTTTGGTCATACATATAGGATGGAACAGATTTGGCCTTAAGTCTTTTTTGACATACTCAATTCATGGGGACTTGATAATTTATGATAGCAATAATTCTAAGACAACAAAATTCCATGACCAATGTACCAAAAATCCAACCATAAGGTCCACACAAATGGGTCCAAGTTTCAACGTCATGGAACCTTGTATATAACCTTCCTCGTTTGCTTAGAATCCAATATTAAGTGTCGTCAAGAACCATCTTAAAAATTAAACATAACATTTCCATGCACTTTGAGGGCTTAGTTAGTAGCTAGCCTTATATGTGCTTCAATTTTCCAACAATCCAAAATAAATGACATTTGTAAAATATCAATTCCAACAATGTAATGCCATAATAACATTTATTTTTGATTTGTAAGCTAGTCTTGGTCAAATCATACAAAAATAGCCTAAACCTTTAGTACATGCACATCTTAGCCTTAAGGAAGAAAAAGAAGAAAAGTAATGTGAACTCCATTCCATACTCATAACCATGCATAATCTCAGTTAGAAGAAGATAAATGAGGGAAAATTTAGTACAACTCCATTCTTGAATATATACTCATCTCATTCTATAATTTAAGTGTTAAGACATCCTAGTTTAGCATATAAATCACTTTCTTTTCCTCAAGATTGCTAATGCTAAGCTAAGGGCTTTAAAGATACAATAGCAATATTCCAATGAGGTTTAACTTCTTATTTGCATTACATTACAAAAGAATATCATAAGCAAACAACCTTAACATCATATCCATTACGAAAGAATATTCCCAAAAAGAAATAAAATTACAAAAAGCTCTTTTAAGCTCATAGCTCTCGGGGACCACTTGTTTACCTTTGTCTTTAGCACTATCACCTGGTGTAGGTTAGATTACATAAATAAAAAAGAGATATATAATGTCAGTAGCAAATTCCACCATTCCAAGCATACATAATATCACATGAGCAAAGAAATATAAGCATGCATAAATATCATCATAAAGGCATTTTGGTTGGCAATCACATAAACTAACTAATGACCATTAACTCATAAATTACATATATTTTCTTGGCTTAGGAATTGCTCTCAATTCCCTACTTTATCATACTTGATACCATAAGACAACTTTAGCCACAAGGGCTCATGAAACATAACATATAAAACCAACTTATCCCATAAAACATTTTCAATTGTAAACATATAATTACATATAAGCATTTTAATTATCAAGCAACATATATGCACACAAGGAAGGATAGAATTGCTACCTTAGAGGTTCACCACCCAAAACCAAGTGAACTTTTCAACTTCAACCTAAAAGATCCTTCTCCTTGGCCCAAACTCACTCAAGCAATGCTAAACACTTTAAAAAGCCTAAAACATCACATTGGATAGCACATTAAGCAACTAGGCTTTAACTATGCAAGACTCCATATTTAACTTAGGCTTAACATGTAAAAATAAAGTTCCTATACCACACCTTTGGCTCCAAAGTATACTTTAACTTTCTAAACTCCACAATTAATCATACCAGGGTCTAAAACATACCATTCCATCATTCAAGCTAGGCTAAGGCTCATAAAGTTTCATTGCTAGCATACTTTTTGTCATTTTCCTCATCTAAGGCTAAAATTATGACTTTCAATTGGTGGGGGATTTTTCATGCTTAAACTTTCTAAATTACTATATTAGCTCAAGAGAATATTTTAAGTGTCCATTTGGTCAAATTCAATCATCTGCATACATAACTCAATTTGACTATTTGGCCATAAAACACAATGTTACTCCAAGCCTATGACCATTCCAATTTTATTACAAATATAAAAAGGACTTTTAGTGATGATTTCTAGTGGTAACTAAAAAAAGTTATCGCTCAAATTATACTTTTAGTGGCAACTTTCTTAGGTTGTCAGTAAAAGTTGTTGCTAAAATATTATTTCTAATTTTGGCGAAACTTTTAGTTGCAACATAGAAAAAGCCGTCACTAAAAGTCTTTTGTGGCCATAAAAATGTCGTTCCAAAATACCTTTTAGTAACAACTCTAGTATGGTCGCCACTAAAAGTGACTCAATGTTGTTACTAAAAGTTTCATAATTTTTTTTTGGATCAAAAAAATCATTGTGTTAAAACTTTTAGTGATGACATTTGGTCGACACTAAAAGTGACCTTTTATAGCACCTCTCTAAGCTATCACTAGAAGTTTGGCAAAATTTCTTTTTGGATATCTAGGAATTTTTGTGCTAAAACTTTAATAATAACCTATAGGGTAGCTACTAAAAGTGGCCTTTAGTGTTGATCAAATGTCACCAATAAAAAGTAAGTTTTAATGGTAACCTAAAAGAGTTGCCACAAAAGTTTGGCAACAATTTTTTTTCGGATAAAAAATTTTTGTACCAAAATTTTTAGTGGTGATTTTGGTGATATATTTTATATAGAAAAGTGGCATCATTTAGACATCCAAATGAGGTGCTTCTAGTTGGCACAAGTTACTAGGATGTCTAGTTTCTCCTTATAAAATTTTGTAACAATTGGACATCATTTGCCCCATGAGTGATAGAATTCAATTTTAGACCAGTGCTATAATACTAATGACCAAAATCAAAAAAATTTCTAATTTCAATAATTTGCCAAATATTCCACAGACCTCCAAAAATTACCTACTTTAGCTTTCTAAAAAGATCTTAATAAGTTCTAGATGCATGCCAATTTTGGACCAAGAAAGCTCATTTAGAAAAAAAGTGACATAACCTCATAAAATGGTCATTTTTGTTCCCTATCAAGAGTCACTTTAGTCCAAATGGCCTCTTCTTGAGTTTAGCACCTTTTGGGCAAGTTTAAAAACATAATTATGACTTGTAAGAACTGCCCAAGTGGTCCCAAACCCCATGTATCTTAATTTGGCCACTCTACATCCAATAATACATATGTAACCATAACCACACAAGAGGCAATTTCCATGATTTGCATTGATTTAATGTCACACATGGGCTATATAATATTCATACATCATATTACCATTACTTAAGGTCTTACATCACCAAAATAATATATACAAGACCACTTTGATATTTAAATACCAAGAAAACTACAACATCTCCCAAGTGTAGCTAGTTAGAGTTCTTGGCTTGCCTTCCTTGTATATTGAGAGCCACTTAGACATTTCAAGATGGAAGGGGGAAAGGGGAGTGAGATTCCAAGAATCCCAATAGCTCACACACACCCATTCACATACATTCAAGGCATACATACATCAATGACACAATTATGAAAGATAAGGTGTGCAAGGCTACCATTTCATGCCACATCTACATATCAAGATCATTCTCATGCTCTAGGAACTTTTGGTTTTATCTCACCCTATTTCTAGGATTTTTGGAGTTGCTTCACTCTTGGTTTAGGGACTTTTGACTTAGCCTTGCCCATCCAAGAGACTTTTGGTCTAGTCTCACCTATACCTTGAGACTTTTGGCATCACCTTATCCACTTTAAGGGACTTTTGGCATCACATCACCCTTATGAGCCAATCTCACATTCAAAGGCATTCAAGAGCACATATTGGTACTAATGTAATTCAATGAGATCATGTGGCATATTGCCAAATCATAAGAACACATACAAGCACATAATGACATATATATGCACACAAGAAAGTATGAAGAATAAGATGGAGAGCTACCTTTCAATTTATGCAAGCTTACTTTGCTAATTCCTTCCCCTCCTTGATTTCACAAGAGGACTTAGGTGGTTGATTATTCTCTTGGCCTAGACATCACAAGGAACACACAATCACATAATTGAAGCAAGCCAAGATATTAAACTAAAGCTTAAACACACACTTGGTTTCATACTTTGCATTATGGTTCCATAATTAGTCTAATGAAGAAACTCTTGGAATTCAATTTCTATGTTCTATTCTCTTGTTATTTCTAGACTTCTTGGACTCATTTAAGGTCCTTGGAGCCATCACACATTCATTTGCGCAATTGGAAATCCAAGTTGCTTCATAAAGCACTATTTTGGACACTATTAGTCCATCTCTCATTCTATGGCTTTTAAATTTTTTTCAATGGTTTCTCCCATCTTATAACATTATATAAAGTCCCAAACCAAGGCTAGAACAAATTAAAACATCCTCTAACCTCATGCTTTTGCCTTGGCTGAGATTAGTGAGCATAATGGGGTTCAAGAGCTTCTTGATTTTTCCTTGATGGAATATCCATTTGGGGAGGTTTCTAAGGGTCTTAAGAGCTCAAGGGAACATTCAAATAACCAAAGAAACATTCACACAAAATCAGATTTTACAAAACTCTAGAAAACTCCACACTTTTTCTATCTTATTTTCTATTAGTTTTCCTTGGAATTTCTTGCCATATTCAATCTCCCTATGACCTAAAACCCTTGTTTCTCTCTTGATTTTGGACAGAAATTCCCTCCCCTATATGGTTCTGGTTTAGGCCAAAAATCCACTAAGAAAGAAGCAACAAGGAGAAGCAACAACAACAAGTAATTACCTTGGTTTTAAGCTTCCTTTCAATGCTCTTTTTCCTTGGTTTGCTTCCTCTTATGAAATTCGAATTTCCCCCTTGTGTTCTAGCCCAAAAATAGAACCAATCATCTTAGGAAAGCCATAGAAAGAAAGCCAAGAAGGAGAGGAAGAGAATTGGAAGAAGGAAGAGTATGAAATTCTACAAATTTCCTTACTTTTTTCTTGATTTTTCTCTTCCTTTTCTTCCCCTTCTTGTGTGCCTAAGAGAGCAAATCATATTCTATATTTTGGGCAGAAAATTTCGTACTTAAGAAGGTGGGAGAAGAAAGGAAAAGTGTGTGAGAGCTTTTAGAAGCATACTTTTTCAAAAATTCTAATTTCATCCTTTCGTAATGGCAATTTCTTTTTTGCTTCGTTTTAGCTCCTTTTTGAGAACTGTCTTTTCCACTATAAAATTTAGGTTCCTAATTTAATAAAATGCCTTTGGAATCACTCAAATTAGAGCTAAAACCTTACTACATGAATATGTCAAAGTTCAGGTCAACTAATGTTAAAAAACATACACCAGAGGGACTTTACCGGTCCCGAGGCTTTCCATGGTTTTTGGGGCCTTTAAGGACCTTGGGCAACTCAAAACTTTCATTTAAAAAGCCATCCTATATGTTTTTCCAAAAGTTACACTTATTTATGAAAATATCATTGTGTTTCGTTGATTTTTGTCACAAATTGTTTCTCCATCCTAGCTCTATTTTTCTTTCCATCTAAGCCTAAAATTATCATTTTTAGGAGCCTAAGATTTTACCCAATTTTTTTGGGATATTATCTAGGTCATTTCAAAGGACTTGCTTTTATATAGCTTATTTCGTTGTTTTATGAAAATTGCATTTGTTACATTTTCCACGCCCCTTAAAATAAATTTCATCCTCGAAATTTAAATACGTACCTTAGGGAAATGGTTATGGATGTTTTTGTCTCATCTCATATTCCAGCTCCCAAGTTGCCTTTTCAGATGTCAGACCCTTCCAGGCCACTTTTACTAGAGGGATGCTTTTATTTCTCAACTGTTTTAGCATGGTATCTACAATCCTCTTTGGTTTCACTACATAGGAAAGATTTTCCTACAATTGAGCATGCTCAAATTCTATGACATGTGAGGGGTTTGGTAAGTACTTTTTTAACTGGGAGACATGAAAAATATTATGGATTTGGGCTAGGTTAGGAGGTAGGGCTATTCAATAGGCCATGGGTCTAATTTTCTCAAGGATTTCAAACGGACTGATATACCTAGGACTGAGCTTCTTTGTAACAAACGTAATTTTCGTAAAATGATGAAATAAGCCATATGAAATTAAGTCCTCTGAAATGACCTAGATAATGTCCAAAAAAATTTGGGTTAAGTCCTAGACTCCTAAAAATGATAATTCTAGGCTCAAACGGAAAGAAAAATGGAGGTAGAATGGAGAAATAATTTGTGAGGAAACTGACGAAACGTAATGGTATTTTCGTAAATAAGTGTAACTTTTTGAAAACCACATAGGAGGGCTTTTTAAATGAAATTTTTGAGTTTTCTAAGGTTCTCAGAGGCCCCAAAAACCATAGGAAGCCCCGGGACTAGTAAAGCCCCTCCGGTGTAAGTTTTTTAACGTCAGTTGACCTAAACTTTGACCAGTTTGTTCGGTAAGGTTTTAGCTCCAAATTGAGTGATTCCAAAGGCATTTTATTAAATTGAGAACTTAAATTTTATGATAGAAAAAATGATTCTCAAAAAGGAGGTAAAGCGAAGCCGAAACGAAATTGCCATTATGGAAGGGCAAAATTGGAAATAAAAGCTTCTAGAATGTCCTAAACACTTCCACACTTTTCTTTCATCTTTTCCCTTTTATTGAGCACGACTTCTTCTGCCCAATTTACAGAAAAAATAGCAGCTCCTTAGGTGCATCAAAAGGGGAAGAAAAAGAGGAAGAAAACCATGGAAAAACTAGGTAATTTCATGGAATTTTAAGCTTTTCTTTCTTCCAATCCTCTTCCTCTCCTTATTGGATTTCTTTCTATGGTTTTCTTGAGGGATTTGATTCTGTTTTTGGTCCAGAACAAGAGGGGAATTTTCAAAAATCAAGAAGGGAAGTCAAACAAAGAGAAGGAGTCTTGAAAGGAAGCCAAAATCCAAGGTAAATGCATGGTTTAAATGCTTCTTCTCTTTGCTTTTTCTTGACATATGTTCGGCCAAATTAAGGGGGGTGGAAGGAGATGGATTTTGGGTAGAACTAAGAGAGGAACTTAGGAAAAAGAGTGCAAGGATTAAGAATATGGCAAGAAATTCAAGTAAAAACTAAAGGAAATCAAGATAGAAAAGTGTAGGCTTTCTTAGGGTTTTGTAAAATATGATTTTGTGTGAGTAATTCCTTGATTATTTGAATGTTTCTTTGAGCTTCTAAGACCTCTAGAAACCTTCCCAAGTGGCTCTCCCATCAAGGAAAATTTTGAAACTCCAAGAAACTCCATTATATGCTTGTCTTGGCCAAGGAGGATTTATACGGCTAGGGAGTGTTTTAGTTTGTTCTAGCCTTGGTTTGGGACTCTATATGATGTTAGAAGATGGGAGGAACCATGGGAAAAAATTTAGGAGCCATAGGTTGGGAGATGGGACAATGGTGTCCATAATGGTGCCTTATGAAGCAACTTGGTCTTCCAATGGTGCAATTGAATATGTGATAGCTCCAAGGACCTTAAATGAGTCCAAGAAGTCTAGAAATAGCAAGAGAATGGAGCCTAGAACTTGGATAATATGAGTTGCTTCAATGGACCATTTATGGAACTAATATGCCCATTATGGAACCAAGTGTGTTTAAGAGTGAACCTAGTGTCTTGGCTTGCTTCAAGTGTATGTAATTGTGTGATGTTTGTGATGTCTAGGTCAAGAGAACCCTACTCCACCTAAGTGCTCTTGTGAGACCAAGGAGGGAAAGGAATTAGCAAAGTAAGCTCGCATAAATTAAAAGGTAGCTCTCCACCTTATTGCCTTGTATTCTTGTGTGCATATGTATATGTTGTGCACTTGTATATGCTCTTGTGATTTGAGAACATGCCACTTGATGTCTTGAAATTGCATTGGTACCAATGTGTCTTCTTGAATGACTATGGTTGTGGAAAGAGCTCATAAGGGTGAGGTGATGCCAAAAGTCCTTTGATGAAGGTGAGGAGATACCAAAAGTCTCATGGCATGGGTGAGACAAGGCCAAAAGTCCTTTGAATGGGTGAGGCTAAGTCAAAAGTCCTTAGATCAAGAGTGAGGCAAATCCAAAAGTCGTAGAAATGGGGTGAAGCTAAACCAAAAGTCCCTAGAGTATGAGAGTGATCCTGACATGTTGATGTGGCATGAAATGAGATTTATTGCACACTTTATGCTTGCATATTCATATATTTGATGTATATATGTCTTCAATGTAATGTGAATGGGTGTGTGAGCTATTGAGTTTCTTGGAATCTCACCCCCTTTCCCTCTCATACTTAAAATATCTAGGTGGTGCCCAAGGCCAAGGAAATGCAAGCCAAGAACACTAAATAACTACACTTTGTTTAAATTGTAGTTTAAATTGTAATGGAGTGTCAAGAAGCATTATACATATTATTTTTGGTTGTGTAAAAACTTGAGCATGTGTAACATGATGTATAGACTACATGTATAATGTATGTAGTGTTAATTCAATGAAGTTATGTAAATGGACCCTTGAATGACATGTGTGTTTAGTACATAAATGGATGTTGAGAGACTAAAATAAGATGCATGGGGTTTAGGACCACTTGGACAGTCTCTACAAGTCATGTTTGTACTTTGAAACTTGCCCAAGAGGTGCCAAACAATTAAGAAAGCCATTTGGGCAAATTGGTAACCCATATGAAGCAAAATTTACCATTTCATAAGGCTATGTCATTTTTTGTCCAAATGAGCTCTTCTTAGTCTAAAATTTTAGCATGTATCTAGAGATTATTGAGAGATTTTTGGGAAGCTAAAGTTGGTAATTTTTGGAGGTCTTTGGAATATTTGGCGAATTGTTGAAGTTGAAATTTTTTTTGATTTTGGTCCTTGGTACTATAGCACTATCCGAAATTAAATTTTGTCACTGATGGGGCAAATGATGTCCAATTCCCACGAAATTTTATAAATAAAAACTAGACCTTTCTAGGGACTTGTGCCAATTAGAATCATCTGATTTGGAGGTATAGAGGGGGAGATATGAATTTTTGAACATTCTATCCAGTATCAGGACCTTTACCCGACCTAAGTTATTGTTCTATTGAATTTCGAGATTTGCACTACTTGAGCTGGGATTGAAATATTTTTCCCCTCTAGATAACATCCATAGATTTCCATATTGGTATCATTTGCATGGATTGGATTTTTTTGGAATTAATTGGACATTTTCAAAGTTTGCTGCAGAATTTGTAACAGCATGAGGAGGTAGTTTGACCTCTAGACTTTTTCGGATGTCAAACGTCCTCTGTGATGGAGGTTATGGTGTGAGAATATTTTTAGTATGAAGTAGAAATCCTTATATTTCCAGAATAGCCAAGAATGCATAATTTTTATTTTTTTAGAATTAGTTATGATTTTTCAAATTTGGCCAGAAAAGGGCCAAATCTAGCCAAAATATACCTCCATATTCTAGGTTCCATTTCAGTTTTCATAAGTTGTGGGCATGATTTTATGATGCAAATGAGTGTAATACATGTAATTAAATATGAGAAAGTATCGTATGAGCTTACATGATCCAAGTGACACTAAACATATTTTTTATACGCGACGTAACGCAAAAATAATCAATATTTTAATGCCATTTTTTTGCCTTTCATATGTATTGATTGATATGAGGTATAAAGATAGCATGGAATGAGCTAAAAAAATATGTATTACATTTTTTACCCTCATAGACCAACCTACCCCCAGACACTGAAGACACTTGGATGAATACATGGTCTCCAATCTCAAACTCTAACGCCCTCCTTCTTCTATGGGTATAACTCTTCTGTCTACTCTGGGTCGTAAGGAGTTTCTCTCTAATCATCTCTATTTGCTGGGTGGTCTGATCAACTATTTCAGACCCTAGTAAGCTCCTCTCACCTAGGTCAACCCAACACAACAAAGATCTACACTTTCTCCCATATAGAGCTTCATAAGGGGCCATCTGAATACTGGAATGGTAGCTGTTATTATAAGTGAAATTTGCTAGTGGCAAATACGCATCCCAGTTACCCTTCGTCTCTAACATACACGCCCTCAACATGTCCTCTAGAGTCTGGATGGTCCTCTCAATCTGACCATCTATTTGGGTGTGGTAAGTAGTGCTAAATCGCAACCTGGTCCCTAAGGTGTGCTGTAATGACCTCTAGAAGTTCGATGTGAACCTGGAGTCTCTATCAGATACTATGCTACTGGGTACTCTGTGAAGTCACGCTATCTCATGTATATACAACTGGGTCAATCTATCTAATGAATAAGTAGCTTTGATTGCTAAAAAGTGTGTGGAATTCATCAATCTATTTATAACTACCCAGATAGTATCATGTTGATAAACATATATTTCTATCTATTTTATTCTCCTAAACATAGGCATTTTAATAATAAAATATGGCTTTAAGACTTTAATTAGATAAGATTTTGTTTTAGAAGCCATTTCTATATTTTAAGAAATTATATACAAGATTTTAGAATTTTAATGCATAAAGTTCTTTAAATGATTTTGTGAATTTTTCTATTGAATTGTTCTTACTATTTGTGCAGATTTTTTTTGTTGGGCAATGGGAATTTTAAGGATAGAAATTAATTTAGAAAATGATTGAAGCTTCATGAATGGATCAAGAGCTAAACAACATGTGAGAAGCTACGTGACTCATGAAGGGAAACAAAGCCATGCATGTAGGGGCAGCAGCTGAACAGAATTGGAAGCAACGTGGAAAAGAAGTGGTAGAATATGGGAATGAAGAATCATGAAGCTTGGAGCTGGAAGCAGGACACAAATGAAGTGAACTCGAGCTTGCGTGGAAAGAAGAGAGAAAGAGCTATGGGGTGATGCAAAAGGAATGAAACACCAAGTTGAAGGCAAGCTGAGAATGAAAGGGAGGAGAAACACGATGGAACAGAAGTAGTCAACGTGGAAAGAGCATCGAGTTGAAGGAGCTGGAGTTAAGTTAAGGGAAGAATGCAACTCCAGAACAGCAGCTCGTATGAACAATACCTAACGTGAGAAACTCGAGCTGGAGAATGCAAAAATGAAGCCACGAGGTTATGAAGCTCTGCATGGAGGAACACGTGAGAAGTTGACGTGGATTGCTATGAGTTGAACGTGTTATACAAAAAGAAAAGTAAGGAGCAGCTGGACGAAGCAGAAACACAAGAGAAGGAGTTAAGGTTTTCAAACGTGGAATGAGCGGGGAGGAATTAAACTCTGGCAGAATGTGATGAAAGCTCCAGCTACTGGTTATAGAAGCATGAGCTGGGCTGGAGAAGAGCAGCAGAGCATGAGAAGAAGGAAGCTACGAACTGAAGCTTGCATGAGCTAGGAGAACTAGCTATGAGTTAAAAGAGAAGGCTGGAGCTAAATGATGAAAAAAATAGAGGAGCTGCATGAAGTCGATGGAGCTAAAAACGAAGAAAAAGCTACGTCTTTAGCACGAGGGAGCTCTGGCTGAACGAGGAGAAGCAGCTGAGCACCTGGAGTTTAAAGGAAGCAAGTGGATTATTATATTCACAATTGGGCCCACTCTCATACACACATCCATGCAGCTCCAAGCATAATACACATGAAGAAGCTGAGTTTCAGAGAAGGAATAGCACGTGAATCATTAACGAAAAGAATAGCAGCTGGGCACGTGACTTTTAATGAGGAAGGGAGCATACTACAATTCATTCACGCCTCTATATTTTCGCAAACCCTCACCTATATATATCCATAATTCATCATTCATTTGGGCGGCATTTCATCCATTCCAACCATTCGTCCATTCACACATTCATCCATCCTTCGTCCTTTATCCTCTCCACACCACTCCATTCCATCATTCATCCAACATCCCATGAAACTCTAATCCATCTTGAGGCTAGCTAGGAGGAAGCTCTTGGAAAAGCTTGAATCCATGGATGAACATAGAATTTTTGGCTAAGAATTTCTTTATTTTCCTACACTTTTTCTCTTTCATATATTATCTTGGTTAAGTTGTATTTGATAGGAAATTTATGTAATTGTAATTAGTGGCTGGTTAGACACTAATTAGGAAGTCTTTTTGTTGATTAATTGATCTAATTAGACATTGGTTAATTTCAATATCATCTAATTTCTCATGTGTGCTTCGAAGGTGTTCAATAAAATACATAAGTGAGATTATTTGTTTGAATGTTTAATTTGAGGATTCCTTAATGTTTAGTTGGTTAATTAAATATTTAGGATGATTCAGAGGCTAATTAATCAGTTAATCAATCAAATTGAGTGTTCAAGATCTTAAAGACAAGAATTGACAATTTAATGCGGAGTTGAGGTTTCAATTCAACATTAGATTGTTAATCTCTTGAATCTTGAGTGGTTACCCAAGATAATTTGTTATGAACACAATTAGGGACTCTTAGGCCAGAATTAATCATAATTGGATTAGGATAAGGATAGTTGATGCCAAGGGATGAATCCAAAGCTAGTCACAAGCCTATTTTCAACTATAATTCATATAATTAGATAGCAATTAGGAATTTTAATTCAATTTTATTTTAAATAGTTTAAGTAAATCAAAACCCCCTAATTTAAGAATTTTTAGAGTCTTTTAATATTTGGAAAACTCAATTAGGCATTAAACTCCAATTCCAAGGGAGATGACTTAGGTTGTGCCACTAGCTAGATCTTGAGGGTTATGCGACGAGGCTCTCACATGTCTAGAGGTTTTTTTTTTTAATGATAGTAGAATCTTAATATAATTTGAAAATATCATAAATTCAATATTAAATACTTTTAAATTTTAGTTATGGATAGTTTTCATTTTTCAGTAAAAACTGACTTCTAAAGCATTTTAAAAAGTATGCAATTAGTAATTAAATATTTAAAATATATTAATATTTATTTGTTATATTATATTTTTAATATATAAAATTTTTAAAAAAATATTTAATTATCATTGTTTCGACTACGGTTTTATTAAAGTGAGACCAAGGAATTTTAAAGTAGTGCTACTGCTAGTACAATGACTAGTCCAATTTTAAAAACATTATATATTTAAGATTTATTCATTTATAATTTAATATTGAATGATAAATTCATTTTTTAGTTATACATATGTATCATATTTTTCAAACAATTTTATAAAAAAATATAAAATATCTAATTTAATTTTAAATTTATCTTTTCCCTTTCTTTCAGACACAAATCATGTTTGTTTTCTCCTTTCTAGTACTCATTCACTCATTTACACCTATACTCCCCTTTTCTCTCTTTATTTAACTCTTCTTCTTCTTCTGTTCCTCCTCCTTCTTCTTTTTCTTCTTCTTCATCTTCTACTTTAATCTTCAGATCTGCACTCTCTTCTCCAATTTACCTACTTGTTATTCGAAGTTAACATCGAAGCTTTGTTTACTTATCTACTTCTTCTCTCAAATTTGAAACTGTGTTTCCATTTTGCTTTAAATTTCCTTCCTTCTAAATTCAAATTTAGATCTATTTCATATTTACATGTCTCATCTTGTTTCTTTTTGTTCAACGAATGAAGTATGTAACACCATAAAATTCTAACTCATATCATCATATACGCATACCTTATATCATTATATTCATGAAAGTATCAGAAAAAGGGGATAAAATAATGACTTCCTTTGCGTTGCGTCGAACGTAAAAAATTGCATTTGATGTCACATAGACCGTATGAGCTCATAATATACATTCCCATATTTAATTACATCAAGACAACTCATTTGCATCACAAAATCATGTCCATAACTTATGGAAAGCGAAAGGGATCATGGAATATGGAGGTTCATTCTCGACCAGATTTAGCTTCTTTTCTGGTCAAACTTTAGAAAATCATAATTAAATTAAAAAAATTGAAATCATGCAATCTTGGTCATTTTGGGAAGCTATAGATGTCTATTTCACACTAAAAATATTTTTTTGCCATAACAACAATCACAGAGGACGTTTGAAATCCAAAATAGTCCAGAGGTTAGACTGCACTCTGGAACTGATATGGAATTCTGCAGAAAACTTTGAAAATGTCCAATTAATTCTACAAAAATACAATTCATGCAAATGATACAAATTTGGGAATATGTGGGTGTTAACTAGAGAGGAAAAATATCTCCAGACTAGTTCATTAAGCCCAGACCTCAAAATTCAATAGAATAGTACTTATGGTTGGGCAAAATTACTAATACTGGACAGAAACTTCAAAAATTTATATTTTCCTCTCTAGACCTCCAAATGAGGTTCTTCTTATTAGCATGAGTCATTTTGATTGTCTAGTTTCTATGTATAAAATTTTATGACAATTGGACATCGTTTGAGCCTCATGTGACAGAATAAAATTTTGGACCAAATGAATAGTGCAACAAACCAGAAATTATGAAAATTGCCAACTTTGAAAAATCATCAAATATTCTATAGACCTCCAAAAATTATGATATTTATATTTCCAAAAATCTCTTAATGAGACCTAATTGCATGCCAAATCTTAGATCGATCAAGACTAACTCATTTGGCTAAAAAGTGACATAGGATTCCATAATGGTTAATTTTGGCTCCATATAGGGTATTAAAGTTTTCATATGGATTTCCCTTGGTCTTGGTACCTTTTAGGCAAGTCTTAAGTACATTTAAGACTTATGTGAGCTACCCAAATGGTCCCAAATCTCATGCATCTCATTTTGGCAATTCAACCCATGCTTATGCACATTTACATGAAACTTCCCAATTACATACTTGGGCATTACATACTCAATTGTATTCTAGAGTTCATACATTATATCCATACATTTAAACATCACAAAATATCATATTTACACATGTCTCAAGGGTCATAGACCATTTACAACATCATACACATTGTGAGGCATCATTATGGATTCAAAAAGAATAAAATTAGGCATATGGTTGTCATTCTTCCTTCTTCATTGCTGTTGGCTCCCATTGCCATAGTTACTTAGTCTACCTAACATATTAGAGCATTGGAGAGGGGGGGATGAGATTCAAAAAATTCCAATAGCTCATCTCCCATTCAATCATATATAATATATGTAAAGCAAGCCTTAAAATGCATGCATGGAGAAAATAGAAATCGTGGACATTTGAAAAGCAAGCTTAGCATATGAACCAATCATACAAGACATTCAAGAGCTCACTAAGTGTTTGGATTGGCCTCACACTTCTCCTCATGGATTTTGGACTTGCCTCACCCATTCTTTAAGAGCTTTGGACTCAAACATACTTTTGGGAGCCCACTTTGCTTTTGGGAGACTCTTTACTTTGTCTCAACCAAATTCAAGGGTTCTGGGCTCATCCTTACCATGGTGAAGAGTTCTTGGCCTTTCCACACTCAAGCAAACTCAAACAAATATCATGTACTCATTTGGAAGCATAATATGGCATCAAGAATCATGGCATATAAAGGCATGCTAGCATACTTCTCATAACTTGAAAATACACATACACACATTCTAAAACAAGCTAAACACACATCCATGCATGAAAGAAGGTAGAGAGAGCTACCTTGCACACAATTACACAATTTCTCCTTTGGATTCAAGCCTCCTCTTTCGACCACACACCCACAAATTAGTGGAGATGGTTTCTCTTGGCCTAGATACAATTTATGGGAGTTAATTAGGTTCATGAAACATATTCTAAGGCTACTTAGCTTGCTTAAACACTAGATTGATCCATAGGCTCCATTATGGTCCATAAATGTACCTAATGAAGCAACACCCCTCACATAATTTCTAGGCTCATTCTTTCCTTTCAAATATGATTCTTGACTTCTTTTTAGCCTTTTGGGGTCATCACACCATTAAAACAAAAAAGCTTAGCATCATGTTGCTTTTTGAGGTCATAATATGGAACCTAAGACATCAACCAATTTCTATGAGTTCTAAATTTTTTCCAAGGCCTCCCCTCATTTTCATTTATCAAATATGACTCAAGAATGACCTTAGAAAATTTTAAAACTCTTCCCAGCTAGGTGAACCCTTTTAGGCCGAGACATAAAGTGCATTAGCCTTCCATGGAGTTCTCTTTATTTTCTTGAAGGGGGAAGCATGTGGGGAGCATCTTAGGGATCTTAGGAGCATGTTTAAACATTCAATTAAGTCTAAGAACATTCATATAAAATCATATTTGCAAGGGAGCATTTAGATCCCTAATGGTTTTATCTTTGTTTCCTAATGCTCTTTTCTTAATTCTATTGGTTCCTTCTTAATCCTTGCCATCTAAAATCTCTAATCCCTCCATGAATTGGACAGAACACAGCCCTAAAGAATGGGCTCTTGGCTGGATGAAATGGACAAGGGTGAGGGGGAGGAAAATGCTACCAAAGGATGGAAAATTTACCTTATTTTCTTGGTTTCTTTGGCTTGTTCTTCCACTTGGTTGGCTTGCTCCCTCAATTTTCGAAATTCCCCTCTCTGTTCTGCCCCCAAATTGCACCAAACTCTCCATTAAAACCATAGAAAGAAAGTTTGAGAGGAGAGGAGCAAGTTTCAAAAAGGAAGGATATGGAATTTCTTAAAGATTTTTACCTTTTTCTTGAATTTTTTCCTCCAAAATCTTCCTCCTCTTATGCGCCTAAGAAGGGCAGCTTCTCCTTTGGATTTTGGCAGAATTAAGTAGGTCTTAGAGAGGAGAGAAAGAACGTGGCATATAAAGACTCCTTTTGGAAGCTTCCTTTAATACTTTAATTCCAATTTTATCCTTTCATAATAGCATTTCTGTTTCTCCTTCGTTTTAGCTCCTTTTTGAGAACTATCTTTTTCATTATAAAATTTAGGTTCACAATTTAGTAAAAATGCCTTTGGAATTATTCAAATAGGAACTAAAACTTTTCCGAACGAACCAGTCAAAGTTCGGGTCAACCGACGTCAGAAAGAGTACACCGGAGGGGTTTTACCAGTCCCGGGGCTTCTCATGGTTTTTGGGGCCTCTGAGAACCTTGGGCAACTCAAAATTTCCATTTAAAAAGCTCTCCTAGGTGCTTTTCCAAAATTACACTTATTTACGAAAATGCCACTGGCTTTTGGCAAATTTTTTGAATCATTCCGATCCCGATTTCTGGGCAACTAAAAGCTCAAATCCTTATTTTCTATTATTTAAAATTTTATCCAAATTTTATTTGGTCTTGAATCACTTATCTCAGGGGACTTGCTTTGAAAACTGACTCATTTCGATATTTTACAAAAAATCAGATGTTACAAAATGGGTGGCAAGAATAGGGAAGGGAGGGCGAGAAATGGTATGAGTTGTAAGGAGCGTGATGAACTTGATCAAAGAAAGGGACTTGGTATCTTCTTTGGAGGGCTCAAGGAATAATATTTTGTTTTGTCTAATAGATGTAATGAAGTGGGTGAAAAATGTTAGTAATACAATTTTATGAGTTTCTTTTTAATTCTTTATGTAGTTTTAAGACTTATCTAATCATTAATTAAAAATAAAAAATAAATTAAATAAATAATTCTATCATGATTATTTACGTTCTAAATAAAAAGATAATGACAAATTTATGAAATAAATATGTACATCATTTATTAAAATTTTAATAATTGTTTCATAAAAATAAAATTAATGTAATTGAAATAATCTCATATAATATATTTATCACTTAAACTATATATACATATATCAATTATCAATTTTTTTTATTTATTCTTTATCTAGTTTTATGAGTTATCTAATTATTAATAAAAATAAAAAAATCAAATAGATAAGTGTATTATAATTATTTAATTTCTAATTCAAAAGATAATTATATTCATAAAGTTGTATAATATTTATTATAATTCTAATAATTATTTCATAAAAATTTATATTAATTTAACTTAAATAATCTCAAAAAATATATTTATTATATAAACTTGTTTCTTATTTATATAACATTTATTGGTAGTTTCTTTTTAAATATTCTTTATCTAGTTTATCAAGTTACTTAATCATTTATTAGACACAAAAAATAAATCCATCTTATAAGATAATTGAAAGAGATAATTTTATTTTAGGTAAATACTAATTCAAATAAGGACTAAAATGAGTAAAGACATATTTTGAAAAAAAAAATTTATAATAACACTTGTTTATGAAATAAAAAACCTTTATTCCCCTAAAATTGGCTAAATTGAATAATTCAAAAAGTTTATTCATCAAAATTTGCTAAAAATTTGACGAAGAAAGTATTTATAAATGGCTTTACTTAAATTTTCAAAATTAAAATAAATATAAATCAAAGAACACATAAAATTAATTTTCCTACCTAACAACTCTTCTTAGTCATTCTCCATTCCCAAACACACTCAACGACATTGTTCTTTCAAGAAACCTAAAACAAGAATGAAGCACATATTTATAAAGATAGTAACTTTTAAAATAAAACGATAAAAAATAAAAAATTAATAAATTAAAAAAAGACAAATAAAAATGATTAAAATAAAAATGTAAATAAATTATTTTTTATTATTAATATTAATTAGTTATATTGTTTATATTTATATGTATTATATAATAATATATATTATAAGTAATTACAATATATATAGAAGAAATTAGTTAGTCTTTTCTTTATCTTAATTAATTTAGATAATTATCTACTAAAAATAATAACTGTAAAGTTCCACATTAGGTAGAAAGATCCTAAACTAAGGCCATATAAGTGAAAGTGGTACTCTCCCCACTAGCGACCCATTTTCTTGTAGAAGGGAGGAGCCAAACCTTAGCTACGGAACCTAGTTTTGGACATGGTTGAATTGGGGACAATATCGATAACGGCTCTGTATGGAGGTGGTATCAGAGTTGGCCTAGCTGCACGTGCAACCCGAGGACAGGTTGGCCCTAAAAAGGGGGGGGGGAATGTAAAGTCTTACATAAGGTAAAAAGACCCTGGGCTAAGGCTATATAAGTGGGAGTGGTACTCTCCTCACTAGCGATATGTTTTCTCGTAGAAGGGAGGAACAAAACTTCAGCTACGGAACCCAGTTTCGGACAAGGTTGGACCAGGGACAATATCGTTGGAGGCTTTGTATGGAGGTGGTATTAAAGTTGGCTTAGTTGCATGTGCAACTCGAGGACAGGTTGGCCCTAAAAGGGGGTAGAATGTAAAGTCTCACATCGAGTAGGAAGACCCTAAGCTAAGGCCATATGTGACAACCCTAACTTATAATCAATGTAATTAAGGTTAAATACGTGATTAATAATCATAAATTGGGGTTACAAGACATTACAACTAATTATCTTCTGAAAATATAGGGAAATTTGAGCTTTAATGTTATTAAAGTCATCAACCATATAATTACAAGCACTCATGTACATCAGAAAAAAAAACATTCATTTATAAGCCGTTGATTCTATTACCCATTAATTTTAACTCACAAGAATCTTCTACCAATGTTTCTAAGTCATCTCTTGGGATTACCATATGAAAAACTAAGATTTCTAGGTTAGAATAAAGGTTTGGGATCGTTAGCTGCGGCTAAATGCCCTTGTGCCACGGCCAATTACTCTCAAGTTCACTCCTTAACTTCACAGATTTCGTCACGGTGATAGCCGGGGTGAGTTGGACCTTCGCCGCGGCTAACCTACATGGCACCATGGCGAGGAAGCCTCTTGGAACCTACCTCGCTCGCCTCTCACTATTGGCCGCAACCAATTCCTCCTTTCGCCGTAGCTAATTCCTTTCTGGAGTGCTTGTCACATTTTAACAAAAGTTCACCGCGGCCAATTCCCATTTTGCAGCGACAAATTACCCTCTGGACAACTCCTAGTTTTGCCTCTCACATTTCACCGCGGCTAATTCCACATTTAGCTGCAGCAAATTGCTCTCTAGTACTTTCCCTGAGCAACTTCACCTCTATTGGCTATGGCTAATAATATTTTGGCCGTGACGAAATCCCTTCTGATCTTACAACTTCAAAAATTTTGTCTCATACTCTCCACTCTCTATCTAGGGGCTCCCTAGGGCTACTCTTTCTTAATTTGTGAAACTCTAATGGTGTTTATCTACTTGATTTACCTAGTTAACCTATCCTTATCCACCTCAAGATTTAAAGTATTAGTTTCTACTCACCAAGCTATCACACATAAGCAAAAACTATAATTTAGTGACAGCAAATGTATTCGGGCCACAAGGTGCATGGGGCCAATGCTTAATGTTCATAGGAGGTCAAGTCACTTGTCCATTGTTAGCCAATTACAATCATAATGTTCAATTCTATGCTAATTAGATTACATATACAGTCCCCATACTTGGCAATTCATGATACAATGTAACAATAATACAAAACTAGTAATCTAGTTATAATACAATTTGACAAGGCTTCCAAATCTATGTGTTACCAAACCATTTACTAAGCTCCCATTAATTTTCTCCTTGCCACTAAGTGGTCCAGTCCCTGAAAATGTTAGCCCACAACGGGGTGAGATATACAATCTCAGTAACAAAATGAAATTTCTATATATATGTACAAGTTAATCAATCTAATGCAATTTCATGTCATCAATACCAGAATCATAAATTCAATTTGCAAATAAACTAGTTGAACTACCAATGACTACTGTTCCATACCAGTAATCATACACAATATGTTAATGGCCAATAACACCAAGAGAGGTCTGTCCATAGCATCTACTCCATAATGAGCACAACCAGGGCTCAGTGCATCTGGGGCCTGATCATAACCCGATACTTGATCGAAGCACATGCACGAGTGGCAGCCGCACCACAGCTCCACCATGGACTCACAAGGTCCAATTACAATAATAATTCAAGTAGTCAACTAATCATTTAACATTTCAAAATCAAGCATGTGTAAAAAATATTAGATTAATGTAACATCATAAATTCTAGCTCATTTCATATCATTCTTAAGCATTCTATCATGATTCATATAGGCTTCCCATAGAAAAAGCAAGGAGAATGGGATTAATTTCGCTTTGCGTCATATCTAAAAATTTCAATCCGTGTCACGTGGACCGTGTGAGCTCATATTATATTTTTTCATATTTAATTACATCATCAAAAATCATTTTCATCCCAAAAACATCCCTACAACTCATGGAAACCGAAATGAGATATGGAAAATGAGTGTTCATTCTCGGCCAGAATTGGCCTCATTTCTAGGCAAACTTTGAAAAATCATAACTAAATTTAGAAAAATCTAAATCATGAAATCTTGGTTATTTTGGAAATCTTAGGATGTCTACTTCATGCTAAAAATATATACAAGTCATAAAATCCCACACATAGAGCGTTTGACATGCGAAATGGTCTGGAGGTCGGACTAGATCCTGATGCTATCATAGTTTACTGATATAAACTTCAAAAATATCCAATTAATTCCAAAAAAATACAATAAATGCAAATGATACCAATATGGAAAGCTGCTGATGTCAAATAGAGAGGGAAAATATCTCTAGATCAGTTCATTAAGCCCATATCTCAGAATTCAATGGAACAGTACTTCTGGTCGGGTAAGGCTACTGATACTAGACAGAAACTTTAAAAATTCATATCTTCCTCTCTAGACCTCCAAATGAGGTGCTTCTTGTTGGCATAAGTCACTATGATTTCATAGTTTCTCTTTATAAAATTTCATAGCAATTGGATATCATTTGAATCTCAAATGGTAGAAAACAATTTCGGACCAATTGAATAGTGTAGCAGACCAAATCCCTAAAATTTTTCAATTTCAAAAAATCATCAAATATTCTGTAGACCTCAAAAAATTATGATCTTTAGTTTTCCAGAAAGATCTTACTGAAACCTAATTCCTTGTCAAATTTTAGACCAAGACTAACTCATTTGTCTAAAAAGTAGCATATGATTCTATAATGGTCAAATTTGGCTCCATATAAGGTACCAAACTTGCCAAATGGTCTTCCCTTGGTGTTGGCACCTTTTGGAAAAGTCTAAAAGCATATTTAAGACTTGTGTGAGCTACCTAAATGGTTCCAAACCTCATGCATCTCATTTTGGCCATTCAACCCTCACTTATACACATATTCATCAAACTTTAAATTCTCATTCTATAGCCTTACATGCTCAAAACATGGGCTAGTGGTCATATATCATAATCATACATCTAAACATCATATAATAGGATATTTACACATGTCTCAACGTTTATAGTACATATACAACCTCATATACATGATGAACCATCATTATGGTTCCAAAATAAACAAAACAAGACATAAGCTTGTCAATCTCTCTTCTTCATTGTTGTTGGCTCCCTTCACCATAATTACTTGGCCCACCTAGCATGTTAGATCATTGGAGAGGAGGGGATGAGATTCAAAGAATCCTAATAGCTCATCTCCCATTCAATCACACATAATATGTACAAAGCAAGCTTTTCAAATGCATGTATGGAAAAATGGAAGTCATGGACATTTTCAAAGCAACCTTGGCATGTGAATTAATCATACAAGACATTCAAGAGTTCCCTAAGTATTTGGATTGGTCTCACACTTCTTCTCATGAATTTTGGACTTGCCTCACCCATTCTTTAAGAGCTTTGGACTCAACCATATTCTTGGGAGCCCACTTTGCTTTTGGGAGACTCTTTGCTATGTCTCAACCAAGCTCAAGGGTTCTTGGCTCATCCTCACCAAAGGAAAGAGTTCTTGGCCTCTCCTCACTCAAGCAAACTTATACAAATATCATAGATTCTTTTAAAACATAACATGGCATCAAGGATCATGGAATATAAAGGCATGCTAGCATACTTTTCATAGCTTGAAAATGCACATATACACATTCTAAAACAAGCTAAACACACATCCATACATGAGAGAAAGTGGAGAGAGCTACCTTGTACAAATCTACACACTTTTCTCCTTGGATTTCCCTCCTTTTCCTCGGCTATACACCCATAATTTGGTGGAGATGGTTTCTCTTGGCCTAGACATGATTTAAGGGAGCCAATTAGGTTCATGAGACATATTCTAAGGCTACACAATTTGCTTAAACTCTAGATTGATCTATAAGCTCCATTATGGTCCATAAAGGCACCTAATGAAGCAACACCCCTCAAGGAACTTCTAGGCCTTATTCTTTCCTTTCAAATATGATTCTTGACTCCTTTTAAATCTCTTGGAGTCATCACATTATTAAAACAAAGGGCCTAGCATCATGTTGCTTCTTTAGGTCCTAATATGGAACCTATGGCACCAATTCACTTTCTTTGAGTTCTAAATTTTTTCCAAGGCCTCTACTCATCTTCACTCATCACATATGACTCAAGAATAGCCTTAGAAAAATTTAAAACTCTCCCTAGCTATAGGAACTTGCCTAGGTCGAGACTATGGGGGGAAGAAGAGTTCATGGCCTTTTTGATTTTTCCTTGATGGGAGACACACTTGGGAGGCTTCTTAGGGGTCTTAGGAACTCAAACAAACACTCACATATGCTAGGGAATGCATGAATCAAATTAGTTTTTACAATCCCTTCAAATGCACTACACTTTTTCTACTTAGAGTTCATTAGTTTTTCTTGCAATTGCTTTGCTGTCTTGGATGGGAGGTGCACGTGGGAAGCTTTCTAGGGGTCTTAGGAGCATGTTTAAACATTCAATTAAGTCTAAGAACATTCATATAAAATCAAATTTGCAAGAGAGCATTTGGATCCCTAATAGTTCTATCTTGTCTCCTAATACTCCTTTCTTGATTCTATTGCTTCCTTCTTAATCCTTGCTATCTAAAACCTCTAATCCCTCCATGAATTGGATAGAAAATAACCCCTAAGAATTGGGCTCATGGTGCCCAAATTCGTGCAAGAGGAAGGGGGAGGAATACCAAAGAATGAAAGTTTTACCTTGTTTTCTTGCTTTCTTGGTTGCTTTTCACTTTCCTTGGTTGCCTCACTCCAAACACGAATTTTTCCTCTCTATTCTGCCCCCAAAATAGCACCAAACTCTCCATTAAAACTATAGAAAGAAAGCTTAAGAGGAGAGGAGCAAGTTTCAAGAAGGAAGGATATAGAATTTCTTAAAGATTTTTACCTTTTTCTTGAATTTCTTCCTCCAAAATCTTCCTCCTCTTGTGTGCCTAAGAAAGGCAGCTTCTCCGCTCGTTTTTGGCAGAATTAAGGTGGTCTTAGAGAGGAGAGAAAGAACATGGCATATAAAGAAGAAGAAAGAAGTTTCCTTTTTAAAATAGTTTCCAATTTTGCCCTTCATAATGGCATTTCTGGTTTGGCTTCGTTTTAGCTCCTTTTTGAGAACCGTCTTTTTCATCATAAAATTTATATTCCCAATTTAATAAAATGCCTTTGGAATCACTCAAATCGGAGCTAAAACCTTCCCGAACAAACCGATCAAAGTTTAGGTCAACTGACATCGGAAAGAGTACACCGGAGGGGCTTCACTGGTCCCGGGGCTTCCCATGGTTTTTGGGGCCTCTAAGAATCCCGGAGAACTCAAAACTTTCATTTAAAAAGCCCTCCTATGATTTTTTCAAAAAGTGCCCATACTTACGAAAATGCCACTGGCCTTTCAGCAAATTTATCGAATCACTTTGGCCTTGATTTTTGGACAATTCAAAGCTCAAATCCTCATTTTCCATTATTTAGAATTTTATCATAATTTTATTTGGCTCTAATTCCTTTTATTTCAGGGACTTCCTTTTGTATCTGACTTATTTTTGACATTTACGAAGAAACCAAACATTGTGTTTTTCACGTTTACGGAGGGACTGGATGTTACAATTAACATAAGCATATACATGGAATTAGGAAAATAACCCCAATTACCTCAACGAAGTCAATTACTCTTCCTCTAACTACTATAACAATCCAAATGCACATTAGCCTAGATTCTTAAAGGGTTAATTGCACCAATTCAAAATCAAGACATCAAAGCTCGTAATGGTTTACTCCCCACATCTCCATTTTCACACATATACAAGTCATATACCAAAAGTCAGTCCAAATGATAAGAATTTAGTACATACATCTCATAAAAGGAGAGAAATCACTTACCCATACATCCAAGAGTTTAAATGAATTGAGTTGAGCCTCAACTACCAAGAACACACCATAGGACATTCTTAAATTTGGATTTTAGTCATCAAGCCCAGAATTTTCATTGTTTCACCTTTATCTCTTTGTAATTTCGCACAATAGCAGAACCCATTATGAAAATCAATCCTTGAGGACATTTTCCAGCGAAACAATACACAAAATGAGAGGGAAATGCTTACCCAATCACCCCTCTAGCTTTTAATTCCAAAAATCTTACAAGGAAACACCCAAACACCAAATTTCAAATTTGAGAAGGAGATGAAAATGCTCAAAACCAGAAACTAATTGGACCAAAATGAAGAGGAGAATGAGAGGGACATATTTTATATAGATTACTTTGGCCAAATCTTCCTCTAGAAGTGAGAAATGGCGGAGGAATGCAGAAAAACCTTAGCTCCTCTTCTCAAGTGCGAAAATAGCTTTCTAAGTTTGCAGAACATGAATTTCTTGGCAACCAAATGGGTGGAGAGAAGACTTCTTAGGATTTTAGTGAAGATGGGCTGGTCCAATGGGCCCATTATTTCAAGTGGGCTGGTGCTAGGTGAGATGGGCTGCAGAGACTCTTAGGGTTAGGGAGAGTGTGCTGATTTGAAGGCCCAAAATCTAGTGGATTCAAAGATTGGTGTTAGTTGGGCTAAGTCTCATAAGTTGGGCTATAGAGTTGTAGTTGGGTCAAGCGAAATTTTAAGAGTCCATTTATTTTGAGTATGCACCTATAATCATTAGGCTCAAATGTTATCCATGGTCTGATTTATTTTTTTAGAATTAGGCTAAGATTTATTAGTTTAGGCTACAGAATTATTTTTTGTGTGTGTTGGGGATGAAGTGTGTTAATCCAATAGCCCAAGACCTAATTGGCCTCTTTTCCCCAAATTTGGGCTAAGGCTAAATGGGCTCTTGTCTCACTTAAATTCACTAATAAGATTTGGGCTTTCCAGAAAATTTAAGTTAAACCTATAAGGAGACTAGTATTGGGCTCTTCTATTAAGCTATAGCATAATTGAGCTTCTACATTTAGTCCACAACTCAATTAAGTTTTCTATATGGTCCGAGGTAAAAGTCCACCCTTTTAATTAATTTTTCTAATTAATCCATGTTACTCCTTAATTGCTAATTGCCATAATTAGTCTTAAATAAAATTTGGGGTGTTACACTATATAAGTGGGAGTAGTACTTTTCCCACTAGTTATGCATTTTTCCACAGAAGGGAGGAACAAAACCTTAGCTACGAAATCCAATTTTAGACATGGCTAGATAGGGGACAATATTGCTAAAGGCTCTATATAGAGATGGTATCAGAACTGGCCTAACCGCATGTGTAACTCGAGGACAGGTTGGCCCCAAAAAGGGGTAGAATGTAAAGTCCTACATCGGGTAAGAAGACCCTAAGTTAAGGCCATATAAGTAGGGGTGGTACTCTCCCCACCAGTGATGAGTTTTCCCATAGAAGGGAGGAACAAAACCTTAGTTATGGAACCTAGTTTTAGACATAGTTAGATTGAGGACAATATTGTCAGAGGCTCTGTATGGAGGTGGTATTAGAGCTGGCCTAGCCGTAGTGCAACCCAAGGACGGGTTGGCCCTAAAATGAGGGTGGAATGTAAAGTCTCACATCCAATAGGAAGAACCTATACTAAGTCCATATAAGTGGGAGTGGTACTCTCCCCACCAGCGACATATTTTCCTTCAGAAGGGAAGAACAAAACCCTAGCTACGGAACCTAGTTTTGGACATAGCCGGACTGGGGACAATATCACTGAAGGCTTTGTATAGAGATGGTATCAGAGCTGGCTTAGCTACATGTGCAACCGAAGGTCAGGTTAGCTCCAAAAGGGGGTGGAATGTAAAGTTCCACATCGGGTGGGAAGACCCTAGGCTAAGGCTATATAAGTAGGAGTGGTATTCTTTCCATTAGTGACATATTTTCCCGTAAAAGGGAAGAACAAAACCCTAGCTACGGAACCTAGTTTTAGACATGGCCAAACCAAGGATAATATTATTGGAGGCTATATATGGAGATGGTATTAGAGCTGGCTTAGCCGCATGTGCAACTAGAGTTTGGGTTGGCCCCAAAAGGGGGTTGGAATGTAAATTCTCACATCATGTAAGAAGACCTTGGGTTAAGACCATATAAGTGGAAGTGGGATTCTCTCCACTATTAACGTGTTTTCATGCAGAAGGAAAACCTCCATATAGAGCCTCTAGTGATATTGTCTCCGGTTCAGCTATGTCTAAAACGAGGTTTTGTAGCCTGGGTTTTGTTCTTCCCTTCTGTAGGAAAACACGTTGTTGGTAGGGAGAGTATCACTCTTACTTATATGGCCTTAGCCCAAGGTCTTCCTATCCAATGTGGGACTTTGCATTTCACCCTTCTTTTTGGGGTCAACTCATCCTCAGGTTGTACATGTGGTTAGGCCAACTTTGATACCACCTCCATACAGAGCTTCTAACAAGATTGTCCCTGATTCGGCTATGTCCAAAATTGGGTTTTGTAGCTGGACTTTTGCTCCTCCTTTCTATGGGAAAACGTGTCGTTGGTGGGGAGAGTACCACTCCCACATATATGGCCTTAGTTCAGAGTCTTCTTACTCGATGTGGCACTTTACATTTCACCCCTTTTTGGGACCATCCTGTCCTCGGGTTGCACATGCGGCTAGGCCAGTTCTAATACCACCTCTATATAGAGCTTCTAGCGATATTGTCCATAGTCCAGCCATGTCCAAAAGTGGGTTCCGTAGCTGGGATTTTACTCCTCTCTTCTGTGGGAAAACGCATCATGGGTGGGGAGAGTACCATTCCCGCTTATATGGCCTTAGTCCAAGGTCTTCTTACCTAATGTTGCACTTTACAATAACTCTCCAAATAAAAGGGAAAAAGCAAAAATATAAAATGGATAAAATTAAATAAATAAAAAAAATAAAAAATAACTAAAATAAAAAATTGTTAATAGATTATTATATATTATTAATATTAATAAATTATATTATTGATATTTGTACATGTTATTAAATAATTCGTAATATTATTTAAATTGAAGCTAATGCATTTTAAAATTTTTAATTAATTCTCATATTTAAATTGAATTAATATTTTTATTTTATTTTTTCTAAAAATTAATAATTCCAAAAATTTTAAAGAATTATCTATATTTATCAGGATTTTTTAATTAAAAATTTTTAAAAATAATAAAGTAGAAATTTAATGAGAAATAGATTGGAAATAATAAATAAATATTAATTTATCAAATAAAAAATTTGAATTAAAAGTCAAAACTTTAACCAAATCAAATGAAATGTCTATTGGAATAAGAAATTAGAACCTTAAATGTTGCCTTTTTTTCCATAACATATCGGTGCTTCATCCTTCATTATATCAAATCTCTATAAGACCATATCATATTAGATCTACTTCTTCACTATATCAGATCTCATTCAACATATTAGATTTGTGTCATCTCGTGCTTTCCTTTAGTTCTTTAGTTCTCCATATGATCCAAGCTTGCCCCCATTTAAGAAATATATATATATATATTTTATAAAACTTCTTTCTACCAAAACTTAAGTGAGTATACAAAAAATTTAGTGGCAACCATTCTATGTCAATCTTTTCCTTATCGTAATTAATTTAGATAAGTATCTAGTAGAGATAATAACTCATAAATTAAAGGATAAGGACAAAAATATAAAATTAACTAAATTAAATAAATAAAACAAATAAAGATAACTAAAATAAAAAATCTATAAAGTAAATGCTCAACTATTATTAATATTAATTAATTATATTTTTTATATTTATACGTATAATTATATATAATTAAGATATATAGTTGAGACATTTGTCTATCTTTTCTTTATCTTAATTAATCTAGATAAGTATCTAAATAATAATAAATAATATTATTAAATAATAAATAACGCTATTTTTAGTTCATAAGAAATTTAAATTAATTAATAATATAATAATATAATACATAATAATATAAAAAGAGCCAAAACTAAAAGTTAAAAAGAAAAGCCCCTTAACTCAATTACCTAGTCTATCACTTAAGCCGCCAACCTATCTTCCTACTTTAAAATTTCACGATGCATACAACATTGATGGGAAAGTAGAGAATGACATAGGGATGGACCCACCATTTTTGACTTTCAAGCTTTGCACATGGGTAAAGAAAGCATTTTTGATCCAAGTGAGTTTAGGAAATACTCATCTCTCCTTACACTACAACCTTATTTAATCAATTTTTCATTTGAGCCAAAATTTCTGATTTAAGGTTGCTAAGATTTAGGGGTTTTCGATTGATTAGGTGAGAAAGTAGAAGTGGGATGTTGAAGCTTTAATTTGAACGTGAGTTTCCTATCTTTCTTTTTCTTTGTTTGACTTTGCGAGAATTTAGTCTCTTAGTGCTGTTTGGTGTGTTTTGACCAAAGCCTTCAAACCTTAAGGGAGGGATTTAAAGCCATAAAAGGATTGGATCTTATTTTGTATATGTATTTTGTAATGTTTTTGTAAACCTTCTTATTTCTTCTAAAATTTTTATCAATCTAATGCACTAATTAGTGATAACTCTTGTATATACTCTTATAGCTAGCAATAAAATATATGATTGATGATTTGTGGTGCTAGAATCTAATTCCCTCTCTTAACATGAAGCTTTGCAGCTTTTTGCCTTTTTATTTGTTTTCTCTTCATTTCCTCTGTCACCTTCCCTACCCACAAACACAACATGGATGATAAACACTTTTTTTTGTTATAATATGAAGACATTATGGTGTACTTTATTAAGAATTCCCAAATCTTTTATTCTAATTCTCAATTATCCAATGCTATTATTTTATATTTACATATGCAAAAAATATATATTTATATTTATATTTCTATGGTAATGATACAAAGAATAACATTTTAGATTTTTTTCCTTTTGTAAATTCAATTATCAAAAGGATTCATCGTTATCTAGAATTTTATATAAATTATTCAATGCGTTTATTACTATTATTATTAATATAGTTACATGGACTATATCTTTTGAATTTTTTTGTTATATTGAAAGATTTGTACCTAATATCCATATTGGCTTTATCTTTATTGTTTTTTAAATGAATATAAAGTTGTGAAAATGAAAACTCTCTTGCTACACTATATATGCTTTTTTCCTAAAAAAATTTTATCAATCTAATGTCAATGAAGTAATTCTAGCATTTTGATCAATTTCAAAGATATGGTCTAATAGTAGGCCATATTTTAGAGATCAATTTTTCTTTATAAGAGACTTAAAGTCATGCCTTGATTTTTCTAGGTCTTTTTCTTATCCATTTACTTACTATCACAAGTACTAGCAAATAACTATAAATTAAAATATATAAATTTTGGAAAAATTTTGTTAGAGTTTCTCCTTATAACTAGAGGATCTAGGGCACCTAATAGAACCTCCTTACATTCTTAAAATTTCAACAATTTATGACTACTCATACTATCTGGACTACTATATACTAAATATATTTAAGTCATATCATAATCATCTCACACTAGAATTTGTCATCACATGAACTATTAGATTACAATGCTTATACAAAACTTCCATAAATCATATTATACTCAACTCATGTCATATATTACTAACATAAAGTTGAAAGCTATAGTCATTCATATATAATACCCTTCTCATGCCATGATTTAGTATATTTAGTTCACAACTTGATTTGATTAGCATGAGATACAACAATGGTTCATTCATATTAGATACTAATCATACAATATACTATACAACTCAAAGGTACACTTAACTTTTCAATATATTACAATCATATTAAGGATTTCCTTTATACATCTTATAAATATAAATATATCATTATAGAGCTAAATAATATAATCTATTCTCTTCTTCTAATTAACTGCTTCATCAAGCATCTTTGTTTTTCTTTGGTGCTATACTTTTCTTTACCTAGCATGGGTTAATGGGGAATGGAGAAGGTAGTGAGATTTTAGGAAGAATTTTAATAGTATGCTCTACATTCAATGCATACATCAAGTCACCCCAAGCATAAGGAATGTAAATGTACATATAACATAACTCATGAAATACTACAGCTAGTGTATACATACTTGTTTTATTAGTCAGTGGCCATGACTCTTAAAATAGAAATTAACTAAGTTTCACTTAGGGAAGAGCTATTATTCTTAATTCCCTCTCTGGGCATTATCAATACTATAAGATATATTAAACAAAGCATGTTACATTAAATTAGCTCAAACATGTAAATATAGTATCATATAACATGTCATAGCACACAAGCATCCAAACACTCAAGGCAACAAGCATGTATACAAAGAAGGGGAAGATGTTACTTGGAAGATGGATAATTTGTGCCAAACCTTTTACTTTACCTCTTGTCTTGTCTATTTTCTTGTCTCGTTTACTTGGCCTTTACTTGCTTAATTTCCCACTTCTTTGTCTTTTTGCCCAAAGACCACTGTGGCCATCTTAACATGTCCAAAACATCATATTAAGCATAGAAAATAAGTAATCAATGCACATCTAAGATAACTTGCTCATATGCCCCTCTATTGCCCTATATAACATATATTATGGCTTACCTTTTAAAAATACATAACTTTGGTTAGACGCCTCCAAATTAGGCAAATTATATCTTTTTGAAAAGTATATAATATGCACTTTTTATTGTAAAAATCTCAAATTTAATTGAATTCATTTTATCCCTCTAAAATCTACAAAACAGCAGTTGGCCTAGGCAATTTCTAGATGTCAGGACAATTTTTTGATGCCAATTTTGGAAATTCATAATTTTGGCTAAGAGTGTCCAAATTAGGTAAACTAAGATTTGTTAGAAAGCTCTTGATATGCCATAGTTACTATAAAAATTTTAGATTTAAAATAAATCATTTGGTACTTGAAAAGAGTCAAAACTTAGGGCTCTCCAAAGACCGAAATTGATATAGGGCAGACTTTTTAGGTTAACTTTGAAAATTCATAAAATATTTTATACTAATCCAAAAATTACAAACTATACTTATATAAACTTTAGGATGTCCTATAAGTGTATACTAGGTTTCATGCCCAAATTCATCTATTAAGACCTCAACGGACAGAGATACATTTTTAGACTTATCGTGAGTTTATTTTGGATATACAGTTCCAAATTTGCCATATTTTTTATCCATGCAATTTATTCCTTTTGAGCAAGTTTCTTAAGTAGCAAGTAACTCATTTAATTAGAATTTAACATAAAATATGGCTTATATCTAAATGAAGGAATGCTACTTGTTTATTTTGTCTAGGCTTCTATCTTGCCATTTTGTATCTTTGGTAGCTATATTGCATTTCATAACTCTAATCTTATGACTTGCACATCATTCTTAGGTCATTTTACACTTGTTAGACCAACCATATGATCATTTCTCATTTTGAGGCCAAAACAACTAATGTACTTTAGGCTTGGAAATTCTCCTTTTATATAGCCATGTGATTTTAGTATAACTAATGCTTTGATTCAAGTTCATATAGTCCATGGATGTCCCTAAATTTATAAAATTACTAAGACAATGATCATAGCATGCTCTTGGACCCTTGGCCTAAACTATGCAATTTTAACCCAACATGAGCTTTCATTAGTTCCAAGTTACAAGCACCCTAGAATCATTATCCTTGTGTTCTTAAACTTTCAAAACATGTAAGAAAATATTAGGAATAGTCCTTCACATGTCTTGGCTAAAAATCACACATATATCAACTAACATGATTTTAAATTGGCTAGTTTTCATCAAACTCTTACTATATCATGTTTTATTCATGTGTAGGCCACTCTTTTAAGCATATAATCATCATACATCAACATAGAAAGCATGAATTCACTATGAGCTAGGGGTTGCACGAAAATATGGAGGAGGAAAACTAAAGTTGCACACATTTTCTTAGAAGAAACTTATATGGTTTTGTGTGATTTCTTGCATTAATTCTTTTCCTCCACTTTATTCTCCAAGAAGAGCATCTTTCTCCCCATGAATGGCTCTGATTTTCATCCTTTCAAAAAGCTAAAACTACCATTAGAAAGCTTGAGATGTGCGGAGGAAGTTTCATAACTACAACATGATGAAATTTGGTATATTTACTTATTTTGCCTTTCTTTCCTTTCTCTCTCCTCCCTTCTTTCACACCACCATTGATGCTGAAATGGGTTATTTAAAGCTAGTGGTAAGGAATGAAGAAGAAGAGTGTGACTTATATAGAAATATCTAGAGTTTTATAACTTTTCCAAAATGATCATTTCACCCCTACACTTTAATTCCTTAATTTGAACTTATTTCTTAGTCTTTTTAGAAACGAATTTCTTCATACCAAATTGTATACTCTTTTCTTTATTAAAAATATAATTTCATTGATCACAATTGCTTAAACAATATGAAATAGCTTAAATTATAGTACTACCACTATTTGCCTATTCTTGTACAATTTAGGACTTTTGGCCAAATTGAGATCCTCTGGTTAAATTCTGATACTCTTTTACCTTAGGCTAATGAAAATGATCCTGATCTCCATTTATTTTTCATTTAAAATAAAACTCTAGTTTTTTGTACCGTTTTTGGTCAAAATTATAGTTTTGCCAATGTATTCATTTTACTTTGGGTTTAATCCAAAAACTCAATCTTTTTGGATAACTCTAAGGCATAAATATTTTAAGATCCTCTGTACTCATAGTGTCATTCTTTGGATCCACAGTGACTTAGAATTACTTAAAATAGTTTAATTACAATTTTATCACTAGTTTTCTTGTTTTGCATGCTATATGTGTTTTGATTAATTTTATCCACCTCGATTACTCTACTAACCTCATTTAGCCATATTAAGAAGGAAAATATCTTACTCTCACATTATCTTATTAAATATTAGTTTTTCTTCATTTATCTCTAATGTACTGTCAGACTTATTATTATTGCTTTTCTTGGGCTTAAAACTTGACTTTTTAACCCATTTCTCTTTTCTAGTTGGGCTTTTATATCTTTTTCTTATCTGGTTTACTTTGATTGGGGGGTCTAGATCATACTAACTATTTCATTTAGTCCAGTACCAAAATACTAAATATTATAATTATGTCCAAAGATAGTACTTTTCCCAAGTCTAATTCATAACTCATTCAAATGTCTAGTCTCATCTGATTGAGCATGTATATAGTTCCTATATATTAAAACAAATAAATTGTCCACTTGATGTATTTAGTAGTTAGTTTTTCACTGCTTAAAGTTTTGTAATGAATAATTTTACATAAATGGGTATTCTATTGTACTAAGTACATGAGAATAATAGGTTTTAACACTTACTCTTTTCCTATATCATGCCCTATCATTGTTTGTGTGTTTTGTAATTAGAGCAATAAGATTATATTTCTCAGAAAAAAGTATTATATGGCATTTTGGACTTATAGGCTAGTATATATGAGAGAAATTGTAGATTATGAATATGTCCTAACATGATATATAAGCTTATAGCTATAAAAAAAATCAAGTTCAAGACAAAGGCAATGTATTATAGTTTAAGTGGGTTTTTGGTATATTTTAATATCAAGTACTATACATAAAATCCTGTGAATTGATAATATTTAATAACTACTATTCATTACTATAGCTTTTACTTTTTTTCCTTCCCTTTTTGTAAGACCCACTATTCTTCTTTAGCTTTTTGTTTATCTTATACTTTTTCCTTTTTATTCATGCTCCAATCTTTCATTTGAATTTTGAATTTCCTTTAAATCATTCTTCACCATTCACTCTAACCCCTCTCTCTTTCTCTTAATCTCTCTTTACTCTCATTTCTCACTATTCACTCTATACCCTTCTCTTTCTCATTATTCACTCATTTCTCACCACTGTCATTTCTCTCGATTTCTCTTCATTGCAGTGCTTAACCCTAATAAGAAAAAGCTCTTGCAATTTCTTTCATTTTCTTTAATTTTTTTTTTTCTTTTAACCATCATTTTTGCAGTGCCTACTTTGTGATTTGTGTTTGATTTTGTCATCTCTTTTTCTTTTGTCTATTCTTTTCTTTATTAGATTTTCATCTTTGTTTTTTTGTGTTTCATTTTGGTTTTTGATAATGGATGTAGGATCTTTGAGTTCTTCCTCAAATTTGAAAGCACAATCTTGGTGCCCTCTTCAGGAGAAGTTTATTTAGAGAAAGAAAGTCTCGAGAATATGTAGGAAACCTTCTTTCAAGCAATTTGAGTTGTTTTCCTTTTTACTCTGTAAATTATTTGTGTTTTATCTTATTCCAAATTTCAAGCGATTACTTTTGGTAATATAGTTTATAATATTCTCCATAAAGAATGTTATTCTTCTAAACCTTTCTCTGTTTCATTCGTATGTCTTTCATTGTTCCTTTCATTGTATAACAAAGCAGGTTATTTGAATAATGCTTTTTTGCTGCCCCAATTTCATATCATAGTGGTGAATTTTATTTGTAAAGTGTCTTTATCTTTTTTGTTATTTCCTTTTTCTTTGGGCCTTAATTTCAAATCACAGTGGCGAGTTTTATTTGAATAATGCTTTACCATTAAAAAGAATTATATTGCAATAATTTTACTACCTTATCTTCTTTTGTATATACTTCAAATTTAACAAGGAATTATAATGCTTTACCATTAAAAGAATTATAATGGCCCATCTTATTGGAATTTATTAATTCTTTTGTATATACTTCAAAAACTTTACTAGTATTACTGCTAATTTTGGTTTATATGTTGCATTTGTAAGTCATAATTTGACTCCTTTTATACATGAAAAGGCTATCCAATTTATTGATTTAAATGGCTACAAAATATCATTTACTCCATAAATGATGGTTCATACATATTTTGTTATATTTATACTACAATTTTGTTTATGATATATTACAAGATATGTATGATCAATAATGCAAGCAGTTGTCAAATAGAGAGGAGTAACTAATTGTGATGCTAAACATTTAGAATGAGATCAGTGAATTGGAGGGAAAAATAACAAATGGGTGTCATAGCAAGATCTTCACTTTGATGGGCTACATCATTCTTTAAGTGCATCACTTCAATAGATGGCTTGGAATATTTGTTGTAAATGGCTTTATCTTTTGTTTCTTTTTATTCTTAATTTTGTGATGCTATACTTAATTAAAGGTGTTATTCACTATTCTATTTTTCCTATTTTCCCTTCGATGACTATAACTTGGGTGCTTTTGCATTTTGATAAGAACTTTTTATTAGATTGAGGACTACTGGAGAGGAAGATAAAGAAGTTGAAGGGGTACTTAAATCTATATTCATTATACATCTTTTCCTAAAAAGATATTTCTAATCATAATAGCAATAAAGAGCTAAATTTGCATTTTGACCTTTTTTAGTCTTTAATGTAATGTCCGGTTTTTGTTAAATGACAAAAACATATATGTTTTCAAAGCAAGTTCCTTAAGATGAGTAATTTAAGGCCAAATAAAATTTGGATAAAATTTTAAATAATGGAAAATAAGAATTTGAGCATTGAGTTGCCTAGAAACTGCGGCTGCAATAATTCATAAAATTTATCGAAAGGCTAGTAATATTTTTGTAAATAAGTGCAATTTTGGAAAACACATAGGAAAGCTTTTTAAATGAAAGTTTTGAGTTTTACAGGGTTCTCAGAGGTGTTGAAAACCATGGGAAGCCCTGGGACAGTTAAAATCCCTTCGGTGTATGTTTTTCAACATCAGTTGACTCGAACTTTGATGGATTCATTTGGGAAGGTTTTAGCTCCGATTTGAGTGATTTCAAAGGCATTTTATGAAATTGGAAACCTAAATTTTATGATGAAAAAGACAGTTCTCAAAAAGGAGATAAAACGAAGGTAAAATGAAATTGCCACGTATGCAGGACGTAAATGCCATTTTTTAGAATAATTTACTATTGAATTTTCCTTTAAGAAAGGCGTCCCACTCTCTCACTCTCCTAACTGACTTGGTAGTTCGTTCAAAATAGAGATGAGTGTTGGAGAAGGAGACACACAAGGTGTAATATCCAGTCCTCTGAAAACTAAAGAAAACGTGAGAAACATAACATACAGTTTCTCCGTCAACGAACGAAACTTACCAGATACAAAAGGAAGTCCCCTAAAATGATGTAGTTAAGGTCCCAAAAAATTTGGAAAGCATTCTAGACTCCTACAAGTGAGAATCCCAAGCTCAGATGGAAAGAAAAATGGAGCTATAATGAAGAAACAATTTCTTATGAAAAGCTTACGAAACGTAATGGCATTTTCGTAATTTTGAGCAAATTTTGGAATTCACATAGGAGGGCTTTTTAAATGAAAATTTTAAATTCTCTGGGGTTCTCAGAGGCCTTGAAAACTATGGAAAGCCTCGGGACAGTTAAAACCCCTTCCGGTGGACGTATTCCAACATCGGTTGACCTGAACTTTGACCGGTTCGTTCAGTAAGGTTTTAGCTCCAAATTGAGTGATTCCGAAAGCATTTTATTAAATTGGGAACCTAAATATCATAATGGAAAAGACAGTTCTAAAAAAGGAGCTAAAATAAAAGAGAAACGAGAATGCCAAGAACGAAGGGCAAAATGAGAATTTTTGAAAAGTGTAACTTATTCCCACCTATATATATGATGTACCCTTCTTCTCCCTTCATTACACATGACCATGTTCTACCCAAAACTAGAAGAAAACCCTAGGGGATGAGGCACACAAGAGGACAAAGAAAAGGAGGAGAAATTCAAGGTAGAAAGGTATGGATTTTCATAGTTTTTCATGCTCTTTCTCTTCCAAACCTCTTCTCCTTCATTCTCCTTTATTTCTTATGATTATAATGAAGTATATGGGTCTGTTTTAAAGGAGAAATTGAGGAAAAAATTCGGATTTGAAGAGAGAAGCTCAAAGAACACAAGATTCAAGTGAGAAAAAGTAAGAAAATAAGGTAATTTCTCTTCTTATGGTTGTCATCTTTGGTTCCCTCTTCTTCCATTTTTCCCCACTTGAGAAAACCCTAGGAGGAGATGATTTTTAGGCAGAAACAAGCATGAATCTAAGGAAAAAGGGTGTGGAGATTAAGAATATGCAAAGAAAACAACAAAATAACCATTAGATTTCAAGATGCAAATTCTAGGATTTTGTATCCACCTTATAAAATTTGACCTTATGTGATGATTTCTAGGTATAATTAAGAGTTTAAATGAGTTCCTAAGATCCCTAAGATGCTCCCCACATGCTTTATCCTTCAAGAAAATAAAGAAATCTCCATGTAGCTCTCTCTACCTTCTCTCATGCATGGATGCGTGTTTAGCTTGTCTTAGAATGTGTGTATGTGTATTTTCAAGCCATGAAAAGTATGCTAGCATGATTTTATATGCCATGATTTCATGATGTCATGTTATTTTTTCAAATGAATGTATGATGTTTGATGAGTTTGCTTGAGTGTAGAGAGGCCAAGAACTCTTGACCATGGTGAGGATGAGCCAAGAACCATTGAGATTGGTTAAGACATAACAAAGAGTCTCCCAAAAGCAAAGTGGGCTCCCAAGAGTATGGTTGAGTCCAAAGCTCTCAAAGAATGGGTGAGGCAAGTCCAAAATCCATGAGGAGAAGTGTGAGGCCAATCTAAACGCTTGGTAAGCTCTTGAATGTTTTGTATGATGTGTTCATATGCCTAGCTTGCTTCTTGAATGTTCATGATTTGTATTATGTCCATGCATGCATTTTTAAGGCTTGCTTTGCATATATTATGTATGATTGAATGGGAAATGAGCTTTTGAGATTCTTTGAATCTCATTCCCTCCTCTCCAATGATCTCACATGCTAGGTGGACCAAGTGGATATGTTAATGGGAGCCAACAACATTGAAGGAAGAAAATTGACATCCATATGTCTAGCATTTTCCTTTTAAAGCCATAATGAACCATAATGATGCATATGAATGTTGTAAATGGCTTATGACCCTTGAGACATATGTAATTATGCTATTATATGAAGTAGAAATGAAAGTATGTGTTATATGAATGATGGAATGTGAATTGAGTATGTATGGCAAAGATGGCTTCATGAATGAGTTTATGGAAATGTGCATGGAATGGCCAAAATGAGATACATGGGGTTTGAGACCATTTGGATAGCTAACATGAGTCTTAAATGTGCTTTTAGACTTGCCCAAAAGGTTCCAAAGCCAAAGAAAAGCCATTTGGTAATCTTGGTATCCCAAATGGAGCCAAAATTAACCATAATAGAACCCTATATCACTTTTTGGCCAAATGAGTTGTTCTTGATCTAAGATTTGGCATGCCATTAGGTCTCATTAAAATCCTTTTGGAAAGATAAAGATCATAATTTTTGGAGGTCTACAGAATATTTGAGAATTTTTCAAAGTTGGCCCTTTTTCTGATTTTGGTCTGTTGCACTATTTATTTGGTCCAAAATTGAATTATGTCGCACGAGACTCAAATGATATCCAATTGCCATGAAATTTTATACAAAGAAACTAGACAATCACAGTGACTTGTGACAACTAGAAGTACCTCATTTGGAGGTCTAGAGAAGGAGATATAAATTTTTGAACTTTCTATCCAGTATCAGTAATCTTGCCCGACCAGAGGTATTGTTTCATTGAATTTCGAGGTTTGGGCTTAATGAACTGGTCTAGAGATATTTTTTATCTCTAGTTGACATCTATATATTTATAGATTGGTATTATTTGCATGAATTGGATTTTTTTGGAATTAATTGGACATTTTCAAATTTTTCTACAGAATTCCAAATTAGTTCCGGAATGCAGTCTGACCTTTGGACAATTTTGGATATCATACATCCTCTGTGATGGATGTTATGATCTGGGCATATTTTTATTATGAAGTAGACATCCATGGCTTCCTAGAAAGACCAAGATTGCATGATTTTAATTTTTTTAGATTTAGTTATGATTTTCCAAAATTTGACCAGAAAAGAGGCCAAATCTGGCCGAGAATGAACCTCCATATTTCATGCTCCATTTCGGTTTTCATGAATTGTGGGCATGATTTTATGATGAAAAGGAGTTTTATTGATGTAATTAAATATGGAAAAGTATATTATGTGCTCATACGGCCCTCATGACATTGAATGGAATTTTCATATGTAGCGCAACGTAAATTTAATCCATTATTTATATCCCATTTTCGTACAACTCCTAAGCAATGTATGTTATGGAGCATGTGAATTGCATGAGAAAGGATAGAAAGATATGGTATTACACAATGAGAAGCACAAGAGAAGGGAGAAGAAAGCCAAGAAAGATAGGTAAATTTAAGGAATTTCATGACTTTCTCTTCTTCAAAGTTGTTCTCCTCTCTTTGCTCCATCTTCTTATGGTTTTGGATGCTTAAATAGTTCTGTTTTGGCCTTGAACCAGTGGGGAACATTTAGAACATTCAAGGAGATGGATAGAGTAAAGGGAGAACCCTTTTGAAAGAACTTGATTCAAGGTAATTTTCTGGCAAGATGTTGCTTCTTCTTCCTTAGCTTCTTCTCCCATATTTCGACCTCATACAGAACCAAGAGAGGGGGGAGGTTTTTGACTTAGAGCAAGTATGAAACACATGAATTAGGCTATGGGAAAGTAGAGTGTGCAAAGAAATTGGAAGGAAGATCAATGAAATGCAAGAATGGAAAGTGCGAAGCTCTTGAATGGGATGTAAAAACTGATTTAATATATAAATTTTATTGCTTGTGTGAGTGTTTATTTGAGCTTCTATGACCTCTAGGAAGCCTCCCAAGTGTGTCTCCCATCAAGAAAAAAATCAAGAAGTCTATGAACTCTTCCTCCCCCTTATGTTTCGGCCTAGGCTAGTTAAACAGGTTAGGAAGTGTTTTAAATTGTTCTAGCCTTAGTTTAGGACTTCATATGATGATAGAAGATTGGAGGAACCCTTGGGAAAAATTTAGAAGGCCTAAAAGATGAATTGGTGTCTTATGTTTCATAATATGACCTAAAGAAGTAACATGTAGTTAGGCTCTTTATTTTAATTGTGTGATGACTCCAAGAGGCTTAAAAGGAGTCAAGAATCATATATGAAAGGAAAGAATAGAGCTTAGAATTTATTTGATGGGTGTTACTTTATTAGGTGTATTCTTGGAACCATAAAGGGGTTAATAGACAAAGTTAGTGTTTAAAGGAGATGTGTAGCCCTAAAATTAATTCCATGAACCTAATTAGCTTTTATAAATTGTGTTTAGGCCAAGAGAAATCATTTCCACACCTTTGTATGTGTCAGGCCGAGGAAGGGAGAGCAAATTCAAGAGAAAAAGTGTGTGGTTGCATCCAAGGTAGCTCACTCCTCCTTCTCTCATGCATGAATGTATGCTTGGCTTGTCTTTGAATGTGTGTATGTGTCTTTTTAAGCCATGAAAAGTATTCTAGCATGAATTTTATTCCATGGTACCATGATGTTACATTATGCTTTCATGTGATGTTTATTATGTGTGCTTGGATTTTCTTAAGTGTGGTGAAGCCAAGAGCCCTTAGCCATGGTGAGGATGAGCCAAGAATCCTTATAATTAGTTAAGACAAAGTAAAGAGTCTCCCAAAAGTGAGGTTGACTCTCAAGAGTAAGGTTAAGTCAAAAACCTCTTAAAGAATGGGTGAGGAAAGTCCAAAATCCACAAGTGAATGGGTGAGGTTAATCCACTTACTTGGTAAGCCTATGTATGCTATGTATGACTTGCTCAAATGTAAAAAAAATGTCTCTTGAATAATTGCACATGTCAATATGCCCATGTATACATTTGTAAGACTTGTTTTGCATCTTTTATGTGTGATTGAAAGGGAGATGAGCTATTGGGATTCTCTAAATCTCATTCCCTCCTCTCTAATGTTCTAACATGCTAGGTGGGCCAAGAGAACAAGGAAATGGAAGTCAACCACTTGAGAGATGAGAATATGACATCAAAGTATATAGATTTTGTTACTTTAAGGCCATATAAATGGTAATATTGTAATCTATGATTGTATATGTCCTATGATGTTATAAACATGTATAGTTATACTAATGTTTCATGTATAAATGAAATTTTAGGTTATATGTATGGAAATGTGTATTTTGGATATGTAATGGCAAATTAGCATTATAGAAATGCATGTATAAATGGAAGTGGAGAGGCCGAATTGAGATGCATGAGGTTTGGAACCACTTGGGCAATTTATGCAAGCCACATTCATGCTTTTAAACTTACCCAAGAGGTGCCAAATATCAAGGGAAGTCATTTGGACATAATTGGTATCTCATATGGACCAAACTTGACCATATTAGAAACCTATACCACTTTTTATCCAAATGAGCTCTTCTTGACCTAATATTTTTCATGCATTTAGAGCTTGTTAAGATCTTTTTGGGAAGCTAAAGTGTAGAATTTTTGGAGGTCTATGGAATATTTGATGAATTTTCAAAATTTTTTGAAATATTTCTGAAATTGGTTCAGGGTACTGTTCACTTAGGTCCGAAAATAAATTTTGTCACTTAGGGGGAAAATGATGTCCAATTGCCAAGGCATTTTATAGGGATAAACTAAAATTTCCCAGTGACTTGTGCCAATTGGAAGAACCTCATTTGGATGTCTAGAGAGGCAGATATGAATTTTTGAAATTCCTATCTAGTATCAGGCATCCAGACTGACCTAGGTTATTGTTTGATTATTTTTTGAGCCCTTGATGTATTTGGACTGGTCTAAAGTTATTTTTTCCTTTAGCTAACATTCGTAGCTTTCGAGATTGGTATCATTTACATGGATTGGATTTTTTGGGAATTAATTAGACATTTTTAAAGTTTATAGCAGAAACCTATATCAGTACCAATAACTAGCCAGACCTTTGCAATTTTTTGAATGTCAAACATCTTCTGTGTGATGTTTCATGACCTAGAAGTATTTTTGACATAAAGTAGACATCTGTAGCCTTCTATAATAATAAAGAATGCATAATTTTATTTTTTCTAGAATTAGTTACGAATTTCCAAAATTTATGACAGAAGTGGAAAAATTTTGGCCAAAATTGCAACTATGAATTTTATGTATTCCCTTGCCTTGCATGAGTTTTAGGCCACTTTCAGTGATGGAAATGAGTTGTATCTATATAATTAAATATGAGAATGTGATACATGAACTCACATGGTCCACGGGACACCGAATAAAAAATTTATACGCTACGTAACGCTAAAATATTCATTATTTTAATTACTTTTTTTTGCCTCCTATGTGAGATGCATTCTTCAAGGCATGAGAATAGCATAAGAGAAGCTAAGAAATTATGGTGTTACATTTAACATCTTGCATTATTTTGCTAGGTTGTAGAAAATGGGATTGAGGTTTTGGTTTGTGTGCAGTGAAAATTAGGAAAAAAGTTTTTTTTGGCATTTCAGCAGAGTTGCACAATACTGGGTTTCTTCCTCTCACACACAAGAAACTTTATCTCTAACACTAGTTTTCCATTTAGGTACAATATATTTGCTATTCTAACTTATTCATTAAAATAATTTAGGTCAAGTTCTTTAACATTCAAAAATGATTTGGGAATGAGTTTGGAATTATATAGCGAGGGAGGGACAATGGCATAATGTGTTGGTGTTTGCTGAAGTTAGTGAGAGTGAGACAGGGAAAAGGATAAAACATGGAGCAAGTGAAGGCCTCTATCGAACACTACAATATATATATGTCTTTTCTTAGAAAGTGAGGAGTTGACTTTTAGGACTAACCATGAATTAGGATGGGTCTAAACAAAGTTCATAAATTTATTAAGATAGATTTAGTATTTTTGATCCATTGATGTTAAAGAACTTATCCTAAATTATTTGTTGAAGGGTATTATATACAAAACTCCCTTTGCATATCATGTCCCTTTCAATCCATTGAACAATGTATTTTTTGAGCTCTCCTTAGTGATGTCATTCATTCCCAACTGAATAATTGTTAGGAACTTGCTTTTTGAGAAAAAATTAAGGAGAAAAGTTAACCTTTTCATTTTGATTTGTTACTATTTAATTATTATGAATGCCTAGTATATAGAGAAGCAGTCTAATATACCTTCATTAAGTGGTGCTTTTTTTTTTTCCGATATATGCAGTGCCTTAATTGAGGAAATGAACTTTAGGTTTTCAAGTAAGATTTGCTTAGAACATGCTACTAAGTGAACTTATAGATGATTTATTTTTTACTAGTTCCAAATGGCCATTTGCATTATTGTTGTTTAATTATCTCTTCTAGATCCTCTCTAAATGATGATTAACAGTAGCATCCTTTCTATGGTCAACCTTTTCTCTGGTAAGAGCCTTCTCTTAAATCTTTTTGCTCAGTCCTTGAGTTTCTTTTGCCATTTCTTTTTTTTTTTTTCCAACATCTTTTAATAGTGACACATAAACTTATGCTTTTGTTTGCTTATAAATATATTTAAGCTTTTTCTAGCTTTTGATATATTGTTTTTTATTCTACAAAATATCCATTTTGTACTTGAACTGTTCTTCTTTCTATCTTTCTTTTTGACTACAAATTTACTTAGTTGTTGTGTAGTCTTTTCTTTCCCTATGAACTTTATCTTCCTAAAAATCACTTTGAGCAACTCCCTTTTACCAACTTCTTGGCAGTCTCTATGTTGTTATATTTGTGGTTGGCAGGTTGGCAAAGACACCTAAAAATTCCATAGTTAAACATACCCTTTAAGATATTCATAGTTCTCATTTCATCAGCAGTTAACTTCTTTATTTTTTGAGATTGGACTAAACATTTCAGAGGCTTATGCTTTTTCCACTATTGATGGTTACTCATTAGATGTGTTTGTTGTTGATGGGTGGCCCTAGGAGGTATATTGAGAATCATTTGCTATCATTTGGCTAAGATGGATATATCATATTAAAAAAAGATAAGAAACTTTTACAAAGTTTAATGTCATTTACCTATGATTTTATTTTAAATGGCTACAATGCTTGTTGAAAAGCACACTTATAGAATCCAAATTCATTTAAGTCATGTTATAACTTGTACTCCTGGAGAAAGAAGTTTTGTTGATTGAGGCAAGGTAAGCATCTTAGTGTGTTCATAGATGACTACTCGACTGATGATCAGTGTAATATTCGATTTCTCCGTAAACGTACGAAACTCACTAGATATAAAAGGGAGTTTCCTGAATAAAATGATTTGAGGTCAAATAAAATTAGATGAATAATCTAGACATCAAATAATGAAGATCCAAGGCTAGAAATGCCCTAAAAATAGAGCCAGAATAACTAAACAAAATTTAACAAAATGTAGTGGCATTTTTGTAATTTTGGGTACTTTTTAGAAAATTTAAAGGAGAGATTTTTAAATGAAAAAAATTGAGTTTCCTGAGTGTAACATTTGGCCTACCATAAACGATGGAAATACATCAGTTATAAAAGGAAGTCCTTTAAAATAAATGAGTTGAGACTGAGTAAAATTAGGATAAAATTTTAAATAATGAAAAATAAGGATTTGAGGCTTAAGATGCCTAGAAACTCGAGCCAAAAGAGCTAAGAAAATTTGTGAAAGTAAGTTAGGGCATTTTTGTTATTTCTAAAAATTTTAGAAAACTCATAGGAGAATTTTTAAATGAAAAATTTGAGCTTTTTAGGGTTCTCAAAGGCCTTAAAAACTATCGAAACCCTTAGAATAGTTAAAACTCATCCAGTGAGTGATTTTAACAAATGGTTGACTAAAACTTTGACTGAACAATTTGGAATGGTTTCAAATTCAATCTAGATGAAACCAAAGGCATTTTATAAGTTAAAGGACCTAAATTTTATGATGAAAAAGATAGTTCTTGAAAAGAGTTGAAATGAGGCCAATCAGAGAAACTATTGTTTAAGGACTAAAATAAAAAATGAAAAGTCTGTTAACTTTACTTTTATGCTTCTTAAAACATGTTCCAGCCTGTCTTATCCTTCATAACCAACTTCCTCACCTTTCAAATAGAACCAAGGCAGAGGAGAAAGGTGCACAAGATGGAGGGAGGGAGGATGAGAGAAACTTAGCAAAAAGGTAAAAAAAAATCTAGTTTTTCATGCTCCTTCCTTCACTAAGCTTTTTCTCATCCTTCTTGTCTTCATTCCTATGGTTTTAATGGTTGACTTGGGACTAGTTTATGGTTGATCCAAAGGAGAGAACTTAGAATTTATAGGAAGAGCTTGTAACAAGTGAAAAAGGTCATGGAAAAGGCTTGGAATCAAGGTAACTTTCATTGCTTTCCTTGCATCTCCTTGTCTATTCCTCTTAGGTGATTTTTGTCCAACCATAGACCCAATCAAGGGGATATGAATTCTATCCAAATTAAGGTAGAAAGAAGGGTTATGGAGTGTGAGGATTGAAAATTCAAGTATGGGAACCTAGGGATTTTGAGACAATTAGCAAATTCTGAATTTTTCTAAGGATGTTTTGGCTCATGTAAGATCTTGAGTGAGTCCCTTAGACCTCTAGGAAGCCTCACATGTGCCAAATCCCTTGCGAAAAGCAAGCAAACCTATGGATGCTCCAAGTATGCTCATATCTCAGACTAAGTAAGACAATGGACCTAGAAAGTGTTTTAAATTATTCTAAGCCTAGAATGGGATTAGATATGATAGAGGAACATCAAAGGAAGCCTTGAAAAAAATTTAGAAGTCTTGGTTTGTCAGATGGAGATGTAGGCTCCATAATGAGACATGAAAAAGTAACTTATAGTTAGGCTCTTTAAAATAAATTTATGATGACTCCAAGGAGTCTAAATAGAGTCAAGAGACTTAAATTGAAGGAGAAAATGAAACCAAGATCATGAATTCCAATAGTTGCTTAATTATGCCTTATATGGAGCCATATTAGAGCCATATGAGAAAGTAGCTTTGTATAGAGCTTGCATAAGGCTAGAGCTTGTTCTTATAAGTGATTCATGTCTCATTTGATGTGTCTAGGCTAAGAGAATCAAGTAGCACTTAATTCCATGAGCTTGGCCAAAAAGAGGAAGACAAATTCAAGAGAAAAATGTGTGATATTGGCTCCAAGGTAGCTCTCTAACTTTTCTCACATGCATGGCTTAGATGTGGGCTTGTCTTTGAGTGCTTGTATGCATGTTTGAACTATGAAATGTCTTTTTAGCTCTTTCTTATTTGCTATGGTACCATTATGTATCTTGAAATGAGTTTATAAATGTGTTTTGACTTGAATGGATATGGTAAAGCCAAAATTCCCTTAGCATGGGTGAAGATGAGCCAAAAGTCCCTAAGATTGGGTGAGATAAAGTCAAAAGTCTCAAGAAGAGTGAGACTTAGTCAAAAGTCTCTTAAAAGTGGGTGAGCCAAATCCAAAAGTCTTTTGAAAGGTGGGTGAGGTTAGACTAATACCTTTGAAAGCTTATGTTTGATATGTATGAGCTCACATGATCAAGAAAACATTTTATGTATGTTCATGAGAAGCTTGTATGACCTGTATGCATTCTTTGACATTTTTTAGCATCCATTATATATGTTTGAATGGGTAAAGAACTATTGAGATTCTTCGAATCTCATTTTTCCCCATTTTCTATTTAACAATGTTTAGGTGAAACTCAAGGAAGTAAGAATGGATGTCAAGAAGCAAGAGTTGCCACACTTTGATAATAGAATAGCTTTTAATATAATGTAATGTCAAAGTATGTATGTATGAGTAGTTTATGGTATGTAAACTATTAAGTATGTATAAAAGTATGTGAATATCATGTATGAATGAAAATGAGAACCAAATGTATGTTTATATGGATTTTTGCCATTCATGTGCCTTGAGGATTATGTGTATAAAGGCAAGTAAAAAGGTTATTTTGAGATGCATGGTGAATTGGACCATTTTAGGTGCTCTCATAGGTAGCATTTGTGCTATGGAATGTGCCCAAATTGTTGTAGAGTTACTAGAATACCATTTGGTGCAACTTTGACCCATTTATAGTGTTAAAATTGGCATACTCTTGAGCGAAACCACAAACTGACCAAATGGAGTAGTCTTGGCATGAAATTTAGCCCACTTATAGAGCTTGTAACACCATAATATCTTAACTCCAATTCATCTTCCTCTAGGCTTGATTCCATATGATTTCCAAAGAAAATGACCAAAACCGTGGTATTTTATAACTTTAAGTTGGGGTTTAACCGGTCATATTTCGCCCCGTGGGTCCCGTGAACCCATCATTCACATCCTCTACTCAATTACCATTTATAAGACTTGTACATAGCCTTAAAAAACTTATAAATCACGGATATGAAGCCAAAAACCAAGAAAATGCAATTTCTCAAATGAGCCCAAAAGTCAGATTTTTGGCTCTAACTTTGGAAAATCATAACTAATTCTAGAAAAATGAAAATCAAGCAAATCATAGCTCTTTGAAAATATTTAGATGTTAAATTACCACTAAAAATAACTCCCAACCACAATCTCAGCGTTTGGACCATTTTTGACATCGAAAAAAGAGACAGATGTTTGGCTATCCCTGATACTGGTGCAGTTTACTATCATGAACTTTGAAAATTCGTAATTAATTTCAAAAAAATTCAATCTGGGTAAACTATACCAATTTTGGAAGCTACAGATGTTAACTAGAGGAGAAAAATAAGTCCAGATCAGTTCAGGAGCTCTTGGATCTCAAAAACTGATGGAATAATAATGAAGGTCGAAAAGCTTCTCTGATGCTGATATAGAACTTCAGAAAGTCGTTTCTCCCTCTACAGACCTCCAATTGAGGTGCTTCTAGTTGGTATAGGTCACTGTGGATATCTAATTTATGATCATAAAATTTCATGACAATTGGACACCATTTGGTCTATGAATGACATGAATTCATTTTCGGACTTATTGCACAGTACCATGACCAAACCATTAAAATTTCCAAACTTCAACAATTTGCCAAATATTCCCTAGACCTCCAAATATTACCCACCTTAGCTTCTCAAGAAGCTCTCAATAGACTCTAGAGGCATGCCAAATTTCATATCAAGAAGAGCTCATCTAGTCATACTTTGAGATAGTTCACAAAATTGGCGGTTTTGGCACCCACAATGGTTCATAATGGGTCCAAATGGCCTCCTACATGCTCTAGCATCTCTTGGGCAAGTTTGAAAGTGCAAACATAGCATATATGAATAGTCAAAATGATCCAAATCATTATACATTTCAAAATCACTATGCTACGGAACAAAATGCACTATCACATGCAAGCCACAAAAAGGCCAAATTTCACATTCTCATTACTTTGGCTCTTTACATAATTCATACATCATTTATACATATGTTTACATTTGCCCACATATTTACAACTCAAAAATAATAGGTGCATATTCATTTTGGCACCTCTTTACAACAAAAGAACCAAAAGAACTACACATTCCTCTAAGCATTCTCAACTAGACTCCCTGGTGTGCACTTGATTCTCCTTGAGCTCCACCTAAGATGTTAAGATGGGAGAGGGAAGGGGGTGAGATTCAGGGAATCTCAATAGCTCATACTCATTCAAGAAGCAATCAAGATATATAAACCAGTCAAAGCATGCAAACAAGTCACAATGACACAACATATGTGTTTCATGCTATGAATATCATATCAATGCCAAGAATAGGCTCTAGGGACTTTTGGTCTAGCCTCACCCGAGTTTTGGGACTTTTGGGTTGGCCTCACCCTTGGTTCAGAGACTTTTTGCTCCACCTCACTCGTCTCAAGGGACTTTCGGCACTACCTCACCCGAGCAATTTTTACAATTTATATCATAAACATATTGATATCGATGCATCAAGGCAACATCAAATGGCATGTCTCATTATACAAGTACATACATAAGCATACAATGACTATTACACATCTAAGAATGCAACAAGAAAGAGTAGAGAGCTACCTTATCGGCTAATACAAGTCTTCCCTTTCAATTTCTCTTCTCCCTTATTGATTTCACACTCACAACTAGATAGAGTTGCTTCCTTTGAACCTAAGCACAACAAAGAGCATGGGATTATTCTCTTATAACTCAAATAAACTCTCACAAAGCTAAAGGGACTCTTCATCGAAGCAAACCCCTACTACTCATGTAAGAAACTAGGGATTCTCTCTCTAGAATTTCACTCACTCTCCTTCCTCTCTCAAGCTCTCAAAAAGGAAATCAAAGAAGAAGAAATGAAGCTACATGAGCTCTACCATTCCTTAAGAGTGGTTTTCCACTTTCTCTCTTCTGAACCAAACCCAAATCAAATACTAAACCATAAAAAGAGAGGGCAAAGAGAGAATAATAACATGTTAGGGAGAAAAGCTATGGAAATCTCAAGATTGCTTACCTCTTTGCTTGTTCTCCTTCCTTCTCCAGGTCTCTCTCTCTCTCCACAGCCTTTTACTCTCTCTTAGTCAAAGCTTAGGTCGGTTTACAGAGAAAGGAAGAGTTTGGAAGGTTTAAAAAGTCAAATCTCTCTTTTCACACTTTTTCGGACTAACCCTCGCTATAGCGAGCCATAACCCTCGCTACGGCGAGCTCGTGTCAGTTCCAGACCTCTGCCTTCGCTATAGCATATGCTACGGTGAGCAACGTCCTGGTTTTTGTATGGAATGCCCGCACTCGCTATAGCTAAAAGTATTTTCGCTATAGCAAGAAGGCACTCTCGCTATATCTAGGCTATAACGAACAGGTACATTCGTTATAGTTAGGCTATAGCTAACAGACTTAGAAAATTTTCAATCTTCGAAAATTTTCAACTTTTCTTTTCTTTTTCTTGGTTGTTATAGAGCTCATCTATATTTTTTCATAGAGCTAGAGAGCACCTAATTTGGAGCTCTAGAGAATTTATTATGATTTTTCAAAGTTAGCCAAATTATGCAGAAATGATATGATTACTATTCATATAGTTAGTTTACGTTTCAGTATCACTCGTGGGCCAAATGAAGTCCAATGCCTATAAAATTTTACAGGCATAAAGTAGACATCATAAAATTTTCATAACCATTGAGATCACTCATTTGGAGCTCTATGGAGGGAGAACTGAATTTGTAAAGTTGCTTAATAGTGCTAGTAACGTAGCTTGACCTTTGGTAGTGTTCCATCAACTTTCGTGGGTTAAATACCATTTTCTTGATCAAGATTTATTTTCATTCATTAGTAGACATTTGGAGATTTCCAAAATGGTATGGTGTGGTTGATTTCAATTTTTTTAGAATTAGTTATGAATTTTTAAAATTTATATTAGAAATATGGATATGCCAATTTGAGAGCAAAACTTGATTTTTTTGATACATGGTTTCAAACCCAAGATATATGAGATGAATTGTAATGTTTATAACTTGAATGGATATTGTATGGATAAAAAATGATGTGGATGAGTTCACATGGTCCCTAAAGCCATTAATCATGAATATGGCCTCCCAAGTACTTAATTATCCATGTTTGAAAACATATGCTTCCTTATAAATGTTGTTCAATATCCCAAAGATGGATTGGGATAGATAATGGGACCATTTTATAAGGGTTAAGAAATTAAGGTATTATACTGGGGTTCTCAGAGGTCCTAAAAATTATAAGAACTCCTTGAATAGTTAAAATCCCTCTGATTTATGTTTTAGAACGATGGTTAACTCGAACTTTGACCTCTTCGTTCAAAAAGGTTTTAGATCCATTTTGAGTGATTCAAAAGGCATTTTATAAGTTAGAAAACCTAAATTTTATGATGAAAAAGACGATTCTAAAAAAAGAGTTAAAATTAGCTTAAAACGAAAGAGTAAAAAAAAGGGACATAAAGGGAATTTTTAAAGGACAATTTTAAGAAATTTTCTTCTTATAGGTGGTGTCCCATCCTTCCTCTACATTTAATCAAATTTACTTCCATCCAAAATAGAGGAGAGTTTAGCCATGAAGCATGCATAAGAAGAGGGGAAGAGGAAGAAGAAAAGCCTTGTGAAAAGGTAAGGAAACCATAGAATTTCATACTTCTTCCTTTACTAATCATGTTTTCCTCATTCTCCTATTTCTATCTATGGTTTTAATGTTTGATATGGGGCTATTCTAGGATTGGTCTAGAAGAGAGAACTTAGAATTTCAAAGAGAAGATTGAAACAATGGAAAGAACTCTTGAAAAGAGCTTAATACAAGGTAATTTTCCTAGCTTTCCTTGTATCTCTTTGTTGTTCTTCAAAAGGGTGAATTCGGATAGCCCATAGCCCATCCAAGAGGAGATGAATTCTGACCCAACCAAGGAAGAAACATAGGTTTTGGAGTGTGAGGAATAAGAATATGCAAAGGAATTCAAATAAGATGCATTAGAACTCAAGTTAGCAAGACTAGGGATTTTGTTACACCATGATATGTAGAAATCTTTTTAATGATAATTTAGGTTGTCTAAGAGTACGAATAAGTTCTTAAGACACCTAGGAAGCCTCTCATGTGCCAATTCTCTAAGGAAAATGAAGCAAATTCCATGGGTGCTATATGCTTGCATAGTCTCGGCCAAAATTGAACCATGTACCTAGGGAGTGTTTTAAATTGTCCTAAGGCTAGGAAGGGACTAAATATGATAGGAGAACACCAAAAGAAGCCTTGGAATAAATTTAGAATCTATATTTTGTGATATGGAGGTTTAGGTTCCGTTTTAAGACATTAAGAAGCAACTTATAGCTAGACTCCTTTAAATGAATTTGTGATCATTTCAAGGAGTCTAAATAGAGTCTAGAGACTTAGATTGGAGAAGAAAATGGAGCCAAGATTATGAATTCCAATAGTTGCTTCATTATGTCTTGTATGGAGTCATTATGTAGTCATATGAGAAAGTAGCCCTCCATAGAGTTTGCACAAAGCTAGAGCTTGTTCCTATAATTGAAACATGTCTTATTTAATGTATCTAGACCAAGAGAATCAAGTGCCACTTAGTTGTATAAGCTTGACCAAAAAGGGGAAGAAGAGTTCAAGAGAGAAGTGTGGTATTCTTACTTCAACGTAGCCCTTTAACCTTTCTTTCATGCATTGCTTGGATGTTTATTTATCTTTGAGTGCTTGTATGTATGTTTGAACTATAAAAAATGTTCCTAGCTATTACTTTCATGTTATGGTACCATTATGCTTCTTGAAATGGGTTTATGTATGCAAAGTGGCTTGAATGAGTTTAGTTATCCAAAAGCCCCTTAGCATGGATGAGGATGAGCCAAAAGTCCTTAAGAATAGGTGAGACAAAGCCAAAAGTCTAAAAAAAAAGTAAGACTAAGTCAAAAGTCCCTTAAAGTCGGTGAGGTAAATCCAAAAGTCTCAAGGAAGATGGTTGAGGCTAGACCAATGCCTTTAAGAGCCTATGTGTGACACCATAATTTTCTGGTTCAATTTATGCTACTTCCATGTCTCATGTCATGAATTTTACAAGAGGGTAGGAGAAATGACATTAAAATAATGCATTATTTAGCGTTGCATCGCGTATAAAATTTTTGTTCAGTGTCTTGTGGATCATGTGAGCTCATATATCATATTCTCATATTTAATTACATAGATACAACTCATTTCCATCACCAAAAGTGCCTTAAAACTCGTGAAAAACAAGGAGATACAAAAAATTTATACTTGCATTTTGGGTAGAATTTCCTCTTTTTTGTCACAAATATTAGAAAATCATAACTAATTCTAAAAAAATTGAAATCATACATTCTTGATCATTATGGAAAGCTACACATGTTTAATTTATGCTTAAAATATGTTCAGGCAATGAAACATAACACAGAAGGTGTTTGATATTCGAAAAGGTCCAGAGATCTGGCTAGCTACTGGTACTGTCATAGCTTTCTGCTCCAAACTTAAAAAATATCCAATTAATTCCAAAAAATTCCAATCTATGCAAATGATACTAATCTAGAAAGGTACAGATGTTAACCAGAGGAAAAAAATAACTCTAGACTAGTTCAGGTATGCCTAGACCTCAAAATCTAATCAAACAATACCTGAGGTTAGTTTGAGCTCCTGATACTGGATAGAATCTTTAAAAATTCATATCTCCCTCTATAGACATCCAAATGAGGTGATTTTAGTTGGAACAAGTCACTGGGAATGTCTAATTTCTCCATATAAAATTTTGTGGCAATTGGACATCATTTGGGCCTTGAGTGACAGAAATCATTTTCAGACCTGAGTGAATAGTACATCAGACTAGAACCAAAATTTTTTCTAACTTTGAAAATTCATCAAATATTCCATAGACCTCAAAAAATAATGTTCTTTGGCTTTCCGAAAATCTCTTAACAAGCTCTAATTTTTTACCAAATCTCAAATCAAGAAGAGCTCATTTGGACAAAAAGTGTTATAGGTTTCTAATATTGTCAATTTTTGCTCCATATAGGATACCAAAATGTCCAAATGATTTTCTTTGATGTTTGGCATCTCTTGGGCAAGTCTAAAAGCATGATTATAACTTGTATAAATTGTTCAAATGGTCCTAAATCTCATGCATCTCAATTTGGCTGTTCCACTTCCATTTATACACTAATGTATCAAATTTTCAAGAAGCAAAATTTGCCATTTCATATTCAATATACATTCTAATGGTCACATAACATAATCTCTCATATTTACATCACATATATACATAATTATACATGTTCAAGAGGTCATGGGTCTTATGCAATAATAGATTACATTAATTATCATTCATAAAGCCTCAAAGTAGCCAAATCCATGCACTTTAGTGTCACGCTCTCATTTCTCATGTGGTTGACTTCCATTCCCTTGCTCATTTCTCATTTCTCATGTTAGAACATTGAAGAGGAGGGAATGAGATTCAAAGAATTCCAATAGCTCATCTCCCTTTCAATTAGGCATAAAAGATGCAAAACAAGTTTTACAAATGCATGCATGGGCATATTGTTATGTGCAATCATTCAAGAAGCATTTTCAACATTTAAGCAAATCACACATAGCATACAAGGGCTTGTCAAGCAAGGCCTCATCCATTTACTTGTAGATTTTGGACTTGCTTTATTCATTCTTTAAGAGGTTCTTAGATTCAACCTTGCTCTTGGGAGTCAACCTCACTTTTGGGAGACTCTTTACTTTGTCTCAACCAATCTTAAAAGTTCTTAGCTCATCCTTACCATGGCTAAGGATTCTTGGCCTCACCACATTCAAGCAAACTAAAACAAACATCATGAATATCATTTAGAAACATAATGCATCATCATGGTACCATGGAGTAAGAGCTCATGCTAGAACATTTTTCATAGCTTAAAATACACATACACACATTCAAAGACAAGTAAGGCAAGTAATCATGCATGAGAGAAGGAGGAGTAAGCTATGTAACACTATAAATTCTAGCTCATTTCATGCTTTTAAAAGGCATAATATCATGAACTATATAGGTTTCCCATAAAAAAAGCAAGAAAAATGGGATCATTTTCGTGTTGCGTCATATCTAAAAATTTGCAATTAGTGTCACGTGGACCGTGTGAGCTTATACTATATATCCTCATATATAATTTCATCATTACAACTCATTTGCATCTTAAAATCATGCCCACAACTCATGGAAACCAAAATGGAGCTCAAAATAAGCAAGTATATTTTTGGCCAGATTTGCTCCATTTTCTGACCAAAGTTTGAAAAATCATAACTAAATCTAAAAAAAACAAAATCATGAAATCTTAGTCATTCTAAGAAGCTATAGATGTCTACTTCACACTAAAATTATGCCCAGACCATAACAGCCATCACAGAGGATGTTTGACATCCAAAATGGTCCAAAGGTAAGAATGCATTCTGAAACTATCACAGAATTCTGCATAAAATTTTGAAAATGTCCAATTAATTCCACAAAAATCCAATTCATTCAAATGATACCAATATGGAAAGATGTGGATGTTAGTTAGAGAGAAAAAATTATCTCCAGATGATTTTATCAAGCCCATACCTTAGAATTCAATGGAACAGTACCTCTGGTTGGGTAAAATTACTGATACTGGATAGAAATTTCAAAAATTCATATCTCCCTCTCTAGACTCTAAATGAGGTGGTTCTAGTTGGCACGAGTCACTGTGATTATCTAGTTTCTTTGTATAAAATTTTGTGGCAATTGGACATCATTTGAGCCTCGTGTGATAGAATTCAATTTCGGACCAAAGGAATAGTGTAGCAGACCAAAACCAGAAAAATTGCCAACTTTAAAAATTCATCAAATATTCTATAGATCTCCAAAAATTATGATCTCTAGCTTCCCAAAAAGCTCTCAATGAGACCTAATTGCATGCAAAATATCAGATCAAGAATAACTCATTTGGCAAAAAAGTGATATAGGGTTCCATTATGGTCAATTTTAGCTCTATATAGGGTACCAAAGTAGCCAAATGGATTTCCCTTGGTCTTGGCACCTTTTGGGCAAGTCTAAAACTACATTTTAAGACTTGTGTGAGCTGTCCAAATGGTTCCAAACCTCATACATCTCATTTTGGCCTCTTAACCCACACTTATGCACATTTACATCAAACTTTCAAATTACATACTTTGGCATTACATACTCAAATTCCATTCTAAAGGTCATACCTCATATCCATACATTTATACATCACATAATATCATGTTTACACATGTCTCAAGGGTCATAAACCATTTATAATATTATATACATCATGAAGTATCATTATGGTTATAAAAAGATAAGAACTAGGTATATGGTTGTCAATCTTTCTTCTTCATTGTTGTTGGCTCCCATTGCCATAGCTACTTGGTTCACCTAGCATGTTAGAGTATTGAAGAAGAGGGAATGAGATTCAAAGAATCCCAATAGCTCATCTTCCATTCAATCATACATAATATGTGCAAAACAAGCCTTACAAATGCATGCATGGAGAAAATGAAAACCATAGACATTTAAAAAGTAAGCTTGGCATATGAACAAATTATACATGACATTCAAGAGTTCACCAAGTTTTTGGATTGGCCTCACACTTCTCCTCATCGATTTTGGACTTGCCTCACCTATTTTTTAAGCACTTTGGACTCAACTATACTCTTGGGAGCCCACTTTACTTTTGGGAGACTCTTTACTTTGTCTCAACCAAGCTCAAGGGTTCTTGGCTCATCCTCACCAAAGGGAAGAGTTCTTGGCCTCCCACACTCAAGCAAACTCAAACAAACATCATGTACTCATTTGGAAACATAACATGGCATCAAGACTCATGACATACAAAGGCATGCTAGCATACTTTTCATAGCTTGAAAATACATATACACATATTCTAAAACAAGCTAAACACACATCCATGTATGAGAGAAGGTGGAGAGAGCTACCTTGTTTACAATCACACACTTTTTCCTTGAAATTCAAGCTTCCTCTTTTGGCCACACACCTATAAATTAGTAGAGATGGTTTCTTTTAGCCTAGATACAATTTATGGATGCCAATTAGGTTCATGAAACACATTCTAAGGCTACATAACTTAATGAAATACTAGATTGCTCTATAGGCTCCATTATGGTCCATAATTGTACCTAATGAAGCAAAACCCCTCAAATGATTTCTAGGCCTCATTATTTCCTTTCATATATGATTTTTGACTCCTTTTAAGCCTCTTGGAGTCATCATATCATTAAAAAAAAGGCCTAGCACTATGTTGCTTCTTTAGGTCATAATATGGAACCTAAAGCACTAAATCACTTTTTGAGTTCTAAATTTTTTCCAAGGCCTCCCTTCATTTTCATTCATCAAATATGACTCAAGAATAGCCTTAGAAAAATTTAAAACTCTCCTTAGCTATGGAATCTCACTTTGGCCGAGACTATGGAGCTTAATGGCTTCCTTGGAATTTGCTTGGTTTTCTTGAAGGAGGAAGCATGTGGGGAGCATCTTAGGGATCTTAGGAGTTCATTTAAACTCTGAATTAGACCTAGGAATCATCATATAAAATCAGATTTGGGAAGGTGCACACAAAACCCTAGAATTTGCATATTAAAATCTAATAATTTTTTGATAATTTCCTTTGCATATTCTTAATCTCCACCCCCTTTTTCCTTAGATTCATGCTTGGTTTTGCCTAAAAATAATCTTCTCCTAGGGTTTTCTCAAGTGGGGCGAAATGGTGGAGAAGGGAACCAAAGATGACAACCATAGGAAGAGAAATTACCTTGTTTTCTTGCTTTTTCTCACTTGAATCTTGTGTTCTTTGAGCTCCTCTCTTCAAATCAAAATTTTCCTTTAATTTATCCCTTGAAATAGATTTATAAACTTCATTTTAATCATAGGAAACAAAGGAGAATGGAGGAGAAGAGGTTTGGAAGAGAAAGAGCATGAAAAACCATGAAAATCCATACCTTTCTACCTTGAATTTCTCCTCCTTTTCTTCCTCCTCTTGTGCGCCTCATCCCCTAGGGTTTTCTATGGTTTTGGGTAGAACATGGTCGTGCATAATGAAGGGAGAAGAAGGGTGCATCATATATATAGGTGGGAGGAAGTTACACTTTTCAAAAATTTCCATTTTGCTCTTCATTCTTGGCATTTTCGTTTCTCCTTTGTTTTAGCTCCTTTTTAAGAACTGTCTTTTCCATTATAAAATTTAGGTTCCCAATTAAATAAAATTCTTTTGGAATCACTCAAATCAGAGCTAAAACCTTCCCAAATGAACCTGTCAAAGTTCAAGCACACTGACATTGGAAAACGTCTACCAAAAGGGATTTAACTATCCCGGGGCTTTCCATGGTTTTCAGAGCCTCTGAGAACCCTGAAGAACTCAAAAATTTCATTTAAAAAGCCCTCCTATGTGAATTCCAAAATTTGTTCAAAATTACGAAAATGCCATTACGTTTCGTAAGCTTTTTGTAAGAAATTATTTCTTTATTTTAGCTCCATTTTTTCTTTTGTCTGAGCCTGAAACTCTCATTTTTAGGAGTCCAAAATACTTCCCAAATTTTTTGGGACCTTAGCTACATCGTTTTGGGGGACTTCCTTTTATATCTGGTGAGTTTTGTTCATTTATGGAGAAACCATACGTTACGTTTCTCACGTTTTTTCTTATTTTCAAAAAACCAAATATTACAAGCTACCTTGGATGCAACCATACACTTTTTCTTTTGGATTTCCTCTCCCTTCCTCAGCCTCACGCACATAAAAGTGTGGGAATGATTTCTCTTGGCCTAAACACAATTTATGGAAGTTAATTAGGTTCATGAAATTAATTCTAAAGCCACACAACTTGTTTAGATTCTAGCTTAACCTATAAATCCCTTTATGGTTCCAAAAATGTACCTAATGAAGCAACACCCATCAAATAAATTCTAGGCTCCATTCTTGCCTTTCAAATATGATTCTTGACTCCTTTTAAGCCTCCTGGAGTCATCACACAATTAAAATAAAGAGCCTAACTACATGTTGCTTTTTTAAATCATATTATGGAACATAAAGCACCAACTCATTCTCTAAGCTTCCTAATTTTTTTCCAAGGTTTTCCCTCATATTCATTCATCATATATGACTCAAAAATGGGCTTAGAAAAATTTAAAACTTTCCCTAGGTACACAAACCCCTTTAGGCTGAGGCTATGGAGGATTTTGGCTTCTATGGAGTTTGCTTTGTTTTCTTGATGGAGGAAGCACATGGGGAGACTTTTAGGGATCTTAGGAGCTCATTCAAATACTTATTTAAGTCTAGGAATCATTGCATAAAATCAGATTTTGCAAGAAACACTTAAAACCCTAGAATTTGCATCTTGAATTTCCATGGTTATTTGTTAATTCTCTTTGCATATTCTTAATCTTCACACGCTTTTTCCTAAGAATCACCCTTGGTTCTACCTAAAAACCAAGCCCTCCTAGGACTTCTTGAGTGGGGCAAAATGGGTAGAGAAGGGGAGCAAGGGGTAGCAACCATGGAAAAAAATTACCTTATTTTTTCTTGTTTTCTCACTTGAATCTTATCTTCTTTGGCCTCCTCTCTTCAAATCCGAATTTTTCCTTTAATTTCTCCCTTAAAATAGATTTATAAACTTCATTATAATTATAGGAAACAAAGGAGAATGGAGGAAAAGAGGTTTGGAAGGAAGAAAACATGAAAAACTAGCAAAATTTCTTACCTTCAAGCCTTGATTTCTCTTTTCCTTCTTCTTCCCTTGGTGCACCACTCTCTTAGGGTTTCTTTTCTGGTTTAGGGCAGAAAAATATGAGGCTAAGTGAATGGGAGAGTGGGGCGCCTCCTATTTATAGGTGGAGGAGAATAGCTTTTTTAAAAATTCCTATTTTGCCTTTCATTTTTGGCATGCTTGTTTCTAATTTGTTTTAGCTCCTTTTTGAGAACCATCTTTTTCATTATAAAATTTAGGTTCCTAATTTAGTAAAATTTCTTTAGAATCATTCAAATCAGAGCTAAAACCTTCCCAAATAAATTTGTCAAAGTTCACGTACACCGATGTTAAAAAATATCCATCGGAGGGGGTTTAACTATCTCGGGGCTTCCCATAGTTTTCAGAGCCTTTGAGAACCCCAGAGAACTCAAAACTTTCATTTAAAAAGCTTTCATATGAGAATTCCAAAATTATGAAAATGCTATTACATTTCGTAAGTTTTTCGTAAGAAATTGTTTCTTCATTCTAGCTTTATTTTCCTTTCTATCTGAGTCTAGAATTCTCATTTTTAGGAGTCTAGAATGTCACTCAAATTTTTTAGGACATTAACTAATTCATTTAGGGGGACTTGCTTTGAAAATATGTCCGTTTTTGTCGTTTAACAAAAACTGGACATTATACTATGTTTACTATGTATGAGTTTCTATGACAAGATAAATGCTTTATGTCTATTCACTAGTAGCTAAAATGCCATGCATGCACTCTTTGACATGTATATGTATCCATTATGTATGTTTGAAAGGGTAAAAAGCTATTAGAATTCTTTGAATCTCACCCTTCCCCATTTTCCATCTAACCATGGCAAGGTGAAGTTCAAGGAAGCAAAAATGGAAGCCAAGGAGCATGATATGTAACACTTTAACAATAGAATAGTTTCTCATGTAATATAATGTCAAAGTATGTATGTATGAGTAGTTTATGACATGTAAACCATTGAGCATATATAAAAGTATCTAAATATGATGTATGTATCAATGTGGAAGCTAAATGAATAAGAATGTGAGTTTTTGCCACTCATTTACCTTTATGTCCATGTGTATGAATGAAAGTGGCAAGGTGAAAATGAGCTCTATAATGATTTGGATCATTTGGCATGCTTTTATATGTTATAATTATGCGTTTAGACTTGCTCAAGTGGTTGTAAGAAGGTTAGAAGAGCATTTGGTGCCTAATGATATCATCTTGGAATTCAAAATTGACCAAATGGTGAGTTGAACCAAAGTCTAACCAAATGGATGGCCAGAAAGTAGTTCTTATCTAGGGCTTTTCACGGAACTAAAGATCACCCAATTTGGAGCTCTAGAGAATTTATTATGATTTTTCAAACTCGGTCAAATTATGCAGAATTGGGATGGTTACTGTTTATTTGGTCAATTTTCTTCTCTATGTCACATATGAGACAAATGAAGTCCAATGATTATGAAATTTTGTAGACATAAACTAGACATCATAAGCTTTCTGTAGCCACTGAGAGCACCTCATTTGAAGTTATGTAGAGGGAAAACCAAAATTTTAAAGTTGCATGATAATACCAGCAATGTAGCTCGACCTTTGGTACTATTCAATCAATATTTGTGGGCTAAATGCCATTGTCTTGCTCTAAAATTATCTTTAGTTAACATCCATAAATTTCCAAAAAGCTATCACATGCATGATTTTAATTTTTTTAGAATTAGTTATAAATTTTCAAAGTTTATATCATAAATCTAGACATGCCAACCGAAGAGCAACTTCCATTTTCTAGTTATGACTTGAATGGATATGTTATGGATAGGAAATAATATGGATGAGTTCACATGGTCCTTAAGGTCATGAATCATGAATATGGTCTCCTGATCATGCAATTATCCATGCTTAAAGTAAATGCTCCCTTATAAATGTGCTCTAATATGCATGAGATATATTGAGATAGCCTATGTGACCATTATGTAAGGGTTAAAAGGTTAAGGTATTTCAATTAGTATTTCAAATCTTCTTTCCTTGTTGCTTACTTGCCAAAATATTTCATACTCATATTCTCTCCTTGATTTTAGTTTTGTATGCTTACAATGATTTATGTATAAGTTACATTGGGGTTGGTTTCAAAGTTAGGTGTGACCCATTCAACAATTAGCATCTTTTGTTGTTAAGCTTGATCTAGCAGGTGTCAATTGTGGACCTAATATTTAGAATATATTAGTTATGCCTCTTTGCTTGTGTATTATACATGATTCAACATTCTTATCATTTATTTTTTTTAATGAGTGTTATCATTTCTTTTTCTTTTTCTATAGGTACTTTAAATAGGTTAGATAAATTTGTCTCAGTCTGGAATTGATTTAAGTAAATGTATGTGATTAGCATGTTAAATTTTAAAAATCTTCTTTAGTTGTTGTTTATTTTATACACTGTTCATGGAATGCGTAATAGAAATAGGATAATGAAATTGTTATTCAAAGTTGAAACCTATTCATGTTATGTTACTTTTATTTTCTTGTGAGCCAATAGGACACCATCAATTTTGAAACTCTTTTGTGATTTTCTTTGCTTTGTTTCTTAATGAAGTGGCTATTTTGATTTGGATTTTAATGTGCCTTAATTGTGTTTCACTTTAGGTTTATATGTTAAAGCTGATAATGTTGTGAAATTAATTGAGAGTGCGAAATGCCTTTTCTTTCCTTTTCGTTGTTAATCTAAAAAATTAAAGCATATATTTTAGTGTATTGGCTTCCTTGATAAATTTAAAGTTGAATTTGATAGTATTGAGTATGAAATTGAATTAAACTCTATATAGGCAACCAAAAATACGAAATAAATTTTAGAAAAACAAAAATACTCTTTTTTTTTAAATTAAGAAAACTTTTAGTAATGACTAAAATTACTATTGAAAGTACCTTTCTATGGTGACACTTAAGATTCCCAATAAGAGGTAAGTCCCATTTTAGTGGCAATTATTGTTGCCACTGAAAATGCTTTTTAGTGGTGACCTCATAGGTTGTCATAAAAAATGTACTTTTAGCGATAACTATTATTGCCACTAAAAGTCCTCCTTTTGTGGCAAATTTTTGTAGGAGCCAAATTAATAGAGCTTCGGTGGTGACCTGATTTAAATGTTGGTGGTAATGATGAAATAGATTATGATGATAATATTAATGCTGTTGAGGAACCTCAAAATTTAGAAGGCTATAAATTTTTTGACTTCTTACATGTACATCAGTAACAACTATGGTCAAGGTGTAATAATTAGACTAAGCTGTTTGTTGTTATGAGAATATAAAGTATTAAATCTGATAATAATATGTCACAATAGGGTTTTAATTAGTTTTTAAGTCTTACGAAAGATAGTTGCCTACTTGATTGTCTTGTACCTCAAAATTGGTACAAAATAAAGAAGCTATATCAAAAGTTAGTCTATCTACTCAAAAAAGTTGATGTTTGCATTAATGGATGTATGTTGCATTACAAAGATGACATAAATAAGGCAATGTATACATTTTGTGGAGTACCTTGATATAAAATTAGTTGACTTAGTCAAAGATAAAGTTTTAAGGAGGTTCCAATAAGATGAATGCATTATTTATCAACAACCCTTGGATTGCAAAGGCTTTATGCATCAATGAGTTTTGCTAAGCTTATGCAATAACATTAGAATAACAGAAGATGTGAAGGTATACTATGTCATCCTTTAGATGGAGAACAAGGTAAAATTTAGATAAGGTCTATCCCGATTTTCCCATGGAACCATGAAATGTTATATTGTGCTTATGTACAGGTGAGTTTATTCCTTATAGTCAATCTACTTCACCATATTCATGTTACCTTGTGATGACTACTCCTTACAATATTCCTTCTAGATTGTGCATGATTGCTTCTAACTTTTATTTGTCTTCAATCACTCTTAGACTATAAAATCCTAAGATTAAGATTGATGTATTCTTGCAACAATTGATTGATGAGTTAAAAATATCATAAGAGGAAGGATTATCAACCTATGATGTTTCAAAAAAGAAAATTTTCCATATGAGAGTAACATTAATATGGATGATAAATGCCTTTTCAATATATGGAAGGTATAACATCCGAATTTTCATAGATGCGAGAACTCAAGTTTTTAGAATTTTTTTAAGTCTCCTCGCTATAGCTAGGATACTTGTTCATTATAACTAGGATACTTATTCGCTATAACTAGGGTGCCAGTTCATTATAGTGAGTTCGTGGCCATACAAAATCCAGGGAATTTCTAACAATAGCGCAAGCTATGGGAAGAACAGCTAGGAAACTCACAATAGTAGGAGGTTTCTCTTGCTGTGGTGAAACTTGATTAAGAAAACACCAAGAAAGAATTTTTAAATGGAAAATTTGAGTTGTCTGGGGTTCTTAAAGGCTCTAAAAGTTATAGGAACCCCTAGAATGATTTAAATCTCCTACGGTGTATATTTTCTAATGTTGGTTGACTCAAACTTTGACCAAATAGTTCAGGAAGGTTTCAAATCCAAATTGAGTGGTTCTAAAGCCATTTTATAGGTTGGAGAACCTAAATTTCATGATGGAAAGATGGTTTTCAAAAAGGAGTTGAAATGAGCTTAATGAGACAAAACCAAGAAATAAGGACTAAAGTGCAAAATGAAAAGTCGCAAAAAGTTGAAACCTAACTTCTTAAAACGTCTAGAATTTGCTCCTTCTTCTAACCAACCATGTTATGCCCAAATAGATAGAGAAAGACCAGGGAGAGAGATGCATCAAAGGAGGAGAAGAAGAGGGAGAAAGACAAGACAAAGAGGTAAGAAAAATGAAGAATTGTTATGGTTCTCCTTTCCTTAATGTTATTCCCCTCTTTCCCACCTTTCTCCCTATAGTTTTTATGTGTGATATGGTGCTACTTTGGGTCTGATTTATAGGGAGGAAGATAGAGTTTGAAGGAGAGGAGAAAACTAATAGGAAAAGCTCTTGGATTAAGCTAGAATTAAGGTATGTCTCCTTGCTCTTCTTGTTTCCTTCCCTTATTCCTTCCATGGGTGAGTTTGGCCAAGTAGAGAATAACTAAGAGGGAGATAATTCTGACCAATAACAAGTATGGAACTTAGGATTTAAGGAGTGGGAAATAAGATTATGCAATGAAACCTAAAGGAAAACTATGGAAATTCAAGTTAGCAAAGTTAGGAAGTCATGAATATATTGCAAAATCTGACTTTCTCCAAGAGTTTCCTAGGTTATAAGAGAGTGTAAACGAACTCCTAAGACCCCTAGGGAGCCTTCCAAGTGCTTCTTCTATCAAGGCAATAAAGAGAATTCCGTAGGAGCTCAAGAGCATGTGTGTCTCGGCCAAGAGGGTCTTACATACCTAGGGAGAATTTTAATTTGTTCTAAGGATAGAATGGGGTTAGATATGATGGAAGAATATGAGAAGAGACCTTGGAAATAATTTAGAAGCCATAAATAGAGAGTTAGAGGTATGGGTTCCATAGTATGACTTAAAAAAGTAACATGTATCTAGGCTCTTAGGAATGATGATGTGGTGGCTCTAAGGAGTCTAAATAGAGTCAAGAGGCCTAGATAGTGGGAGAAAATGGGGCAAAGACCAAGAATTTTCATAGTTGCTTCTTTAGGTCTTAAATGGAACTATAATTGAATCACAAGAGGGAGTAGGCTTCCTTAATGTGTGAGTGGTGTTAGAAAAAAGTCTTAAGAATGTAATTGGATCTTAATTGATGTGTCTAATCCAAAGGAATCACCCTCCACCTACTTCCAAGTGTGCAACCCTATGAGAGGGAGAAAACATAAGAGAAAAAGTTGCATTCCATGCTTCAAGGTAGCTCTTTAATCTTTCTCACATGCATTTATTGATCTATTACTTGTCTTGGTTTGCTTGTATGTGTGTTTAAATTATGTGAATGGATTATAGCCATTGTATAGCCATTGATGTAGAGTATTGGTACCTTGACATACTTGGTAAAGGCAAAGGTCCTTGAGAAGGGTGATAAGGAGCCAAAAGTCCCTAAAAAAGGGTGAGATAAAGCCAAAAGTCTCAAGAAAGAGTAAGGCTAAGTCAAAAGTCCCTAAATGTGGGTGAGGCAAATCCAAAAGTCCCAAGAACTTGGATGAGGCCAAACCAATAACCCATAGAGCCTATGTTGAGTTGTATGAGTTGAATTGACATGAGAAAAGTAGCTATGCATGATTTTAGAAGTGATTGAGGCATGCTTTGCATTCCTTGGCCTGTACTTATATCATGTATGTATGTTTGAAAGAGTTAATAGCTACTTAGATTCTTAGAATCTCACTCTCTCCTCTCCAATGTCTAACCATGTCTAGGTGAGCTAAGTAGGCCAAGAAATGAAGGCCAACCACCTTGAAGAAACAAGATTGTAACATGTGTATAGCAAAATGGACCTTTTATTTGTATTTTAATGTCAAAATTTGTAATTATAAGATGTATCTATGATGTAAGTACTTGAGCAAGTCCAATTACATGTAAATATGATGTATGTATCATTTTGGAAACCATATGCATGAACATGCAAGTTTTTAACATTGATATGCATTAATGGATATGTGAAACCTTTTTTATATGAACAAGTGGGGTAGTGATTTTGTAACACCTTATATTTCTAGCTTATTCCATCACATTGTCATGCTTTACATCATACATTCCATGAAGGAGTAAGAAAAAGAGGATTAAAATAATACATTTTCTAGCGTTGCGTCATGTATAAAAATTTCATTTGGTGTCACGTGGACCATATGAGCTCATACATTACATTCTCATATTTAATTACATGAATACAACTAATTTGCATCATCAAAAGTGGCCTATATCTCGTGGAAACCAAAGGGAAGCATAAAATGCATACATATATTTTCGGCTAGATTTTCTTCATTTTTGTCACAAATTTTGGAAAATCATAATTAATTATAAAAAAATTCAAATCATGCTTTCTTGGCTATTGTGGAAAGCTATACATGTCTACCTTATTCTAAAAATATGTCCAGACTATGAAACATAACACAAAAAATGTTTGACATTAGAGATGGTCTAGAGGTCTAGTTGTCCACTGATGCTGTCATAGAATTCTACAAAAAACTTTAAAAATGTTCAATTAATTCCAAAATACCTAATCCATGCAAATGATGCCAATCTAGAAAGATGTGGATGTTAGCTAGAGGAAAAAAATAACTCCAGACCAGTTCAAGCACGTTCAGACTTCAAAACCTAATCAAACAGTACCTGAGATTAGTTGGAGCGCCTGGTACTGGACATAATCTTTAAAAATTCATATCTCTTTCTCTAGACATCCAAATGGGGTGATTCTAGTTGTCACAAGTCACTGAGAATGTATAATTTTTTTATATAAATTTTTGTGACAATTGGACATCATTTGGGCCCTATATGACAGAAATTAGTTTTGGATCAAATGAACAATTCATTAGACAAAAATAAAAAATTTTGCCAAATTTTAAAATTCATCAAATATTCTCTAGACCTTTAAAAATTATGTTCTTTAACATCCCAAAAATGTCTTAACAAGCTCTATTCATGTCAAATATCATATCAAGAAGAGCTCATTTGGACAAAAAGTGATATAGGATTCCATTATGGTCAATTTTGGCTCCATATAGAATGCCAAAATGTCCAAATATTTTTCCTTAGGAGTTGGCACCTCTTGGAAAAGTCTAAAAGCATAAATAGGACTTGTATAGGTTGCTTAAATGGTCTCAGAGCTCATGCATCTCAATTTGGTCATCCCACTTCCATTCATACATGAAATTCCATAATGCAAAATTGCCATTACATGACCAAAATAAGTATTTCCATACATATAACCCTAACTCTCATTTATACACAATACATTAACATAATTATATATACTCATAATATCATAGGTCATATGCAACTAGGGATTTCATTAATTGCTATCTATAAGGCCTTAAAGTAATAATTTCAAGACATTTTGATGTCATGCTCTCATCTTCAAGGTGGTTGGCTTCCATTACCTTACTCTCTTGGTCCACCTAGCATGTTAGAACATTGGAGAGGAGGGGATGAGATTCAAAGAATCAAAGAATCCTAATAGTTCATCTCCCATTCAATCATACATAAGAGATACAAACAAGTCTCATAAAGGCATGTATGGTCATATTGACATGTACAAATATTCAAGAGGCATTTTCTTCATTTGAAAAAGTCATACATGGCATACAAAGGCTTGCTAAGCAAGTGGATTAACTTCACCCATTTACTTATAGATTTTGGACTTGCCTTACCGATTCTTTAAGAGGTTCTTGGACTCAACCATGCTTTTGGGAGTCAACATCATTTTTGGGAGACTCTTTACTTTGTTTTGACTAATCTTAAGGGTTCTTGGCTCATCCTTATCATGTCTAAGGGTTCTTAGCCTCACCACACTCAAGCAAACCTAAGAACACATCATAAACATCATATGAAAGCATATTGTAACATCATGGCACCATAGAATCAAAGTCATGCTAGAACACTTTTCATGGCTTCAAAATACACATACACATACACACATTCAAGGACAAGTAAAGTAAACAATTATGCATGAGAGAAGGAGGAGTGAGCTACCTTACTAGCATTTGTACTCTTTTTTCTTAAGCCTTAAATCCTCTTCCTTGACCTCACACACCCAAGAAGGTGGAGATTATTCCTCTTGTCCTAGACACATCATATGGAAGCTAATTACATTCTTGAAGTAAAGTCTAAGGCCACACAACTTTCTTAGACACTAGCTTGGTCTACAAACCTTTTTAAGTTTTCAAGAATGCACCCAATGAAGCAACACCCATCAAATAAATTCTAGGCTCCATTCTTTTCTTTCAAATATGATTCTTGACTCCTTTTAAGCCTCTTGGAGTCATCACACAATTAAAATAAAGAGCCTAACTACATGTTTCTTCTTTAGGTCATATTATGGAACATAAAGCATCAACTCATTCTCTAGGCTTCCTAAACTTTTTCTAAGGCTTTCTCTCATATTCATTCATCATATATGATGCAAAAATGGGTTTAGAAAAATTTAAAACTCTCCCTGAGTATGTTAACCTCTCTTGGCCGAACTTAGGAAGCATTTTGCGCTCCATGAACTTTGCTTTGTTTTCTTGATAAAGGAAGCACATTGGGAGACTTTTAGGGATCTTAAGAGCTGATTTAAACTCTCATTTAGACATAAGAATTAAGGTATCAAATCATATTTTGCAAGGAACATATGAAACCCTAGACTTTGCATCTTGAATTTTCATGGTTATTTGTTAATTCTCTTTGCATATTCTTAATCTCCACATCCTTTTTTTTCCTAAGAATCACCCTTGGTTTTGCCTAAAAACCAAGCCCTCCTAGGACTTCTTGAGTGGGGCGAAATGGTGGAGAAATGGGAGGAAAAGATAGCAACCATGGAAGAAGAAATTACTTTATTTTCTTGCCTTTTCTCACTTGAATCTTGTGTTCTTTGAGCTCCTCTCTTCAAATCCAAATTTTTTGCTTAATTTTTCCCTTAAAACAGATTTGTAAACTTCATTTTAATCAAAGGAAACAAAGAATGGAGGAGAAGGGGCTTAGAAGGAAGAAAGCATGAAAAACTACAAAATTTTCTTACCTTTTAGCTTGAATTTCTCCTCCTTTTCTTCCTCCTCTTGTGCCCCCTATCCCCTAGGGTTTTTCTAGCTTTTGGACAGAAACATATGAAGCTACATGAGGGTGAGAGTGGGGTGCCACTTATATATATAAAGGAGGAAGAAGAACTTTTCAAAAATTCTCATTTTGCCTTTGGTTCTTGGCAATTTTGTTTTTAATTTATTTTAGCTCCTTTTTGAGAACCATCTTTTCCATTATGAAATTTAGGTTCCCAATTTAGTAAAATACCTTTGAAATCACTCAAATCGGAGCTAAAACCTTCCGAACGAATCTGTCAAAGTTCGAGTACACTGACATTAGAAAACATCCACAGAAGGAGATTTAACTGTCCCAGGCCTTTCCATGGTTTTCAGGGCCTCTGAGAATCCTAAAAAACTCAAAAATTTCATTTAAAAAGCCCTCTTTTGTGAATTCCAAAATTTACTCAAAATTATAAAAATGCCATTACGTTTCGTAAGTTTTTTGTCAAATTTCTTTTTTTTATTCTAGCTCCAATTTTCTTTACGTCTGAGCCTGTGATTCTCATTTTTAGGAGTCTAGAATGCTTCCAAAATTTTTAGGACCTTAATTACATCATTTAGGGGGACTTGCTTTTATATCTGGTAAATTTCATTCGTTGACAAAGAAACCGTACGTTACGTTTCTCACATTTTCTCTCGTTTTTAGAAAATCAGATGTTATAGATTTTGTAATGTATGAATATTTGGACCTCTTGGACAAGTTTAGTAGGCTGTATTTAAGCTTTTTCATGTGCTCTAGAGGTCATGGCTAGGGTAGGAAAGTATTTGGTTTCATTTTGACCCCTTTTAGTGCTTATAAAGTTCATTTTGGCACCCTATGTCACAAACTGACCAAATGGAGGAATTTTCCCATGAAATTTGACATGGATCTAAGTCTCATCTAGAGATTTTTGTATAACTAATAATTATATTATTTGGAGCTCTAGAAAATAAATTATGAATTTTCAAAGTGAATTTTTTTTTAGATTTGCCTGTTTATATGGTTAGTTTCTTCTGTTCTATCATTCATAGGACAAATGAAGTCCAATTGCCTAGAAATTTTACATATATAAACTAGAAATTGTAAGCTTTCCATATCCATAAAGATCACCCCATTCGGATTTATATTGAAGGAGATATGCATTTTTGAAGTTGGGACTTATTGTTAGTAATGTATCAAGACCCTAAGTATGGTTCCCTCAATTTTCGTTAGCTTGTTGTCTTTTTTTGGATTGTGAGCTATTTTTCCCCTAACTTAGACATCCGTAGCTTCCCAAATTGGTATAATTTACTCAATTTGGATTTATATAGAATTAGTTATGAATTTTTGAAATCCATATCAGTAAATTGTATTAAAACTCTTGGATAGCCAGACCTGTGATATTTTTTTGTTGTCAATCATAGTCCAAATGATGTTTTCATGGCCTGGAAGTATTTTCAGCATAAAGTTAACATTCATGGATTTTCAAAAATTTATGGTTTGTTGGATTTCAATATTTCTAGATCTAATTATAAATTTTCAAAGTCTGTCCTAGAAAATCGAAATCTGGACCTAAAATTGAACTCCTATTTTTCTAATGTGTAGCTTCCAAATTCGAATTGCATGAGATGTTTTATGATGTTTATGACTTGTATAGATGGATTATGAGTAGAGTATGATGGTTGAGAATTCACAAAATTTGTGACGTATAAAAGAAAATTTTGAATCCCATATAACATAGAATATTGCATTATTTAATGCTTTTTTTCTAAGAATTGTTATGCTAAGGGTGTGGAATCCTTGAAAAGGCTTATGAAAGGCTAAAGTTAGATGGTGTTATAGAATGTTGTTAGGGTAATGATGGAGATAAGCTTGGAGAGCATGATGGTGATCTTAAGGAGCTTGAACGTGATTGGCAAAGTGAGCAACTAACTTGGAGGGTTAAGGATCCATTTCAAGGCTTAGGAGGTCCAGTGACACAATCGAGAGCTAGATGTATGAAAGAAGTCTTGAATGGAGTAATTCATAAGATAGATGAGTTGGATCCCTTACACTTAGCCAAATTTGAAGATTAGAAGTGTGCAGATGGTCTGATTATATTGTGCATTATTAAGGGTCCAGATTCAAGCTAAGAAGATAGATCTAAGGCTGAAATTAATTCATTTAAAGGACATGTGCCTCTCATGTGATGGTTTAGGTGTGTAGTGGCTGATGTATTTAGTTATTTTATTTCCTAATTTTTAATTAAATATGGCACCACCTTTTATGTGTTTCTAGGTTGTAAAACTTTCCCAATTTTGTGATTATATGGCTACCACCTAGATTAATGAATAAGGTGATTAGGATTAGATTATTTTCATACCTATTTTAAGGTTATTTTATATGCCTACTAGGAGGGTTTAATTCTAGATTTGAATGTTACAAAAATACCCTCAATTAGGTGCCACTTATTAGGAACATTTTAGTCTTGTTATTTGATTAGGTTTTCCTTTCTTTTAATATGTAATTTGACACCACTTTTGCTCATATGAATGAAGAGAATTTTTTTAGACTTATGTTATGCTCTTGTAAGGTTCCTCTTGCTCCTTGAGTGCTGAAGTGAATTCAGCCTAGACTTATCAAAGGATTGGTCTCCTTTATCGGATCTCGGGTTGAATTCACTCCAACACTCAAGGAGGAAGAGGAACCTCACAAGAATAGAACATGAATCCAAAAAAATTCTCTTCATTCATCTGAGCAAAAGTGGCATGAATTACATATTAAAAGAAAGGAAAACCTAATCAAATAAAAAGACTAAAATGCTCATAATAAGTGGCACCTAATTGAGGGTATTTTTGTAACATTTAAATATGGAATTAAACCCTCCTAGTAGGCATATAAAATAAGCTTAAAATAGATCTAAAAAAAACCTAATTCTAATGAGTCACAAAATTAGGAAAGTTTTACAACCTAAAAACACATAAGGGGTGGCACTATATTTAATTAAAAATTAGGAAATAAAATAACTAAAGACATCAGCCATTACATGCCTAAATTATCACATGAAAAGGCACATGTCCTTTAAATGAATTAATCTCAGCCTTAGATCTATTTTCTTAGCTTGAATTTGGACCCTTAATAATGCATAACATAATCACACCATTTCTATGCTTCTGATCTTCAAAATTGGCTAAGTATAAGGGCTCTAACTCTTCTATCTTGTAAATTACTCCATTCAAGGCTTCTTTCATGTATCTATCTCTCAATCATGTCATCGAACCTCCTAAGCCTTGCAACGAATCCTTAATCTTCCAAGTTGGTTGTTCACTTTGCCAATCACGTTCAAGCTCCTTATGATCACCATCATACTTTCCAAGCTTATCTCCATCAAGAGTATTGTTGGAAAATTAGCTTATCCTTATTGTATGAACAACTAAAAAAATTTCACCTTGAAGTTGGGGAAAAGAAGGCCTAGTTTGATTGTTATTGACAATTTTTGCCTATGAACTATGTTTTTAGAAGGACTAAAGATGCATTAAAAAAATAAAGTTGAAAAAGGTTCCCTCACCCTTGAGATTGCATGGTGAAGAATTATGGTAACATGTTAATACCCTTCATAGAATTATAGAGTATAGTGTTTTTAGATTACCATGTTATGGGAAAAATTACAATTGGATGAAACAGAGTATATTTTAGAATCTTTTGTATTGAAAACATCTATTGGTTTGTTGTAATGTAGATATGATGCATGTAAAGAAAAATGTGTTTGATAATTTATTTAGCATTTTTATGGATATCCAGGGGAAGACCAAAGATATATAACATGAAAGCCAAGATGAATTTGATGGAATATTATAGGCAGAGACTTAAAGCTACAAGAATTTGCTAACAAGAAGGTGTTTAATCCAAAATCTAAGTTCACTTTCACATTAGAGCAAAGAAGGGTTATCTGTAAGTAGATAAAATGATTGAAAATGTCAAATGAGTATTTGTTAAGTTGTGGGGATTCAAATGAAGGAACGTTATTTAGACTTAAAATTCTTGATTATCACATCTTTATGGAATGTTTGTTGCCAATTTGCTTTTAGTGCCCAATCAAAAGTGCCATGACATTGCTAAATTTTTATCTGCAGTGGTCAATAGTACCACAACATGGAATATTTATGCCATAATGCATTTTGATTTTGTTTCATTGGGCACCACGATGCTTAAATTTGTTGCTATGGTGTTGCATTTTTTAGTAGTGCTTTTATGTGCTATCTTTTTCTTTTTTTTCCCTTTTTCTTTTAGTCTTTTTTAGCAAGTTTTCTCAACTCTTGTTACTTTACTCTGCAATACTTCTAAGTTTCATTTCTTTATAATTTTAATCCTACAAAAATATAAAATTCATCTAACTACTATTTATAATCTACTATTAAAGATTAAATAATTTAACAACCTTAAAATATAAATTAAAACATAAAACATGACTTATACTTAATTAAAACAAAAAATGAATTCAAAATTAAAGAAGTAAAACCAAAACTTACTAAATATTAACTTAACCAAAAGTTATTAATTGTATATACTAAAAATAAATTTTATATTCATAAGATAAGTACCTTAGAATAATAAGAAAAATATGATAATTTAAAGACTTTTCACACCCTCCCAGACTTACCTTTTTACTTCTCCTCAAGTAAAGCCATATTAAATAATAAAATTCCTACCTACTCAAGCTTTAATATCTAATAGTGATAAATGGATGCCTTCAACAATTGAATTAAGAAATATAATTAACAAGAAAAGGAAGTAATGCATATGAGTTTCATGATTCAAAAATTAATGACAAGTTTTTCCAACCCATAACATGTGTATGTGAAGAACCATGCTAAAGTCTAATTGCAAATCTTAGAATAAGTTATGTAAATTGATAATAAGAAAACTCATGTTGTCAAACTAACTAAGATTAGTTAAATTAATTGATTTATAATATAATGCTTACCAAGTCATCTCTCAAGGAACTTTTGGTCCAACCAATCAAATTAAGTAATTGCAAGAAATCACAAAATTGGAATTAATTTGAATGGGAGTTTTATGCGAAATTAAAAGATTGATCAAAATAGGAAACTAACTACCGAAATAGATTAGGTAACAAATCAATTCACCAAAGCACAGTCAATCCTAGGTTCCTTCCCCTGATATCTCACCTTCTTAGTCTTCTAAAGATTCCCTTAGTCAATTTTAATCTTTTAATTATTGCTATTTGATGTCCTTAAATTACCACCTAGAGTTATGATTAGTCCTTGTTATTAAGCCTAATACAACCATACCAGATTAACAACATAGAATCAATCCCTATTTGAGTACACCAGAATTAATACACAGAAACCTTTAATGTGTAAAATAGAAGAAATTTGATTGATTAATTAACTGATTAAATCAAATACGACTCTTATATCATTCAAATGAACTAGTAATTTTGCAATCTAAATTACTCAATCGGTGTAATCGAGATTAATGAAAAAAAACAAAGAGAAGAAGATGAAATTTGTTCTATAATTAAAATCAAACCAGTATGTACAATCAAACCATAGACTCATGTATTTACATTAGGTTTAGTATCCTAGATCAATCATAGAAGAGTTCAAAATGCTATGAAAGAGACAGAGCACTTTAGAGAAAAAAATAGTTTGTGGAGGCTCTAGAGATGATGTAAAAGAAAGTATACTCTGGCTAAAAATGACTTGAGGGGAAATCTAAAGCACTAGATGGGCTAAGGTTACATCATGTGGTTCAGAATTATAAAAATGGGAGAATTATAATAAAGGACCAAAAAGTAAAGAAATTTATTCTTAAGGACTTGTTACCACTTGTTTTAAGATGATTACGACTGAGTTTAGCAACAATTAGTTGAACCTAGTGGTAAAGGTCCTTAAAAATAAATTTTTTCACTTCTTGGTCCTTAAACATAATTTTTTCTATACAAATACATTATTAATTCCTAAATGAAATAAGCCCTGCGTCCAAAGCCTTATGTTAAGTGTCCAAATCCATCTATGTGGCTTAGTTTACTTGCGAGATCAAAAATACAGATAATTAGGTCTTTGTTGATCATAGTATAATAATAATAATAATTAAAGTCCAAATTCAATAATTATATAATTAAAATATATTAATCCCAATTTAACCTAAATAATATAAAATGAACTTAAGGTCATCAAATTAGCTCTATTGAATTATTATAAATTTAAATATAAGGAGTAGAAAATGTATAATTACTCCTATTATCATAAATCAAATTACACAATAAACCTTTCACTTCGGTGCTTCATATGCTTGCTCTTCTTCACTTTTCTATTAATATAAGCTATTACATAACCCATTAATTTATAGGTCTTTTAATATTGTAATGAGGCTTATGGTTATGGATATTACAAGAAAAATGGTATACGGAAAATTATGAGTGAGATTCAAGAGACTAACCATTTAGTACAACAATCAAAGATAAAATTCTTCCTTTTTCTCTTCTTTTCCTTTCCTTATATTTCCCTTCATTTTCTTTTCTTCTTTTCTTTCTTTCCACTTTTATACCTCTAAACTTAGTTAATTGTGATCCATCAAAATTTTCATTCTTTGGATTAATTCTTCGACCACTTTTTTTTAAGTTCCTTTTTCTAATCATTAGATTTTTCATATCTCTCAAGAAACAAAGAGCCATACAATCATTGGCCCCACAATTCTAATTTGCATCTCTCTCATAAGGAAACTACAATTATTTACATCAAACCCATATTATACCTTATTTCACCATGAAGCTTCCTTTTCACACAATATCAAATGTTAATTATTCTTTTGAAAAATGTGGGAACATTGTTTTTGTAACACCATATTCATTTAACTCATCTTATCTCATTCCTAGACATACTTCCTTAAATAACACAAATTTTTAAGGAAAATCCATTAAAATAATATATTATTTTTGTGTTATGTCGTAAATAAAATTTTTATTTCATGTCTCATAGATCATATGAACTCATCCATCTTATTCTCCTATTTAAATACACATGCACAACTCAAAACCATCTCAAGATATGGCCAAAAACTCAAACTCATGAACCATATACATAAAAATCACATGTTTAGCCTCAGATTGGTATGCTAGGTTTTTGTTATGAACTTTGAAAAGGTATAACTAATTCTAAAAAAAAAAAATCAAGTACACTATACCATTATAGAAAGCTACAAATGTCTACTTTATGTTAAAAATAAGTTCAAACCAAAACAGAGCACCTAGCCACTAGAAATTGATGGAACAATACATAAACTCAACTGGCACTGTCGGTACTATTATGAAACTTTGAAAATTTATATCTCTCTACTTAGACATCTATTGGGATGATCTTTTTGGCCATAGAAAGCTTATCATGTCTAGTTTATGCATATAAAATTTCATGAGCATTGGACACCATTTGGTTCTTGAATGACATAGGAGAAAAAAATAATCATATGAATAGTAACCACACCAGAATAGTTGAGATTTGGCAATTTTGAAAATTTATAATTAATTCCATAGAGCTCCAAATAATCTGATCTTTAGCTTCCTAAAAAGATTTGGATGAGATCTATATGCATGACAAATTTTATGAGGAAATTCATTCATTTGGTCAGATTGTACTATAAAGTTCCAAAATGGCTCTTTTATACTTCTTAAAGGGTCTTAAAAGGGTCAAATTTGCTTCCAAGGCCTTCATGGACACTTGAGCATGTGGGAAAGCACCAAAATAGTCTATTAAACATGTTTCAAAGGTACATAAATCCAAATTTCATAAACTCACACTCTCACCCCAAGGTATACACAAGATCATAAGCTTCATCTTGCCATTTAATGTCAAAAAGTTGCTACAACATTCACATGGCATAAATCTCATATATACATCAAATATCTATGTAATTACATATGTTCAAATGATTATACAACATATTCATCATAGGATTACATCATATGTGTAACATCCAGTCCCTTCGTAAACGTGAGAAACGCAATGTTTGGTTTCTCCGTAAACGTCAGAAATGAGCAAGATACAAAAGGAAGTCCCTGAAATAGAAGGAATTGGGGCCAAATAAAATTATGATAAAATTATAAATAATGGAAAATGAGGATTTGAGCCTTGAGTTGCCCAGAAATCAAGGCCAGAGTGATTCGATAAATTTGCCGAAAGGCCAGTAGCATTTTCGTAAATATGGGCATTTTTTGAAAAACTCATAAGAGGGCTTTTTAAATGAAAGTTTTGAGTTCTTCGGGGTTCTCAAAGGCCCAAAAAACCATGGGAAGCCCCTCCGGTGTACTCTTTTTTATGTTAGTTGACTCAAACTTTGACCGGTTCATTCGGGAAGGTTTTAACTTCAATTTGAGTGATTCCAAAAGCATTTTATTAAATTGGGAACCTATTTGTTATGATGGGAAAGACGGTTCTAAAAAAGGAGCTAAAATGAAGGAGAAACAAAAATACTAAGAACGAAGAGCAAAATTGGCATTAAAGTGTTAAAGGAAGCTTCTTTATATGCCACGTTCTTTCTCTCCTCTCTAAGACCGACTTGCTTCAGCCTAATTTCAGAGAAAAACTCCAGCTTCTTAGGCGCACAAGAGGAGGAGGATTTTGGAGGAAGAAATTCAAGAAAAAGGTAAGAAACTTTAAGAAATTCTATATCCTTCCTTCTTGAATCTTGCTCCTCTCCTTTCAAGCTTTCTTTCTATGATTTTAATGGAGAGTTTGGTGCTGTTTTTAGAGTAGAACAGAGAGGGAAATTTCAAAAATTGAGGGAGTAAGCCAACCAAGTGGAAGAACAAGCCAAAGGAAGCAAGAAAACAAGGTAAAACTTCCATTCTTTGGTAGTCTCTCCCTCCCCCTTCCTCTTGCACGAATTTGACCACCATGAGCCCAAGTCTTATGGGCTGATTTCTCTCCAATTTGTGGAGGGATTAGATGTTTTAGATGGTAAGGATTAAGAATGAACCAATAGAATTAAGAAAGGAGCATTAGCAAACAAAATGGAATCATTAAGGATCCAAATGCTCCCTTGCAAATCTGATTTTATATGAATGTTCTTAGGCTTAAATGAATGTTTAAATGTGCTCCTAAGATCCCTAAGAGGTCCCCCATATGCCTCTTCCTCCATGAAAATGAACAAAACCCCATGGAAAGTCATGAACCTAAAAGTTAGAAAAGTGTAGAGCATTTAAGGGGATTGTAAAAACTGATTTAATCTATGAGTTCTCTTGGCTATTTAAGTGTTTCCTTGACCTCCTACAACTTTTAACAACCTCCCTAAATGGTTCTCCCATCAAGAAAAAATCAAGAAGCCATGAAATCCCAACCTTCAAGTTTTGGCCAAGTAGGAATGGCATAGTTAGGGAGAGTTTTAAATTGTTTCAAGCCCATTTTTGAGTCATATATGATGAATGAATGTGAGTGGAAACCTTAGAAAAAATTTAGAAAACTTAGAGAATGAGTTAGTGCTTTAGGTTCCATATTGTGACCTAAGGAAGTAATATGATGTTAGGCCCTTTGTTTTAATGATATGATGACTCCAAGAGGCTTAAAAGGAGTCAAGAATCATATTTGAGAATAAAGAATGAGGCCTAGAAATCATTTGAGGGGTGTTCTTCATTAGGTGCCAATATGGACCATAATGGAGGTTGTAGAGTAATATAGGATTTAAGCAAGTTATATAGCCCTATACATTGTTTCATGAACTTAATTGGCTCCTATAATTTGTGTCTAGGCTAAGAGACACTATTTCTACTAACTTGTGGGTGTGTAGCTAAAAGAGGAGGCTTGAAAGCTAAGGAAAAGTCTGTGCTTGTATACAAGGTAGCTCTCTCCGCCTTCTCTCATGCATGGATGTGTGTCTAGCTTGTTTTAGAATGTATGTATGTGTATTTTCAAGCTTTGAAAAGTATGCTAGCATGCCTTTATATGCCATGATGCTTGATGCTATGTTATGTTTTCAAATGATTACATGATGTTTGTGTGAGTTTGCTGGAGTGTGGAAAGGCCAAGAACTCTTCCCTTTGGTGAGGATAAGCCAAGAACCCTTGAGCTTGGTTGAGACAAAGTAAAGAGTCTCTTAAAAGCAAAGTGGGCTCCCAAGAGTATGGTTGAGTCCAAAGTGCTTAAAGAATGGGTGAGGCAAGTCCAAAATCCATGAGGAGAAGTGTGAGGCCAATCCAAACACTTAGTGAGCTCTTGAATGTCTCGTATGATTGATTTACATGCCAAAGTTGCTATTAAAATGCCTATGATTTCTACTTTCTCCATGCATGCATTTGTGAAACTTACTTGCACATATTATGTGTGATGGAATGGGAGATGAGCTATTGAGATTCTTGAATCTTACTCCCTCCTCTTAAATGTCCTAATATGCTAGGTGGACCAAGCAATTATGGTGAAGGGAGCCAACCACCATGAAGAGGGACAATTGACAAGCTTATGCTTATTTTGTCTATTTTGGAACCATGATAATGGTCCAAGATGTATATGATGTTGTATATGTATTATGAACCTTGAAATAGATGTAAACATACTATTATGTGATGTTTAGATGTATGGAAATGATATATGATCATTAGCACATGTTTTGAGTATGAAATGCCATGGTATGAGAATGTAAAGTTTGATGAATATGTGTATAAATGTGGGTTGAATGGCCAAAATGAGATGCATGAGATTTGGGACCATTTGAACAGATCACACAAGTCTTAAATATGCTTTTAAAATTGCCCAAAAAGTGCCAAGACTAAGGGAAATCCATTTGGCAATTTTGGTACCCAATATGGAGCCAAAATTGACCATAATGGAACCGTATACCATTTTTTTGGCCAAATGAGTTAGTCTTGCCCTGAAACTTGGCATGTAATTAGGTCTTATTAAGAGCTTTTTGGGAAGCTAAAGATCATAATTTTTGGAGACCTAGAGAATATTTGATGAATTTTCAAAGTTAGGATTTTTCATGGATTCTGGTATGGGTACTATTCATACTGGCAGTTTTGAATTCTGTATCACCCAAAGGACAAATGGTGTCCAATGCTTATGAAATTTTATATGTATAAACTAGAGGTCATAATATTTCTGTGGCCACCAAGATCCCCTCATTTGGAGGTCTGAGTAGTGAGTTATGCATGTTTGAAATTAACTGTCAGTATCAGTAGCGCCCCATGAGTTCGGTTACTGTTCCATAGGGTCCAGCTGACTAAAAGTATCTGTTTCATTCTGGAATTATTTTTACAAGTTAACATTTGTAGCTTTCCAAAATAACCAAATTTGTGTGATTTCAATTTTTATAGAATTAGTTATGAATTTCAGAAATTTGTATCAATAAACTGAACAACAGCCCAGATAGCCAGTGACTCTGTAGCTTTTTGGATGTTAAATGTCCTGTGTGATGAATTTTATGACCTGGGAATATTTTTATGTGAAGTAGACATCCTAAGATTTCCATAATGACAAAGATTGCATGATTTCAAATTTTCTAGATTTAGTTATGATTTTCCAAAATTGGGTTAGAAAATGGAGCAAATCTGGCCAAAAATGTGCTTGTTTATTTTGAGCTCCATTTCGGTTTCCATGGGTTGTAGGCATGTTTTTGTGATGCAAATGAGTTTTAATAATGAAATTAAATATGATGAAGTATAGTATGAGCTCACATAGTTCACGTGACACCAAATTAAATTTTTTTGACATAGCGCAACGCGGTAAAAGTTTATTATTTTCATCCCCTTTTTATATGATCTTGTGGGATTGATAATACAAAACTTATAAATGGCATCAAATGAGCTAGAAGTTATGGTGTTACAATATGCCATCAAAATGGTTACAAAACAAAATAGCACACTTTCTTGTCAATCTTTCTTCTTCAAACTTAGTGGCTTTCATTCCTTGGCTCACTTGGTCCACATAGACATGTTAGGCAATGGGGAGGAAGAAATGAGATTCTAGGAATCCTAATAACTCTCCTCCCTTTCAACCATACATAAAGGATGCAAATTCAAGTCTAAAAATACATACATGGATATCATGGAGTGCATAATCATACATGAGACATTTCTTGCACTCAAGAAGTCATATAAAACATATATAGGCTTGCCAAGGAAATGGTTTAGCCTCAACCATTCTCTTTGGAGATTTTGGACTTGCCTCACCTATTTTCTTAAGGGACTTTTGGCTTTGTCTTACTCATTCTTGGGAGCTTTTGGCTCATTCTCACCCTAGCTAAGAGACTTTTGGTTTCACCATACTTAAGCAAACTAAAACATGTTCATCAAACATCAATCAAGTGCATAACAGAGCATTATGGTACTATGGCATATAGATACATGCTAAAACATCTTGCATAGCTTAAAACATGCACACACATATTCAAAGACAAGATTAACACCTACTCACGCATGGGAAAAAGAAGAGAGAGCCACCTTGGTTGCAAATGCACACTTTTCCCTTTGAAAATACTTTCTCTCCCTCAGCCACACACTCACAAGGATGAGACTTGATTCCTTGGGCCTAGACACATCATATGGAAGCCAATTACATTCTTGGAGCAATTTTTAAAGCCACACATTTATTTTAAAAGCTAAATTGTTCCTATGACTCATTTATGGTTCCATAATACACTTAATGAAACAACACCTATAATCCATGATCTTAGCTCCATTCTTTCCTTCCATCTATAGTTCTTGACTCCATTTAAACCTCTTAGAGCCATTACACAATAAATTTAAGGTGCCTTACTATATGTTGCTTCTTTAAGTCACAATAGGAAACCTATGCTACCATCTCACTCCCTAGGCTTCCTAAATTTTTTCCAAGGCTTCTTCTTATACTTTCTTATCATATATGATACAAAATCAAGCTTGGAAGATTTTAAAACACTCTCTTGATGCTTCTTCCATGCTAGGCTGAGGTTATGTCTCTTTGGATCACCAATGGAGTTGTTTTGATTTCTTTGATGGGAGAAGCATGTGGGAGGTTCTCTTGGTATCTTAGAAACTTATATAAACTCTTAAACGCCTTAGTTTATGGCTAGAACTCATCTTACAAACCAAGGTGCAACTAAAACCCTATCTTTTCTATCTTGCAATTTCAAGGTTCTTTCTTTATTTCCTTTCCATATTCTTATTCTCCTCACTCATTTTCCTAAGATTCACCCTTGGTTTGGTTAGAATTCAACTCCTCTTGGTTGTCCATATATGGGACAAAAAGCTTAAGAAGAGGAACAAGAAAGAGCAAGCATGAAAGTAATAAAATACCTTGTTTTCCTAGCCTTTCTCGGATGCTTTTTCCTTTGCTTGGATTCTCCTCTTGAAATTTGAAATTTCCCTTTGGTCTAACCTTAAAACAAACCCAAAAGCTTCAATAAATACATGGGAAAGAAGAGAAAAAGGAGGAGAAAGAGTTTGCTAAAGAGAAACTAAAAAAATCTATGAATTTCCATACCTTTCACTTGATTTTTCTTCTTCTTTTCCCTTTTCCCTTGTGCACCTCACTCTTTAAGTCTCTACTCTATTTTAGGGCAGAAATGAAGTCAGTGTAGGGAGGAAAGGAATGAGGCATGACATATATATAGGTGGGCAGACCAAATTGTTCTAAAGAAATTCCATTTACGTCCTGTAAACTTGGTATTTTCATTTCCAGTTCATTTTAACTCCTTTTTAAGAATTGTCTTGTCCATCATAAAATTTAGGTCCTCAATCTTATAAAATGCTTTTGGAACCACTCAATTTGGAACTAAAACCTTCCTAAAAGAAAGGGTTAAAGCTTGGGTTAATCGACCTTCTAAATTGTAAATCGAAGGGGTTTTAACTATTTGAGGATTCCTATAATTTTTAGGCCCTCTGACAACCCCAAGAAACTCTTTTTTTCCTATTTAAAAAATCCTACCTATGTGTTTTCTCAAAAGTGCCCGAAAATTACGAAAATACTATCACATCTTCGTTGAATTTTGTTTGGTCATTCTGGTTTTGTTTTTAGGGTACCTCTGACCTTAGATCTTTATTATTTGAGGTATAGATTCTCACTCTAATTTTATTAGACATCAAATCATTTTATCTAGGGGATTTCCTTTTGTATCTGGTGAATTACTTACATTTACTGAGAAACCAGGCATTACGTTTTTTAGGTTTACGGAGGTATCAAATATTATGATTTTTAGGCTGAAGATCAATAATATGGTTAAAAAAAAGAAATTTCATACAATTATATGCATATTTCACTTAAGGCTCAAAGAGATACTAGTGATTTACTTTGAAACAATTAAACTTAAAGTCTTAAACATAACCAATAAATGCCTAAATTACTTTAATAAATCATATAAAGCCTAAGATTTCACCTTGAGAAACTATAAAGCAAGTTCTAAAATCTTAAGTTTAAGATCAGCCATAAAGTTTAACTTACATACATTACTCAAAACTGACAATTATCTTAAGCATGGTGTAAGTGCACCAAAAAAAGTCCCAATGGGTGAGGAACATATTGCCATTACCAATCAGCCTTATCTACAAATTGTATTAATAGGCATTTCCTATTATTTATATGCTGTCTAGCAATTAAGTTCCTTAATAGTACTTGACATCAACCAAAAGATAAATACAAGATAGGTAGACAAAATTTAGTCTAAATTTTTTTGAAAAATATAGAGTTTTCCAATAAAATTTAAGGAACAATTAAGAATAATAGAATTCACATTTCCAATTTAGATTCCCTAAAAAATTTGTTGCTTATTTAAAAGCATATATACAAGTATATGTATCACAACAATAATAAAGTAATGAATAGAATATCATTTCCATAACGATTTGTTACTAAGATAATTGTTAAGCACTAAGATTATGCACTTTAATCTGAATCAAACCAATAATAAAAAATGATGATAATTTAAACTAAACTAAGGACAAAAAAATAATAAAATAAATGAGAGATATCGTTGTAAATGAAATTAGAAAACAAAAGGATTTGAAATTATGATTTTTTCTAGCATTTCATATGAATTAATTATCTCTTTTATCTTGCTATTAATGTCATTAATAATCTATGATTCTAATTTACCTATAAGTATTTTTTGAATTACCTATAGGCATTCCCCTAATCAATCTATAACTCCTTACACAATTGATTTAGAGGCTTAATCAATAATAGGTTCTAATATGGTTAAGTGAGACCAATAAATATATTCTTATCCTACAAACAAATCGATTTACTCAATATTACAAATTTCATGAACCTACACTATCCAATCAATGGTCAAGTTCTAAAATTCATTATTCAAATTCATTTAGGTTACCCAAATCATCTAATGGTATCCACACATTTGCAAGTATGAAGCACAAGGATTGAATTATTAAATCACACCATTAATTACAAATAAATTAAGTAATTATAATATATTACAAGCTAGAATTTATCACAATCTCAAATTAACAATGTTAACTCATAATTACAAGAAATAACAGCATTAAGAATGGAGTATAAACCAAATGGCAAAGAAATACTAGGAAAAGCAAAAGGAGAAGAGAAAAACTAACTTAATTGATGAATCTTCCTCAAACTAAAGTTTTCCCATGGCAAATGAAGCTTTAAACCCTTCCTTTTCCTTTCCAACTTAGAATGGTAGCCTCTCTTAAAGAAATACTGAAACCCCCTTAAAACCCTAAAAAATGTGGTTAAGAATGGTGTATTTTACATTTTTTTCCCAAAACGCATTGTGCCACTACTAAATTTTATCTATAGTGGTCAAGAGCACCATAACGTGGATTTTTTACACTATGACACATTTTGGTTCTATTTCATTAGGAGCTGTGGTGCTTAAATTTGTCACATTGTCTTTATATTTTTTTAGCAGCGCTTTTGAGCACCATATTTTTTCCTTTTTCTTTTCAGCACTTTTTTGGCAAATCTTTAAATCTTATTGCTTTGCATTCCAAAACTTTTAAACTTATTTTTTTTGTAATTTTAATCTTAAAAAATATATAATTCATCTAATTACTATTTATAATTTACTAACATAAAACATGACTTATACTTAATTAAAATAAAAAATGAACTCAAAATTAGAGAAATAAAACCAAAACTTACAAAATATTACTTATTTGAAATTTATTAATTCTATATACTAAAAATATAACATAAATTTTATATTCATATGATAAGTTCTTTAAAATAATAAAATAATAATAATTTAAGGACTTATCAGTGGTGATACTGTTCAAAACTATTGTGTTATTGAAGTTTAGTTGATAATAAAATATTGATTAGCAAAAAGTCGATTGAGTGTGCAATTGAATTTAATTTGCTAGTTTCTTGATTGAAAGTTTACTCATTATTTTTTATTTTATTGTAGTGTATGTTTTATTCTTAGGTTTTCTAGTTAGGCTTCACCAAGAGGTGCACAGGTATGTTGGACATAAGCTTTATGATGAACTTTAAAGGAGTATTTTCATTACCCTTTCTCCTCTTTTTTGTTTTAGATTTATGAATACTAGGGATAATATTCATCATAAGTTTGGAGATGGGGAACATATATATATATTTTTTGAAAATTTGACTTTTGTTTAGTTGATTAAATTTAGTCATATTGAGGATTGTGATAATGACTCCCTTACGATGCGTTTTGAATTTTATGCTTAAATTTCCTATAGCTTGCCTTGTTGTGTTTTTATTTATTGATGAATGTTGAATATCCATGATGTAATTGATTGTAAACAATAGTATGGGTAATAGGAAATTGTTGTGAATGCCACATATGATTAGATTGGTAGTTATTGTTACTCTTTTCTATTATTCTTGATATTTTTTTAGCACATGTACCGAGTATAGGTTGCTATAGGTCTTAGGTAAGTTATGAATATTGAACTGTATGACCATCTGAAACTTAGGACTCTAAAACTTGCTACATACTCTCTTGAGGCAAAATCATAGGGTTGTATAATCTGTTGAAATTATTTAGGCATTGTTTATTTATATTTGAGCTTTAAGCTTAATTTTTCTAATGTTTACCACTAGAACCTCTTTTTGAGCCTTTAAATTGAAAATATATTTAATTGCATAATTTTGATTCTTATTTACCTACATCTACTTACCTTTAGCTCAAAAAATAATGATTCACCTTTTTAAAGAATACTTGAGCACTTCATTAGTTGAAAGTGATGCTAGTTTTACAATTGTTATTATAACCATCATAAAACCAAAACTAAATGATGGTTGTAGGCCAATTAACGTCTAACTTGGTTAACTCTTTAGTGTCTTTTCTTAGTTTATGAAATTGGGTTCCTAATAACGAGTGCAACTTAGGATACCTGTGTAAAGAATGTAGAGTTATTGACAAACAAATCGAAAAACCTTTAGAATTTTGGTAGTTCTACTCCTTGTGAGATGATACCAAATCCATTTTGTTCCTTATATTACTTAAAAATGATTCATGCACTTAGGGAATAATCTTTAGCATAATCTTTAGCCATAAAATTAACATATTAATATGGCATTTGGTTATGTGAAGATAGTTAAGTACTTTTTACATACAAAGAATAAATTGCTCTTTCTTCTGTTAAGACATGTACAAATTATTGTTGGTGGAATAATTTTGTTTGAATTTGAGTCATGTCATAGGACGTTGCCCTTAAGGGTTATTCTACCTTCATGGATATTCCTCAAGATAAAATAGATTCTTCTTGATATAGGTTTAGAGGTACAAAACTATAGGAGATAAGAATGCAACCCATATAGGGAGAGGAAGAAAGAAGTGCAAACATTTTTATATTTTTATATAGGGAAAATAGAGCTCTTAGTCCTTATACTTTTAGCAAGTTTAGGTTTCAATCCCTAAAGTTTAATTTTTTGGGAACCCATCCTTAGACTTTCCTCAGTTAAAGACATTGGTCCCTCAAGTTTCAGAAATTGGATGGAGAACGCTGAGATGGCAATAACACATCTAAACTTGCTAAGTTGGAGGTTAATGGTCCATGTGGTGGATGACATGGAAGGTGTTGGTAAGACTTGGATAAAAAAGGACATGCTAGCTAAAATAGTGGACGTTCTAAAATAAAACACAAACTTGCTCTGTGAATGACCAAAGGGGTTAGGGCTTGGTAAAAGGGAGCTAGAAAATAAAGGAGTTTGCCTCGGGTTCAGATTCCACCTTTCTGATTTAGACTTTGAAAAATCACAATTAATTTTAGAAAAATCAAAATCAAGCCTGTGATGGCTTTCTGGAAAGCTCTAAATGTCAACTATAGGTTAAAAATCATTTCAGGATATGAAAACATCACTAGACCATGATTAACAATAGAATAGAACCAAAGGTCTAGCTACCCAGGTTTTGCTATTATGGGTTACTGATATAAATTTCAAAAATTTATAACTAATTATAGAAAAATAAAAACCCAAAAAATCATACCATTTTGGAAAGCTATGAATGTCTAATAGAGGATAAAAATAAATCCAAACTAAAATAGATGCGTTTACCCTATAAAATTAGATGGAATAGTACCAAAGGTCCTGCTGCATTACTAGTATTGACCACCAACTTTAAAAATTCATATCTCCCTCAATATAAATTCAAATTAAATGATTGGTGGCTACAAAAAGATTATCGTGTCTAGTTTATGTATGTAAAATTTTATGGGTATTAGATAATATTTGGCCCTCAAATGATATAGGAGAAGAAACTGATGATATATATAGTGTACTTACCATTTCAGCAGCTTTTTCCCAACTTTAAAAATTTATAGCTAATTCTCTAGAGCTCCAAATAATGTGGTTCTTAGCTTTACAAAAGCTCTAGATGAGACCTATATTCAAGCCAAAATTCATTCATTTGGCTAGTTTGTGACATATGGTGCCAAAATAGCAATTTTAAGCATCATATAGGGTCAAATGCGAACCAAATTTGCTTCTACCTTGCCCATGACCCCTTGAGCACGTGAGGAAGCTTAAATACAACCTACTAAACTTGTCCAAGGGGTTTAAATATTCATACATAACAAAACCACTATCCTACTTGTTCATATACACAAGGTTTCACAAGCTCATTAAGGTCTATCAATGTCAAAAACATATATTTACCTTCCTATGCTTCCAATTTCAATACATACATCATATATCCATATATTTACATGTGTTCAAATGTCTACATATCATATATAACATTAGATTACATCATTTGACAACATTATGTTCACAAAATGGCTATTTAGCAAATTCTTTGTCAAAGTTCTTGTCTTCAAGAATGGCGGCTTCTATTCCTTAGCTTACTTGGTCCACCTAGATATTGTTAGTCATTGAAGAGGGAAGAGTGAGATTCCAAGAATCTCAGTAGCTTTTAACCCTTTCAAACATGCATAATGGATGCATTTACAAGTTTAAGAAGGAATGCATGGAAATCTTACAACTTATGAACATACATAAGGTATTTCTCATGTTCAAAAACTCATACACATCATACATAGGCTTGCCAAGACAACGGTTTAGCCTCACCCATTCTCTTTGGGACTTTTGGACTTGCCTCACCCACTTTCAAGGGACTTTTTGTCATACCATATACTTTCAACCATCATACTCTCCCATTCATAAGGATTTACATATGTTCTTAGAGAATAAGTCAAGAAAATTACCGTTTAAGTGCACTTTTATTGCGTACATTGGGGTTAAAATTTCCAAATTCGCATTTTGTGTAATGAACATAATTTCTGTAAAATGATGAAATGAGCTGTATAAAAGCAAGGTCTCTAAAATGACCTAGATAATGTCTCAAAAAATTTTGGTAGAGTCTTAGACTCTTAAAAATGATAATTCTAGGCTCAGAAGGAAAGAAAAATGAAGTTAGGATGGAGAAACAATTTGCGACAGAAATTGATGAAACGTAATGGCATTTTCGTAAATAAGTGCAACTTTTGGAAAAACATATAGGAGAGCTTTTTAAATGAAATTTTTGAGTTAGCCAAGGTTCTTAGAGGCCCTAAAAACTATAGGAAGCCCTGGGACTGGTAAAGCCCCTCCGGTGTATGTTTTCTAACGTCAGCGAGCTTGAACTTTGACAGAGTCATTTGGTAAGGTTTTAGCTCCAAATTGAGTGATTCCAAAGGCATTTTATTAAATTGGGAATCTAAATTTTATAGTGGAAAAGAAGGTTCTCTAAAAGGAGCTAAAACGAAGCCAAAATGAAATTGTCATTATGAAAGGACAAAATTAGAATTTTTGAAAAAATTATGTTTCTAGAAACTCCCACACACTTCTCCTTTTTTCTTCCACCTTCTTAAGAATGAAATTTTCTGCCCAAAATACAGAAGTTGATCTGCTCTTTTAGGTGCACCAAAAGGGGAAGAAAAGGAGGAGAAAAATCAAGGAAGAGGTAAGGAAATTTGTAGATTTTCATGCTCCATCTTCCTCCAATCTTGTTCCTCTCCTTTCCTCCTCTTTTTCCATGGTTTATTTGAGATGAATGGTTCTATTTTTAGTCCAGAAAGAAGGGGAAAAATTCAAATTTTCCAAGGAGAAGAGAACCAAGGAGAAAGACACTTGAAAGCTCACTTGAATCCTAGGTAATCTTTACTTTTTGTTGCATCTTCTCTTCCCCCTCCCTTTGTGTGCATTTTGGCCAAGAATAGAACCAAAGGAAAGGAGGATGTTCTGTCCAAATACAAGGAAGGAACGAGGGTTTTAGGCCATGGGGAGATGGAATATAGCAAGAAATTCTAAGAAAAATCAATAGAAAACAAGTTATAAAAGTGTAGTGTTTTTAGGGTTTTGCAGAATCTGATTTTGTGTGAATATTTTCCTTAACTATTTGAATATTTTCTTGAGCTTCTAAGACCCTTAGAAACCTCCCCAAATGGCTCTCCCATCAAGAAAAAATTTAAAACTCCAAGAACCCCATTATTACTCATAGGTTTGGCCAAGCTAGGATGGATGGGGTAGAGGGTGTTTTTAATTTGTTCTAACCTTAGTTTGGGACTTTATATAATGTTAGAAGATGGGAGAAACCATTGAGAAAAATTTAAGAACCATGGATTGGGAGATAGGACAATGGTGTCCATAATGATGCTTTGTGAAGCAACTTGATTTTCCAATTGTGCAATTGAATGTGTGATGGCTCCAAGGACCTTAAATGAGTCCAAGAAGTCTAGAAATAACAAGAGAATGGAGCCTATAACTTGAAATGCAAGAGTTGCTTCATTAGGCCAATTATGGAACCATAATGCCAAGTATGAAACCAAGTGTGCGCTTAAGCTTTAGTTTAGTGTCTTGGCTTGCTTCAAGTATGTAATTGTGTGTTGTTTATGGTGGCTAGGCCAAGAGAACATCCAACCACCTAGGTGCACTTATGAGGCTGAAAAGAGAGAAGGAAAGGATCAAGAAAAGTTTGCATAAATCCAAAGTAGCTCTCCACCTCATTCTCTTGCCTTCTTGTGTGCATATGTATATTTTTGTGTGCTTGTGTATGCTTTTGTGATTGAAAACATTCCACTTGATGTCTTAAGGCTGCATTGGTACCAATATGTTGTCTTGAATGCCATTAATTGTGAGAATGGCTCTCAAGGGTGAGGTGATATCAAATATCCATTAAAGTGGGTGAGGATGTGCCAAAAGTCTCAAGACGTTGGTGAGACCAAACCAAAAGTCCCTTGCATGGGTGAGGCTAGATCAAAAGTGTAATATCTGGTTCTCTGAAAACCAGAGAAAACATGAGAAACGTAACGTATAGTTTCTCCGTTAACGAATAAAACTCACCGGATACAAAAGGAAGTCCCCTAAAACGATGTAATTAAGGTCCTAAAAATTTTGGGAAGCATTCTAGACTCCTAAAAATGAGAATCCTAGGCTCAAATGAAAACAAAAATGGAGCTAGAATGAAGAAATAATTTCTTACAAAAAGCTTACGAAACGTAATGGCATTTTCATAATTTTGAGCAAATTTTGGAATTCACACAGGACGGCTTTTTAAATAAAATTTTTGAGTTCTCTGAGGTTCTCAGAGGCTCTGAAAACCATGGAAAGCCCTAGGGGTGGACGTTTTCCAACATCGGTGCACCCGAACTTTGACAGATTCGTTCGGGAATGTTTTAGCTCCGATTTGAGTGATTCCAAAGGCATTTTATTTAATTGGAAACCTAAAATTTTATAATAGAAAAGATGATTCTAAAAAAAGAGCTAAAATGAAGGAGAAACAAAAATGCCAAGAACAAAGGACAAAATAGAAATTTTTAAAAAGTGTAACTTCCTCCCACCTATATATATGATTCACCCTTCTTCCCCCTTAATTATGCACGACCATGTTCTGCCCAAAACTAGAGAAAAACCCTAGGGGATGAGACACACAAGAGGAGGAAGAAAAGGAGGAGAAATTCAAGGGAGAAAGGTATGGATTTTTATGATTTTTCATGCTTTTTCTCTTCCAAACCTCTTATCCTCCATTCTCTTTTATTTCCTATGATTATAATGAAGTTTATAAATTTTTTTTAAGGCAGAAATTGAGAGAAAAATTCGGATTTGAAGAAAAGAGTTCAAAGAACACAAGATTCAAGTGAGAAAAAGCAAGAAAACAAGGTAATTTCTCTTTGTTATGGTTGTCATCTTTAGTTCTCTTCTCCACCATTTTGCCCTACTTGAGAAAAACCTAGGAGGAGATGGTTTTTAGGTAGAACCAAGCATGAATCTAAGGAAAAAGGGTGTGGAGATTAATAATATGCAAAGAGAATTATAAAAAAACCATTAGATTTTAAGATGCAAATTTTAGGGTTTTATGTGCACCTTCTAAAATCTAATTTCATATGATAATTCCTAGGCCTAATTAAGAGTTCAAATGAGCTCCTAAGATCTCTAAGATGCTCCCCACATGCTTCCTCCTTCAAGAAAACAAAGAAAACTCCAAGGAGGCCAAAAATCCCCATAGTCTCGGCCTAGGTAAGTTTCCATAGCTAGGGAGAGTTTTAAATTGTTTTAAGGCCATTCTTGAGTCATATTTGATGAATGAAAATAAGGGAAGGCCTTAGAAAAAATTTAGAACTCATAGAAATTGATTTGGTGCCTTAGGTTCTATATTATGACCTAAAGAAGCAACATGATGTTAAGCTCTTTGTTTTAATGGTGTGATTACTCTAAGAGGCTTAAAAGGAGTCAAGAATCATATTTAAAAGGAAAGAATGAGGCCTAGAAATTATTTGAGGGGTGTTTCTTCATTAGGTGCAAATATGGACCATAATGGGAGTTACAGAGCCAACTAGTGTTTAAGCAAGTTGCATGGCCCTAGAGATTATTTTATGAACCTAATTGGCTCCCATAAATTGTATATAGGTCAAGAGAAACCTTCTCCACCAATTTATGGGTGTGTGGCCGAAAGAGGAGGCTTAAATCCAAAAGGAAAAGTGTGTGATTGTACATAAGGTAGCTTTCTCCACCTTCTCTCATGCATGGATGTGTGTTTTTCTTGTCTTAAAATGTGTGTATGAGTATTTTCAAGCCATGAAAAGTATGCTAGCATGCCTTTATATGCTATGATTCTTGATGCCATGTTATGCTTCTAAATGAGTACATGATATTTGTTTGAGTTTGCTTGAGTATGGAGAGGCCAATAACTCTTCACCACGGTAAGGATGAGCCAAGAACCTTTGAACTTGGTTGAGACAAAGTAAAGAGTCTCCCAAAAGTAAAGTGGGCTCCCAAGAGAATGGTTGAGTCCAAAGCTCTTAAAGAATGGGTGAAGCAAGTCCAAAATCCATGAGGAGAAGTGTGAGGCCAATCCAAACACTTGATGAGCTCTTGAATGTCTTGTATGACTTGTTCATATGCCAAGCTTGCTTTTTTAAATGTCCATAACTTTCATTTTCTTTATGTATACATTTGTAAGGCTTGCTTTACATATATTTTGTATGATTGAAAGGGAGATAAGCTATTGAAATTCTTTGAATCTCATCCCCTCTCCAATGATCTCACATGCTAGGTGGACCAAGTGGATATGTTAATGGAAGCCAACAACATTGAAGGAGAAAGATTGACATCCATATGTCTAGCATTTTCCTTTTAAAGCCATAATGAACCATAATGATGTATATTAATGTTGCAAATGGTTTATGATCCTTGAGACATATGTAATTATGTTATTATATGATGTAGAAATGAGAGAATGTGTTATGTGAATGATGGAATGTGAATTGAGTACGTATAGCAAAGATGGCTTCATGAATGAGTTTATGGAAATGTGCATATGTGTGCATTGAATGACCAAAATGAGATGCATGAGGTTTAGACAGCTTATACAAGTCTTAAATGTACTTTTAGACTTGCCCAAAAGGTACCAAGACTAAGGGAAATCTATTTGGCAACTTTGGTACCCTATATAGAGCCAAAGATCATAATTTTCAGAGGTCTACAGAATAATTGATGATTTTTCAAAGTTGGCAATTTTTATGGTTTTGGTTTGCTACACTATTCATTTGGTCTGAATTTAAATTCTATTACACAAGGCCCAAATGATGTCCAATTGTCACAAAATTTTATATAAAGAAACTAGACAATCACAGCAACTTGTTCCAACTAGAAGAACCTCATTTGAAGGTCTAGTGAGGGAGATATGAATTTTTGAAGTTTCTGTCCAGTATCAATAATCTTGCCCGACTAGAGGTATTGTTCCATCGAATTTCAAGGTTTGGGCTTGATGAACTATTCTAAAGATATTTTTCCTCTCTAGTTGACATCCATATATTTCTAGATTGGTATCATTTGCATGAATTGAAATTTTTTGGAATTAATTGGACATTTTCAAAGTTTTCTGTAGAATTCCATATCAGTTCCAAAATGTAGTCTGACCTTTGGACAATTTTGGATGTCACACATCCTTTATGATGGCTTTAATGGTCTTTTCATATTTTCAGTGTGAATTAGACATCCATATCTTTCTAGAATGACCAAGATTACATGATTTCGATTTTTCTAGAATTAGTTATGATTTTTCAAAGTTTAGGCAAAATAGGGGGCAAATCTGGCCGAAATTAAACAAGCCTATTTCATATTTCATTTCGATTTCTATGAGTTTTGGGCATGAGTTTGTGACGCAAATGAGTTGTTTTGATGTAATTAAGTATGAGAATATATAGTATGAGCTCACACAGTCCATGCGTCATCAAATAAAATTTTTAAGTACGGCATAACGCAAAGAATGCCAATATTTATTCCCCTTTTTCCTTATACTTCTATGAATAGAATGATGTAAGGCATGTGTACATGATGGCATGAGCTATAATTTATGGTGTGACAAAAAGTCCCAAGGCTAAGAGTGAGGCAAATCTAAAAGTCCTAGAAATAGGGTGAGGCAAAATCAAAAGTCCCTAAAACATGAAAATGGCTTGATGTGGAAATGTGGCATGGAAATGTAGTATAACACACTTTATGCTTGCACAATTATGATTTTGATGTATGTATGTTTTAAATGTATGTATGAATGGATGTGTGAGCTATTGAGATTCTTACAATCTCACTCTCTTTTACCCCTTGCTCTTAAAATGTCTAGGTTGTAAAGTCCCACATCGGTTGGAAGGGGCCTGTGGCTAGCCCATATAAGTGGGAGTAGTACTCTCCCCACCATAGAGCGCTTTTCCCATGAGCTAAGCAGGAAAGGACAAACCTTAATGAACCAGGAAGGCAGGGTCAAACACCCATGAACCGAGAAGGAAGGGACAATACCTTAGTAGCTCTGTATGTGTTGGTATCAAAGCAATCCTGGCCCATGTGTGACCTGAGGATAGGTCGGCCCCAAAGGGGGGTGGATTGTAAAGTCTCACATCAGCTAGAAGGAGCCTGTGTTTAGCCCATATAAGTGGGAGTAGTACTCTCCCCACCAAGACACACTTTTCCCATGAGCTAAGTGGGAAGGGACAAACCCCAATGAACTGGGAAGGCAGGGTCAAAGACCCACAAACTGGAAAGCAAAGGACAATACTTTGGTAGCTCTGTATGTATATAAATGTAACACCATAAATCTTAGCTCATCTTATGCTTTTAAATGACATAATATCATGAAACATATAGGATTCCCATAGAAAAAGCAAGGGAAATGGGAGTATTTTCGTATTGCGCTATATTTAAAAATTTGAATCTGTGTCATGCGGACCGTAGGAGCTCATAATATATATCATCATGTTTAATTACATCATTATAGCTCATTTGCATCATAAAATCATGCCCACAACTCGTGGAAACCAAAATGGAGTATGGAAAATGGAAGTTCCTTCTCGGCCAGAATTGGCCTCTTTTCTGGACAAATTTCGAAAAATCATAATTAAATTTATAAAAATTGAAATCATGTGTTCTTGGTCATTTTGAAAATATTAGGATGTCTACTTCACAATAAAAATACGCCCAGACCATAAAAGGCATTACAGAGGATACTTGACATCCAAAATGGTCTAAAGGTTTGACTGAATTTTGGAACTATCACAGAATTCTGTAGAAAACTTTGAAAAGGTCCAATTAATTCCAAAAAAATAGAAAACCAGTAAAATTTACTATTCTAGAAAGCTATGGATGTCTATCCCATGGTAAAAATAGTTTCCATTCATGAATCATGAAGGGGAAGACGTTTGACATTCAAAAATCTACTGAGGTCGCTGCTGCCTGGGCTACTATTTCAGATTACTGATATAAACTTCTAAAATTCCTAACTAATTCTATAAAAATCAAAATCACACACATTCAATCATTCTAGAAATCTACAAATGTTAAAGTTATGCTAAAAATAATTCTATAATGAAACAGATACATTTATCCATTGGAAATCTATAGAACAATAACTAAACTCTTGGGGCGCCACTGCTACTGATAGCAAATTTAAAAAATGTATAACTCTTTGCTCAGACCTCCAAATGAGGTGATCTCAGGGCCACAAAAATTTTATGACCTCTAGTTTATGCTTGTAAAATTTCACAAGCATTGGACACCATTTGCTTATCGAATGACATAGGATATAAATCTGACCATATGAACAATACATGACTCATGACAGCAGAAAAATCTGAACTTTGAAAATTCATAATTAATTATATAGTGCTCCAATTTTTCTGCACTTTATCTTTTCAAAAATATCTTGATGAGCCCTACATTTCTACAAAATTTCATGGGCAAATTCCTTCATTTGATTAGTTTGTGCCATGGGGTTCCATTTGGTCATTTTTGAGCTCCATAATGGTATCAAAGGGTCCAAATTTGCTTCCCAAGCTTGTGTGGCCATTTGAGCATGTGAGATTGCACCAAAATGAGATTTTAAACTTGTCTTAAAGGTGCACAAACCCAGAATTCAGGAACTCACACTTTCACCCCATAGCATACACACATTTCCATAAGGCTAGTCTTGGCATTCCATACCCAAAATTGCAATACATTCATCCACAAATTTCATACATACATCATCTATTAGGATGTTTACACATGTTCCATTCATTGTGCATCAATTCTAACAAAAGATTACATCATATGCCACTCCTTTGGTTATAACATAAACAAAATTAAAAGCTTTATGATTAAGGCTTTATCTCCTCACTTGGTGGCTTCCATTTCGTTGTTTATTGGCTCCACCTAGCATGTTAGGATATTGGAGAGGAAGGAATGAGATTCAAAGAATTCCAATAGCTCATCTCTCATTCAATCATACATAATATATGTAAAGCAACCCTTAAAAATGCATGCATGGACATAATATAATTCATGAGCATTTAAGAAGCAAGCTTAGCATGTGAACAAGTCATACAAGACATTCAAGAGCTCACCAAGTGTTTGGATTGGCCTCACACTTCTCCTCATGGATTTTGGACTTGCCTCACTCATTATTTGAGCACTTTGGACTCAACCATACTCTTGGGAGCCCACTTTGCTTTTAGGAGACTCTTTACTTTGTCTCAACCAAGCTCAAGGGTTCTTGGCTCATCCTCGCTATAGTGAAAAGTTCTTGGCCTCTCCACTCAAGCAAACTCAAGAAACATCATACATTCACTTGAAAACATAATATGAAATCATGAAATCATGGCAAACAAGATCATGCTAGCATACTTTTATGGCTTAAAATACACATACACACATTTTAAAATAAGCTAAACATACATCCATGCATGAGAGAAGGTGGAAAGAGCTACCTTGCTTGCATTCATAAACTTTTTCCTCAAGCCTTGACTCCTCTCCCTTGACCTCACACACCCAAGAAGGTGGAGACCATTTTTCTTGGCCTAAACACACCAAAAGAAACATGAATTACTCATGGGAATAAGCCTTGGCATTATACACACTTTACATGATGTTACTTTGGTTTATGGCTCCATTATGCTTCCATAAGGCACTTAATGAAGCAACTTCAAGAATTCATGATCTTGGCTCCCTTCTCTCCTTTAATCTATGATTCTTGACTCCATTTAGACTCCTTGGAGTCATCACGCAATTATTTTAAAGAGCCTAGCTAGGAGTTGCTTTATTATGCTACATTATGGAGCCTACACTTCCATCTCACTATCTATGGCTTATAAATTTTTGTCAAAGCTTCCTTTCATCCTCTTCTATCCTACATGACTCAAAAATAAGCTTGAAACAAATTAAAACTTCCCTTTGGTACTCTTTCTAATTTAGGCTAACATTATGGAAGCATTTGGGGTTCAAGGGGTTTCCAATTTTTCCTTGATGGGAGAGTCACTTGGGAGGCTTCCTAGAGGTCTTAGAATCTCAATTAAACACTTACATAGCCTAGGAAATTCATGAATCAAAATAGATTTTACAAACTCTTCAAGAATCCTACACTTTGCTAACTTGAAATTTAATGGTTTTTACTTGGTTTCCTTTTCATATTCTAAATTCCTACACCCTAATTCATGTGATTCATTCTTGGTTTGGCCAAAAATTTAATCCCTCATGGCTGGTCTTACATGGAGGGGAATTGAAGAGAAGAGGAGCAAGGAGACCTAAGCTTAGGAAATAGCAAAATACCTTGGATTCTTGGTTTTTTTGTTTGTTCTTCACTTGGCTAGCCTCCCCTCACCAAATCCAAAAATTCCACCTCTATTCTGCCTTTAAAACAGCAACAAATTAAATGCCAAAACTATGAGAAGGAAGAGGAAGAAGAGGGGAAGAAGTTTAACAAGGTAAGGAGTAGGAAAAAGTGGCTAAAACTTACACTTTTCAAAGCTTCTTCTTCCTTCCTTGGCCTCCCCTCTTGTGCACCACTCTCAGCCCTTCTTAATTCTATTTTAATGTGTGGGAGAGTTGGTGAGGAGATATGACCAGAGGTGGGACGTTTTTATAAGCCTAAGGATTCATTTAAGCAACTTTCAAAATTTACAATTTAGTCCCTCTTCATAGTTTTATTTGTTTGGGTTTATTTCAACTCCTTTTTGAAATCTGTCTATTTTATCATATTTCTTAGGCTCTTAATCATAATAATTTCTTTTGGAATCACTCAAAAAGGATCTAAAACTATTCCGAATCGTTCGGTCAAAGTTTTGGTCAACCAACAGCTAAAATTGCTCATTGGAGGGGTTTCAACTGTTCTAAGGGTTCCCATGATATTCAGGGCCTCTGAGAACCCCTAAAAACTCAAATTTTTTGTTTAAAAAGACCTCTTATGAGTTTTTCAAATTTTCTAAAAATTACAAAAATACCCCTACTTTCTTCGGCAAATTTTTTGAGCTCTTCTAGCTCTGGTTTTTGGGCATCTTAAACCTCAAATCCTCATTTTTTAATATTTAAAATTTTATCATAATTTTAGTTGGCCCCAATTCTTTTTATTTCGAGGACTTCCTTTTATATTTGACCCATTTTTTATGAAGTTGAGAATTTTTTTGGTTTTGGTCATCAGTACTATAGCACTGGTCTGAAATTAAATTCTGCCACTCATGGGGGAAATGATGTCCAATTACCACGAAATTTTATACAGAGAAACTAGACATTCCTAATAACTTGTGCCAACTAGAAGTACCTCATTTGGATATCTAGAGAGGGAGATATGGATTTTAAAGTTCCTGCCCAGTATCAGGCGCCCCAACTGATTATTTGATTAGATTTTGATATCTAGGTATGCCTAAACTGGTCTAGAGTTATTTTTTTCCTCTAGCTAACATCTACAATTTTCCATATTGGTATCATTTGAATGGATTGGATTTTTGTAAAATTAATTGGACATTTTTAAAGTTTGCTGTAGAATTCTATGCAGCACCAGTGGATAGCCTAACCTCTGGACCATTTCAAATGTCAAACATCTTTTGTGTTATGTTCCACGGCCTACAAATAATTTTAGCATAAAGTAGACATGTATAGCTTTCTAGAATGGCCAAGAATGCATGATTTCAAGTCTTTTAGAATTAGTTATAATTTTTTAAAATTTGTGACAAAAGTGAGAAAATTCTATCCGAAAATGCATATATGAACTTTTTGCTTCCTCTTGCCATACATGAGCTCTAGGTCAATTTTGGTTATGGAAATGAGTTGTATCCATGCAATTAAATATGGGAATATGATACATGAGCTCACATGGTCTACGTGACACCAAACAAAATATTTATATGCGACGCAATGGTAAATAATGCATTATTTTAATGCTTTTTCTTTGAATATTTACATGATTCTTGTAAATAAGTTATTTGAAGGCATGAGATAAGTTTAAAAACTATGGTATTACATTTTGTGGGCCCCGTGGATGTTCCAACAATACTCTCTAATTATTTTCCATTAATAGAACTCATACCTAACTCAAAACATCAAGCAATCCACGGACATTAAGGTAAAAACCCCCGATTTCACTAATGCATCGCAGCTGTACACTGGCAGATTTCAAGGGAAAATTTGAAAAATTATAACTAAATGTAGAAAAATCAAAATCTGCCATGCCATCATTTCTCAAAAAGCTTTGAGTGTTAACTTTTCACTAAAAATAAATTCAAGTCATGAACATAGCATTAGGACCACGTTTGACAATGAAATGGCCACATAGATCTGACTGCCTTTTGATACTGATACAGTTTACTATCATGAACTTCAAAAATGTCTAATTAATTCTAACAAAATCCAATCCATACAAATAATACTAATCTAGAAATTTGTGGATATTAGCTAAAAGAGAAAAATCATTTCAACCCAGTTCAGGTTCATTTAGACCCCAAAAATCAATCAAACAGTGCCTCGGGTCTGACTGTGTGCTTGATATTGGATAGTAACTTTAAAAATTTATATCTCCCTCCCTAGACATCTAATTGTGTTCTAACAATATTCTCTAATTATTTTCCATTGATAGAACTCATACGTAACTCAAAACATCAAGTAATCCACATACCTTAAGGTAAAAACCCTCGATTTCACTCATGCATCGCAGCTGTACAGTGGCAGATTTGAAGGGAAACTTTGAAAAATTATAACTAAATGTAGAAAAATCAAAATCTGCCATGCCATCACTTTATCGAAAGCTTTGAGTGTTAAATTTGTAGTAAAAATAAATTCAAGTCATGAACATAGCATTAGAACCACGTTTGACAATGAATTGGCCATAGAGGTCTGACTGCCTTTTGATACTGATATAGTTTATTGTCATGAACTTCAAAAATGTCTAATTAATTCTAACAAAATCCAATCCATACAAATGATACTAATCTGGAAGGCTATGGATGTTAGCTAAAGGAACAAAATCATTCCAACCCAGTTCAGGTTCATTTAGACCCCAAAAATTAATCAAACAGTGCCTCGGGTCTAATTGTGTGCCTGATACTAGATAGCAACTTTAAAAATTTATATATTCCTCTCTAGATATCCAATTGAGTTACTTCCAATTGGCACAAGTCACTGGGAAGGTCTAGTTTCTCCTATAAAATTTCATAGCAATTGGACATCGTTTGCCCTATGAATGATAGAATTTCATTTCGGACTAGAATGAATAGTACACTGACCAAAACCAGAAAAATTTTCAAATTAAAAAATTCACCAAATATTTTGTAGACCTCCAAATTTTATCCACTTTATTTTTCCAAAAAGCTCTCAATAAGACCTAGATGCATGCTAAGTTTTAGACCAAAAAGAGCTCATTTGAACAAAAAGTGTATAGCTCACTAATTTAGTCCATTTTGCTCCATATGAGGTACCAATTTTGTCCAAATGACTTCCTTTAATATTTGGCACCCCTTGGACAAGTTTAAAAGCATAAATATGACTTGTGTAAGCTATCCAAGGGATCCCAAATACCATACATCTCATTTTGATCATCTCACACTCAATAATGCATACATCCAAGTGAGCATCCAAGTGTTCAAAATTCATATTCTCATTGTCTTGGTACCATACAATATTCATACACCATTTACATATAATATTACATTTGCTCATTGGTCTACAACTAAAAAATTGGCATTCCTACACACTTTAAGATTACATAAACTACATCATTGTCAAAACCATGCTATTCATACTTCATTGCTTCCATTCCTTGGCTCTTGAGTTCCACCTAAGCCATATGAGATAGGAGAAGGAAAGGGATGAGATTCATGGAATCTCAATAGCTCTTCTCCCTTTCAAACACATAATATGGATGTGATTCCTATATTTAAGATGCATGTATGGCATTCGTAATTTCTCAAACATACATAAAGCATTTCTCCCATTCAGTAAGTCACAAACAACATCCATAGGCTTGCCAAGATAATGGTTTAGCCTCACCCATTCTCTTTGGGACTTTTGGACTTGCCTCACCTATTTTCAAGGGACTTTTGACTAAGCCTCACCCTTTTTAGTGACTTTTGGCTCGTCTTGCCTAACCTTTAGGGACTTTTGGCTCATCCTTACTCTTGTTAAGGGATTTTTGGTCTCACCACACTCAAACAAGCCAAGACCATACATAAAAGCATCTTATAAACACATAAACATAGCAACATGGTACCATGGCATTTAAAAACTTGATAAAAATATTTTTCATGGTTTAAACATATGCACACACATTCAAGAACAAGGAAACATCCACACATGCATGAGAGAAAAGAGAAAGAGCTACCTTAGTATTTAAGCAAGCTTTACTTTGGTTTATTCCTTCCCTTTCTTGATCCCACAAGCACAACTAGTTGGAGTTAGTTTCCATGGCCTAGCCACAATAAACAATACTCAATTATACTCTTAGAACAAGCTAGGACATTAAACTTACACTTAAGAACACACCCTTTGTTTAGTGGTCACATAATGGCTTCATTAATAGCCTAATGAAGCAACCACTATAATTCAAGTTCTTGGCTCCATTCTCTTCTCATATCTACGCCTCTTGACCTCATTTAAGGTCCTTGGAGCCCTCACACACTTACTTCCAAAAAGCCTTGACATAAGTTGCTTCATAAGGTCACATTATGGAAGCCATTGCCTCATCTCCCAATCCATGCCTCCTAAATTTTTTCCAAGGGTTTCTCCTACCTTCTTCCATCATATGAAGTCCCAAACCAAGGTTAGAACAAATTAAAACACTTCCTAACCTATCCATTTAATCTTGGCTGAACCATAAGGGAAGGAATGAGCCCATAGAGCTTTTGATTTTTCCTTGATGAGAAACACACTTAAGAGGCTTCCTAGAGGTCTTAGAAACTCATTTAAATCCTCACATCACCTAGAACACCCTTAGATAAAATCATATTTTTACTTATGTTTTTGAATCCCTAACTTCCTGTTCTTGGTTCTTTTTTGCTTTTTAACTAATTCCACTAGTATCTTCCTAATTCTCACATCTTAAAACCCTTAACTCTACCTTAATATGGTCAAAATTTATCTCCTATGGAATGAGTCCTAAGCTAAATGAAAATTCCATGGAGGAAGTAAACAGGGAGAAGTAACAAAATAAGAGGAAATACCTTGGTTTCTTGGTTCCTTCAAAGCCTCTTTCATTTAGTGTAGACTCCTCCTTGAATTCCTACTCTTCTCCCTCTGAAACAGACCCAAAAATACCCCCACTTCATCAAACAAAACTATAGAAAGGATGGTGGGAAGGAGGAGAAGAGAGTTTCTAAAGAGAAAACTAGAAAAAGTCTTGATTTCCATACCTTTTCTTCTTGGTTTTTCTTCCTCCTTAAGCTTTCTCCTAGTGTGTCTCTCTTCTTTGGCTTCTCTCTATGGTTTGGGCAGAATGAAGGGTCAGTTAAGATGAAGGAGAAGAGGGATGCTTCATATATCAAAAGGGGATTCATAAAAGCTTTTTAAAAATTCCATTTTTGTCCTTCATTCTTGGCTAATTCATTTGAGGCCCATTTTAGCTCCTTTTTGAGAACCATCTTTTCTATCATAAAACTTAAGTTCTCTAATTCATAAAATAGTTCTGGAATCACTCAATTTGGATTTAAAATCATTTCAAACTATTCGATCAAAATTTTAGTCAACTAATGGCCAAATTTGCTCACGGAGCGGTTTCAATTGTCCTAGGTTTTCTAATGGTTTTCAGGGCCTCCAAGAACCCTGAAGAACTTAAAATTTCCATTTAAAAAGCATTCTTGTGAGTTTTCCAAAAAGTTTCCATATTTACAAAAATGTCACTAGCCTTTCGGTAATTTTTTTTGAATCACTCTGACCTCAATTTCTGGGCAACTTAAGGCCCAAATCCTCATTTTTCATTATTTAGAATTTTATTCTAATTTTATTTGGCCTCAACTCATTCACTCGGGGGGACTTCCTTTTTATATCCGATGCATTTTGTATGTTTATGGAGAACTGAATATCGCGTTTTTTGCGTTTACAAAGGGACCGGATATTACACTTTTGACTAAGCCTTACTCTTTTAGAGACTTTTAGTTTTGTCTCACCCAATCTTAGGGACTTTAGGCTCATCCTCACTCTAACTAAAGGACTTTTAGTTTCACTAAACCCATCCAACCCAAAACACATTTATAAAATGCATTTCAAGAGCATAACAAGACCATTATGGTATTGTGGCATATAAACATTGGATAGAAACATTTTCAATGGCATAAACATGCACACACATATCCAAAGACAAGAGAACATCTAAGAATGCATGAGAGAAAGGCTAGAGAGCTACCTTAAGGCAAGAATTACAAACTTTCTCTTAAATTCTCTTCCCCCCTTTTGGCCACACCCTTACAATAAGGTAAAACTTGATTCCTTTGGCCTAGACACATTAAATAGAACCCAATTACATTCTTGAAACAAACTCTAACACTACACACACTTTAGGGAGGCTTGGTTTCTCATATGGTTCAATAAATCACCTAATGAAGCAAATATAAGAATTTATGATCTTGGCTCCATTCTCTCCTTCAATTTATGATTTTTGCTCCATTGAGACTCCTTGGAGCCATCACACATTCATTTTGAAGAGCCTAACTAGGAGTTACTTCATTATGCTACATTATAGAGCCTACACCTCCATCTCACTTTCCATGGTTTCTAAAATTTTTCCAAGGCTTTCTCTCATGTTCTTCCATCATATATGGTCCCATTCTAGGCTCAGAACAAATTAAAACATTCCCTAAGTACTTTAAGTGGTCTAGGCCAAGACTATACAAGCATATGGCACTCAAGGAGTTTACTTTATTTTCTTGAAAGGGATGGCCTATTTAAAGCCTCCTAGGGATCTAAGGGACTCATACCATGTCTTACATAAGCTAGAATACCTCTAGGAAAAATTAAATTTCATCATTTATTTCAAAGCCCTAAGTTGTGTCAACTTGAATTCTAATGCTCCCTTTTTGTTTCCACTTGTTTATTTTAAATCCCCACACTCTAAATCCCTTGTTCTTCCGTTGATATGATTAGAATTCAACTCCCTTTGAATGGGCTCTAGGTTGCACGAAATTGATATAGAGGAGAACAAGCAAGAAGCACAAGATAAGCCATGGAATTTACCTTGATTCAAGACTTTTTCAAAGGCTCTTTCCTTTGCTTCAAACTCCTCCTTGAAATTTTGGGTTTTCCCCTCTGGTCCAGCCACCAAACAAGAGCAATCAGAGTGTTAAAACCATAGAAAAATAGAGGAGAAGGAGAAGAAGAAGTTTAATGAAGGAAGAGACATGAAAATTTAGGAATTTCTTACACTTTACAAGCTTCTTCTTCCTCCCTTAGCTCTCCCTCTTGTGTGCCACTCTTAGCCCTCTTTGATTCTATTTGAATGTGTGTGGAAGTCAGTTAGGAGGTCTGATCAAAGGTGGGGCATTTTTATAAGGGAGTGCTTCTTAAATTCTTTTAACAAATTCCATCCACATCCCCCTTTTCTTAGCTTTTTTGTTTTAGGTTCATTTTAACTTCTTTTCAAAAATCATCTTTTCTATCATGAAATTTAGGTTCTATAACTTATAAAATACTTTTGGAATCACTTAAATTGGATATAAAACCTTCTTGAACGAACTGGCCAAAGTTCAGGTCAACCGACATTGTAAAAATTCAAATGGAGGGGTTTGAACTGTTCTAGGGGTTCCTATGGCTTTTAGGGCCTCTGAGAACCCCGAAAAACTCATTTTTTTCATTTAAAAATCCCTCCTTTGAGTTTCCTAAAAAATGCCTAAAATTACAAAAATGTCATTATACTTTTGGCAATTTTATTGAACCATTCTGGCTCTGATTTTCAGGCATGTTAGACCTTAGAACCTTATTTTCTATTATTTAAAATTTTATTGTAATTGTATTTGGCATTAAATCATTCATTTCAGTGGACTTGCTTTTATATCCGATGTGTTTTTTTATGTTTACGGATAAACCGGACATTACGTCTCTCACGTTTACGGAGAAACAAGATGTTACAATTAGAGGCCAAATAAAATTAGAATGATGATCTAGACATTAAGAAATGAGAATATCAAGCTAATGATGGCTCAAAATTAGAGCAAAAATAGCCAAATAGAAAGCTATGGAGACCAGTGGCATTTGTAATTTTAGGCAACTTTTAGAAAACTCAAATGAGGGATCTTTAAATAGGAAAATTGAGTTTTCCGAGGTTCTCAAAAGCTATAAAAACCCTAGGAACCCCTAAAATGGTTAAAACCTCTCTAATTTACAATTTAGAGCATCGACTGATTAAAACCTTAACTGATTCATTCGAAAAGGTTTTTAATCTAATTTAGGTGAAACCAAATGCATTTTATGAATTATAGAATCTAAATTTCATGATGAAAAAGACGGTTCTCAAAAAGGAGTTGAAATGAGCCGAAATGAAAAGAACCAAGAAAAGGGATAAAATGAGAATTTTAAAAAGTATCTTAAACTAGCCCCTTAGCCTTTAAATCACATCCCTCTCTTCTCCACTCTCTTAACCAACTTTCATCTACTCCAAAATAGAAACCAAGTAAGCCTAAAGTGGCGCACAAGAAGGGAGGAAGAAGGGAAGAGAAAACTAAGCATAAAAGATAAGAAATCATAAGCGTTTCATGCTTTCTCATTCTTCCAACTTCTTATCCTTTTTCTCCTCTCTTTTCCTATAGTTTTAATGACTTATTTGGAGCTATATTATGCTTGGTTCAGTTGGAGGAGGAGAGGAATTCAAGGAAAGATAAGAAGCAATTGAAAGCTCCTTAAAAAAGCTTACAAATAAGGTAAGAACCATGGAACTTTTTACTTCATCTTGTCTCCTTCTTCTCTTGTATGTTTCGACCAACCCTAGATCCATCAATGAGGGAATGATTTCTGGTCTTATCAAGGTAGAGACAAGGGGTTTCAAGCATGAGAAACAAGAATATGCAATTAGATTTAAAAGAGAACCTTTAAAATTCAAGTTATGTTACCTAGGGTACTTGTTGCACCTAGTCATTTTTGAAGCTTTCTAATGATAATCTAACCTATATAAGAGTATGTATGAGTTCATAAGAGGTCGAGGAAGTTTCATAAGTGCTCTTTCCTTAAGAAAAGCTAACAAAACTCCATGGATTCTCACTTTGTACCATGTCTCAGCCAAGAAAGAGTTTGGCTACCTAGAGAGAGTTTTCTTTGATTCCAAGAATAAAAATGGTCTAGATATGATTAATAAATATCAAAGGAACTATTGGTTTAAATGTAAAAACCATGGTTTATAAGATGGAAGTTTAGGTTCCTTTTTAAGATATAAAGAAGCAACTTAAGTTAGGCTCATTGAATTGAATTGGTGATGACTCTAATGAGTTCTAACAGAGTCATATAACTTAGATTGAATGAGAAATTAGAGCCAAGATCATGAATTCTAGGGGTTGCTTCATTATGCCCTTATATGAAACCATAATGATGTCATAAGATCAAGTAAAATTGTATAAAGTTTATGTGAAGCTAGAATTGGTTCTAATGATTAAATTATGTCTTATTTGATGTGTCTAAGCCAAACAAATCAGGATCTCCCTAGGTATAGGGGTGAGGCTAAGAAGGGCAAGACAAATTCTAAGAGCAAAGTTTGTATTCTTAGTACAAGGTAGCTCTCTAACCTTTCTTGTATGCATTTCTTAGATGTTTGATTGTCATTGGATGCTTGTGTGTAAGTTTGAACCATGAGATATGTTTATAGCCATTGATTGAATTTCTTGGTACCATGATACTTCTTGAAACAAATTTTAAATGTAAGATTACTTAAATGGGTGAGGTTGTACTAAAAGTCCCTTAGAATAGGTAAGGAGATACCAAAAGTCCCTAAGAATGGGTGAGACAAAGTTAAAAGCCTCAAGAAAGATGAAGCTAAGCTAAAAGTTCTTAAAAGTGGGTAAGACAAATCCAAAAGTCTTAAAAATTGGGTGAGGCTACACCAAAATCCCTTAGAGCCTATATTTGAATTGTATAAGCTTAAGTGACATGAAAATATGCTTATGTATGTTTACAAGAGGTTTTTATGACATGCTTGTATTCTTTGGCATGAAAATGTGCCATGTATGTATGCTTGAAAGGGTAAAAGAACTATTAGGATTCTTTGAATCTCATTTTTCCCTACATATGTTTAACCATGTCTAGATGAAGTTTAAGGAGCAAGGAATGGAAGCCAAGGAGATTGAATCATGAGACTTTGAAAATAGGATAGGATTTTGTATAATGTAATGTCAAAGTATATATGTATATGATGTGTATGAGATGTAAATCCTTGAGCATGTATAAAAGTATGTAATTATGATGTATGAACCATATTTGAAGTCAAATGAAAGAGTATGTGAATGTTTGACATTCATGAGCCTTGATGTACATGTGTATATGAATAATTAGGAAGGTGATTTTGAGTTCTATGATGATTTGGACCATTTGGGATGTTCCTATATGCTGTGTGTATGCTTTTGGATGTGCTCAAATGGTTATGATTTGGTTAGAAGGCCATTTGACAACCCTTGAATCCCAAAAATTCCAATATTCTTGGCTTGAATCCCAAATTGACCAAATGGATGAATTTGTGCATGAAATTTGGCAAGCAAATAAGTCTCACTTAGAGCTTTTCATAAAGTGAAAGGGTACTATTTTTGGAGCTCTAGAGAATTTATTATAATTTTTTAAAATTGACTAAATTATGCAAAAATTGCATTTGTTACTGTTCATGTAGTTAATTTGATTTTTTGTCACTCAAGGGCCGAATGAAGTCCAATACTCGTGAAATTTTACAAAAATATAGTAGATATTATAAGCTTTCTATAACCACTAAGAGCACTTGATTTGGAGCTCTGTTGAAGGAGAAATAAATTTTGAAATTTCTAGTTTGCTGCAAAATGACCACCAGACCTAATATACTATTCCATTAGTTTTTGTAAGTTAAATATGGTTGTTTTGATTTGAACATTTTATGGCAGCTAGATGACATCCTGAGCTTTCCAAAAAGATATAGTTTGCATGATTTAGATTTTTCTAAAATTAGTTATGATTTTTCAAAATCCATATCAGAATAGGGAATTCACGAATAAAAGCATGTAAGGTGCAATTTTGGGTTTTATACTTTGGACCTGAGTTTTGAGCTCCAAATTGTGATATTTTTTATTAAACAAATGTGTTAAGAATGGAAAATAAATTTGGTAAGCTCATATCATCCATTAAGCTATTAATGAATTAATTTGGCTTTTAATGACGCAAATATTCACTGCTAAGAGTGCTAAAGTCATGAAAATAAATACTTTTAGCTATGTGTAGTGTGTGATATCCAGTTCTTCGAAAACCAGAGAAAACGTGAGAAACGCAACATACGGTTTCTCTATAAATGAACAAAATTCATCGGATACAAAAGGAAGTTCCCCGAAATGATGTAGTTAAGGTCCCCAAAAATTTGAGAAGTATTCTAAACTCTAAAAATGAGAATCTCAAACTCAGATTGAAAGAAAAACGAAGCTAGAATGAAGAAACGATTTCTTACAAAAAACTTACAAAACGTAATGGCATTTTCATAATTTTGAGGTGAATTTTAGAATTTACATAGGAGGCCTTTTTGAATGAAAGTTTTAAGTTCTCTGGGGTTATTAAAGACCTTGAAAATCATGAAAAGTCCTGAGATAGTTAAAACCCCTTCGGTAAACGTTTTTTAATGTCGGTACACCCGAACTTTGACAGATTTATTCGAGAAGGTTTTAGCTCGGATGTGAGTGATTCCAAAGGTATCTTACTAAATTGGGAACTTAAATTTCATAATGAAAAAGATAGTTCTCAAAAAGGAGCTAAAATGAAGGAGAAACAAAAATGCTAAGAATGAAGGGCAAAATAGAAATTTTTGAAAATTGTAACTTTCTCCCATCTATATATATGATGCGCCCTTCTTCTCCCTTCATTTTGCATGACCAATTTCTACCCAAATCCAGAGGAAAACCCTAGGGAGAGTGGTGCACAAGAGGAAGGCAAAGAGGAGGAGAAATCAAAGGCTTAAGGTGTGAAAATTTTGTAGTTTTTTATGCTTTTTCTCTTCCAAACCTCTTCTCCTTCATTCTCCTTTATTTCCTATGATTATAATGAAGTATATGGGTCTGTTTTAAAGGATAAATTGAGGGGAAAATTCGGATTTGAAGAGAGAAGCTTAAAGAACACAAGATTCAAGTGCGAAAAAGCAAGAAAACAAGATAAATCTTGCATCCCATGGTAACTACTCCTCCCCCATATTTCGCCCCATGTATGTAGATGCTAGAGGGTTAGAATTTTGAGGGGAACCAAGGGTGAATTCCATGAATTTAAGGGAGGAGAGTAAGAATATGCAAAGAAATTAAAAAAAAAGCCATGGATTTTCAAGGTAGTAAACCTAGGGTTTTCATAGGTTTCCTTGAAAATCTAATTTGATATAATTATTCCTAGGCCTAAATGAATATTTAAATGAGTTTCTAAGATCCCTAGGAGTCTCCCCATATGCATCTTCCATGTAGAAAACAAAGCAAACTCCATAGAGGCCAAAAGGAGACATAGGCTCGGCCTAAAGGGGATGAGACACCTAAGGAGAGTTTTAAATTTTTCCAAACCCATTTTTGAGTCATATATGACAAATGAAAATGAAGGGAGGCCTTGGAAAAAATTTAGAACGCATAGAAAGTGAGTTGGTGCCTTATGTTCCATAATATGACCTAAAGAAGCAACATGTAGTTAGGCTCTTGATTTTGATTGTGTGATGATTCCAAGAGGCTTAAAAGAAGTCAAGAATCATATTTGAAAGGAAAGAATGGAGCCTAGAATTTATTTGATGGGTGTTGCTTCATTAGGTGTATTTTGGAATCATAAAAGGGTTATTAGATCAAGTTAGTGTTTAAGGAAGATGTGTGGCCTTAGAATTAATTTCATGAGCCTAATTGGCTTCCATATGATGTGTCTAGACCAAGAGAGATGATCTCCACCTCCTAGTGTGTGTGTGGCTAAAAAAGAGAGCTTGCATTCAAGGGAAACAGTGTGTAATTATATCCAAGGTAGCTCTCTCCACCTTCTCTCATGCATGGATGTGTGCTTAACTTATCTTAGAATGTGTATATGTGTATTTTCAAGCCATGAAAAGTATAATAACATGATTTCATATGCCTTGGTTTTATGATGACATATTATATTTTATATGATATTTATGATGTGTGCTTGGGTTTGCTTGAGTGTGGTGAGGCCAAAAATCCTTAACCATGGTGAGGATGAGCCAAAAACCTTTAAGATTAGTTGAAACAAAGTAAAGAGTCTCCCAAAAGCAAGATGGACTCCTAAGAGCATGGTTGAGTCCAAAAATGTCTTAAAGAATGGGTGACGCAAGTCCAATATCCATAAGAAATTAGGTGAGGCCAATCCACTTACTTGGCAAGCCTTTGTATGTTATATTTGACTTTTTCAAATGATAAAAATGTCTCTTGAATGTTTGCACATGTCAACATGACCATACATATATTTATAAGACTTGTTTGCATCTATTATATATGATTGAATGGGAGATGAGCTATTGGAATTCTTTAAACCTCATCCCCTCCTCTCCAATGTTCTAACATGCTAGGTGGACCAAGAAAGTAAGGAGATGGAAGCCAATTACTTGAGAGATGAGAGTATGACATTGAAATGTATGAAATTTTCTTCTTTAAGGCCATCAAGGTGGCAAATATTGTCATCTATAGTTGTATATGACCTATAACCTCTTGAACATGTGTAATTAATGAGTGATGTATGAATGAGAGATAAAGTTGTATGTATGAATGTGCATATTTTGGGTTATGTATTGGTAAGTTTTCATTATGAAAGTATGTGTATAATTGCATGTGGTATAGCTAAAATGAGAGGCATGTAGTTTGGGACCATTTAGACAACTCACACAAGTTTTAATTATGCTTTTAGACTTACCCAAGAGGTGCCAAACCCCAAGGAAAGTCATTTGGACATTTTGGTATCCCTTATGGAGCCAAAATTGACCAAGTTAGAACCTTATATTACTTTTTGTCCAAATAAGCTCTTCTTAATTTGAGATTTGGCACACAATTAGAAGCTATTGAGATCTTTTTGAAAAGCTAAAGAACATAATTTTCAGAGGTCTACAGAATATTTGATGAGTTTCCAAAGTTGGCAAATTTTTTAGTTTTGGTCATCTCACTGTTCATAATGGTCCAAAAATGAAATCTGTCAGGGCCCAAATGATGTCCAATTATCACAACATTTTATACAAAGAAACTAGACATTCACAGTGACTTGTATCAACTAGAAGCACCTCATTTGGAGGTCTAGAGAGGGAGATATAAATTTTCAAAGAATCTATCCAGTATCAAGAATTCTAGCCAACCTCTGTTATGATTTGATTAGATTTTGAGGTCTGTGTGTGTCTGAATTAGTCTAGAGTTATTTTTTTCCTATAGCTAACATCCACAAATTTCTAGATTAGTATCATTTTCATAGATTTGATTTTTTTGAAATTAATTGGATATTTTTGAAGTTTGCTATAGAAATCTATGACAACACCAGTGGACAGTTTGACCTGTGGACCATTTTGAATGTCAAACATCTTCCGTGATAGATGTTATGGTTTGGACATATTTTTATATGAAGTAGACATCTGTAGCATTCTAGAATAGCCAAGAATGCATGATTTTTATTTTTCTAGATTTAGTTATGATTTTTCAAAGTTGTGACAAAAATGAGGACAAAGCTAGCCGAAATTATATATGTATATTTCATGCATTCCCTCGAGTTCCATGAGTTATAGGCCACTTTTTATGATGGAAATGAGTTGTATTCATGTAATTAAATATGAGAATGTGAAGTATGAGCTCATATGATCCATGTGACACTAAACAAAATTTTTATATACGATGCAACATGAAAATAATCAATATTTTTATTGCCTTTTTTATGAGAAACTTATATGATTCATGAAATTAAGTCATTTAAAGGCATAAGATGAGTTAGAAATTATGGTGTTACATAGTGTAGAATAAATGTTAGTTACATATGGTGTTACAAGGAATTCAGGTTCTCTATAGCTTGATGCCATGCTCGGTAAAGGAGAAGAGAAACATCGAGCAAAGCCTCACCTATCATTGTGCTTTGCACAATTTAAAGTTCTTCTATAAAGGAACAAATGGGCTAGGGTTAGGTCCTAATGAGGTTCATCCATCTTCACCTTCACTCTTCTTTCTTCTACTTCTCTTCTTATTTGAAATCATGACTTTGCTGCAAGATCACAACATCCTTTCATTTATATTTTGTGTATTTGAAATCACCTTGTCTTTCTTTCTTTCACCTTGTCTCTTTCATTTCTAATCTTCTGTAATTCTAAGAATGAATTCTCAAGCTTCCTTGTCTATTTCAAATAGAAGGTGGGAAAGAACCAATGATAATTATGGATGCGATGATCCTTTGTTGATTATTACTACAAAGACAATGATAATCTTGGAAGGAGATTTTTAAGATGCCCAAACTACAAGGTTATGATACAACTTGTTCTGTGTTCATGGTTATTTCAATGTTTAATTGTGTATTAGTATGGATTGGATTATTCTATATAAGGTTCTAATAAAACTCTTTTGTCTCCTCCTTCTCTTCTTTCGTTGTTCTTATTTCCATTTTTTTGTGATCAATTTTAGTTATTATTATGATCTAAATTTTGGCATTATTCTGATATGATTGTGTACTTAAGTATTGCTATTTGAATTTGGTATTATTTTAATCTGATTATGTAGTTGTACATGGGCTGCTTCTGATTATTGCTAGGTGATGTTTATTGCAGAGATCTTGGAGTTGTAATTTCTTCAATTGGCTTGATGGACCAATTCCCAAAGGTACACTAGATATCATCAACGAGCAAAAGAAGAAAATTGAGGATTGTAGGAGAAAGACAAAGCTTTTATACTTTGTGAATATAATGTTGGTTTTATTAATATTGTTTGTGTTATTGGTTCTACTATTGTAATTCCATTTTGGCAGTGTTTAGGCCTTTTTGGAAATATTCTAATGTTTTATTTAGTTAATATTATAGTGTAGTGTTGTCTTGTCAATGTTTAAGTCCTATTGGTAGTGTAGTAAGTGTTGATTTGGCTGTATTGTACTGCCAATTTGGCAATATTATATTGTAATGCCATTTTGGCACAATTATATTTAATGAAATGAAATGGTGACTGTTAAGTTAATGGAATTTGGCTATGTTGTTTTCTGATTAAATTCATTACTTTAGGTTTTTGCATGGCACATGTTAGAAGGTTTAAAGTTAACACTTTAAATAATTACTTCGGTTGGACATTTTGGATTCAAAAGGGACCACAAAAGGAACCACTTTGATTGTGTAAGTTGTATTGTTATTCCATAAGGAATCGTTTGAATATTAAAATAAAAAATAGGTTAAGTTGAATACACCAATAACAGCAGCCACTCAAAGTGATACCTGGAAAGTCAATTATAAGCTAGGGACCACTACAATAGTAGCCATCTACTATTTATAAGAAAGGAACCCATGCAAAGTCAATAAAGAAAGGGACTATATTCTAATAAAAGCATTGGTTGCCAATCATAAGTCATCCATCCCAAAGTCACTCTATTTGAAAACTACAACTAAAGTTATACATCCTAAAGTCATGCCACAAAAAGCTACTACCAAAGTCATATATCTAAAAGTCATACCATAAAAAACTACTACCCAGGTCATACATCTCAAAGTCATACCATAAAATACTATAGCCAAAGTCATACATCCCAACTGTCACATATGAAAAAAACTATAGCCTAAGATAGTCCATCATGGTTGGCTACTCCCTCGAGGTGTTACATTAATTGACTCTTGTGTGAATGAATTTCTTCTTCTAGGTGGTTGCCTGCTTCTACTTGTTGATGGTTGCTTGCTTTTACTTGTCAATGGTTGCTTGCTTCTACTTGTCAATGGTTACTTGGTTTTACTTGTTGATGGTTACTTAAAAGTCCTACTATTGTGTTTGTAGTTCCTACAAACGTCATTTCTCAAGCTTGTATTACATCTTTTAAACTTTGTCTAACTTGTAGACTTATTTGCTTCCCTTCGTCATAATTTCTTTGGCCTACCAAGATGTTTGTGATATCTTAGAGGATATATCTATTCCAATCCTATCCAAATCCACATATTTTATCCATTGCTAGGCTTAATTACTAGGGTATAATATGAGACATATGCTTGCAAAGTCAAATATTCGTGCACATAATCATGTAGAGCCTCCCTCTTGCTACAAATGCAGCAACCTGCATGCCTGGAAGATAAGATGACAAGGAAGTTAAATATATTAACATATGCATGAAATAGACTATGCTTACTTATAAAAATACTTGCATGGAATGCCAATCAGTTGCAACCACTGACAAGAGCAAAATCTTTCATCGAGATCAACTTTGAACTTATGTATTTTATGTGCCACTTCAAATTGTTACCTTCAACCTATTTTGCTACCCGTTTGCTACTTTCTCAGATTCTTAAAATCTTTATCTAACATTTTCCAAGGTCACCGGCATACTATTCCCTTACCATGATACTTTTACACCTTCACACGATTCTTTGCAAATCTTGACATAAGATAAGTATGAATGCAATCAAATATATTTATAATTGGAAGTTCTTATGCTTCTAACAATCGCCCATTGAATGACTTTGAAATGTTATAATAACCATATCACATCTTGAATAATCACTAAAATGGGACTTAGTTTAATAAAAAGGAGGGAAATTCATTAAATGACCATAAGCTTCCTTGGAGACATCTTTCAATTCATCCATCCTCTCTTCCAAATCTTGAATACAAGTTGTAACATCTAGTTCTTCTGAAACTGATCTACAACCAAATCGATGAGATAATGACAGAGACCTTAAAGTAAGATGAATTTATGACAATTAAAGGTTAAATATTAATAAAAAATCCAAAAATGAGGTTATGAAACTTTGAATAGCTCAAAACTGGATATTGAATGCCTAAATAAAGAAATTGACGTACTAGTGGTAAAATCATAATTTTAGGAAAATTTTTTAAAAATTTAAAGGAAATGGTTTTAAATGCCAAAGACAAGCTTACTGGGATTGTCAGAAGTCCTAAAAACCATATGAACCATCATAATGGTTAAAACTCTTTTGATGCGCGATTTAGAACATTGGTTAACTATAACTTTGACCAGACGATTTGGTATAGTTTTAAATCTAAAAAATTTCAAAGTAAATGGTTTTAATAAACTAGAGAGCCTAAATTTCATAAAAAAGATAGTTGTCAAAAAAGATTTAAAACGAACTCAAACGACAAGTCAAAGCATTGTGGCAAAATTATAATTATGAGAAAAGTCAAAATATCTTTTTTTTATATAAAAAATTCAGCCAGCCTTATTTTGCATCTCCTAAACTGAAACTCCAGCACCTTAAGGACATCTTCATTGGAGGAAAAGGAAAGAGGAAGACAGAGAAAAACTTCTAGCCTTATTTAAGGTAAAACAATGCACTTTTAGCTCTTCTCATAGTTATGAAAGATGATTCTCTCTTTCTAAGTTCAATACTATGGTTTCAAAATCTTGATAGGAGAAAGTTAAGTATTTTTAAGAGGAAGGAAAAGGCTCTCCTTGCGAAATCAATTACTGCAAATTAAATAGCTCAAAGAGAGGTTTTATTTAAGGTAAGTGTCATTGTGTTTGAAACAAGCATATTAGGAAACCTAGAACTCCTTTGCTTCTTATAGAAAGAGAAAGTGATCTCCCATATGTTTTCTTACATGTCTTTGATAGTGTAAAGAATTTAGAATTAGTGTAAAGTATGAAAATGGAGACAAAATGGCAAGAAATTTGAAGAAACTCCATGTAGGCTCACTTGGTGCACCTCTTGGCTACCCTCTAGTTTGATGGACTAGGGAGTCTATTTTTGGGTTCTATGACATTTAAAGATCTTTTTTAGAATTATGGAGGCTAGGGAAAGCATTGGTTTCAATTATAGGGGCTAATAATCAAAGTTGAAATTTTCATATGCATAGAAAATCCTAACTAGAGCATATGACCATGCATGAATGTGGTAGTATATGTAAGACGCTTAATGAGATTCATGTGAGCCTAATGAGCTTTCTAAGAGGTTAGAATGAAGCCTTGGTGCAAGGAAAGGATAAAACTCCATGGAAACCAATAATGGTGCTAGTCTTGGTTTAAAGGGAGAAAGAGTAGGTAGGGAGTGTTTTCATGAGTTTTATGGTTTTAAGAGGTCTAGATATGAGTGTTAGACACTAATGGAACCATTAGATTCAATTTAAAAGCCTTAATTTGAAAAGTGAAATTCTTAAAGCACATAAAGGGCCTAAAGAAGCAAGTTGGCTTTAGGCTTATGTAATCATATAAATGATCGTCCAAATGAGTTCCATTAGAGTCATATGTCTCATATCGAATGAGATTGTGAAGGTTAGAAAATGAAATCCAAGAATGGCCTCTTAAGGAACTTAAATAACTTAAAGTTGCATATTAGGTTCTAAGGAAGTTATGTATTAATATAAAACTTGAAATGAATCCTAATGAGCTATTTGGCATTGCATATGGCTATAGGTAGGTCAAACAAATGCAAGCTCACTTAGTGGAGTTGTGAACCAAAAGGGAAGAGGTGAGGGACCAAAGGAAAGAAACAAATTTAAGGGAGTTAGCGATAGCTTGAGGCTACTAACTCCATAAGGTAGCTTTATCTCCCTTTCTTGCATACATGTGAATGCTGGAATGAGTTGAAAGACTTGTATGTGTTGTTGCTTGATGCATTCATTAAATATGTTTTGTATGTTTTCCAAAATGAGCTACATGTGTATGAAAAGTCTATGTGATGGCTCTTAGCTCCCTAAGGCATGGAATTGATCGAGTAGCTCTTCTTTGACCCTGGGTTGAGATTACTTGAGTGCAGCTAGTTTATGATGATGTTATGACTTGAGAATAAATGAATTTTTATACTATATGATGCGTTTAAGTTATATGAAGCATATATATAACATCTTTGCACCACATGCATTGCATTTTACTCATGGTATTCATATATGCATTGATTGGTTGAGATTAGCTACTAAGATTCTTCCTAGAATCTCATCCATATATTCCCACTAGCTATTTAAGGAGCATCAAGCCAAGACAAGAAAGTTGAGAAGAGCTAGACATTAGAAATGAGGTATTAGGAATATGTTATATGCCTTAACGTGATTAAAGTATCAAGAATGGCTCGAATAGTGTAAATTATGTATCTATGATGACTTATGCTATAATATGATGTATATTACCATGTTTGATGATGGAACCTTATATATGAGCATAAGAGTATGACTACATGGCATTTTGTAATAAGATATAGCCAATCGTATGAAAACTTGCCTATGTTATACCATGTTGTATGTGTGCATATTGGTTGCAAGAGGGCCATATTTTGATCCAAGACTCTTTGCATGTAAATGAATAGAAATGACATTTAGGATGAATAAAATTTGCCTAAAGTGGAAAAATGAGAATTGAACCCCATTTGGACCATTTGGGACCTAAAGTGTGCCATAAAAGAGACTAAAATAGTATTTTATGTCAAAAGTGTTCTAAATGACCTAGTTTGGGACTAAGATTTGGCGTGAAATTAGAACTTTAATAGAGTTTTCTAATAAGCCAAGATAAGAATTTTTGAAGCTCTATAGAATATTTCACAAATTTTCAAAGCTTAGCAAATTATGTAGTTTGGTCCTTAATACTGTTCCTTTTATCCAGATCTAGTTTTTCATGTCTTTGAGGGGCCAAATGAACTCAATTTTCTATAAAATTTAGGCATAAGGTTTACATTATAAGCATTTCATAGCCATCGAGTTTGCGTCAATCAAAATTGTACAGCCAAAGTTATGCATTCCGAAAGTTTAGAGTTTGATTATGGTTTGCCTAGTACTATGCATTCTGTCTAGATTATGTTCTTCAAGGTTTTTAGGGAACTAAATAGATTCATTTGCATCTAAAATTTTTATAGCATGTAGCTTATATCCTAAACTTTTGTTAGACACCTAATTTGCGCGAATCAGAGTTACATAACCTTAGTTATGAATTTTTGAAGTTGCTACATATTATGGCTCATGGCACCAATTCAGGCTAATGAAACTCCTTTGGCATCCAATATGTGTTTTATGATCAAATGGACCAAAATGAATTTGTTTATGATAAATATGAATAAAGGTGAGGAAAAATCCAAATTTATGACCCTTATAGCTTCGATTAGCTTGTAAACGAACTTATTTATGTCGTTAAAATTATAGTAAAGGTTGTAATCTTGTGGCTAACACCTATGAATGATATAAATAGATGAGATTAATTTAGGTATGACATGTAATACCATAGGTAGATAGCACTTGATTCATAACACAAAGTGCCTAAATCATTCATTTTTGTAATTTCAATATTTTTAGTAGCAGAATTTACCGACATTAAATGTTAAATTAATTCATTTCTAATTAAATGAGCCACTTCAACTTACCGAACCCATTTTTCATGCTTAATACAATTGTTCATATAGAAATATCACAAAAAGAAGCATGAAATTTGGGTTTGACCCAAGCACATCAAGATAGCACAATATGCACCCATTTTCATAGCTTTAATTCTGTCACAATTTCAAAAATTTATAACTTGAGGTAAAAAACTCCAAATCACTCAACCTAGGACTCTGGAAAGCTCAAGACAAAATCTAACTATTATAAAAACTTTTGATCAAAATAATATCATTTGGTACACGAAATTCTAATGGAATAATAGCTTTGTCAGTATTTTGTCCAAGCACAGACTTGGAACTTTAAAAATTTATATCTCATGCTATAGAGCTCCACATTGAGTGATCTCAATGGTTATGGAAAGTTTATGATGCCAACTATATCTTATCAAATTTCATGAGTATTGGGCTTCATTTGGCCCCTCAAATACACCAAAAACTAGACTGATCAAATGAACAGTGTATTGATAGTTTTTGCATAATTTAGCCAACTTTGAAAAATCATAAAAAATTTTACAGAGCTCTAAAAATTATGTTCTTTAGTTATATGAAAAGCTCTAAATGAGATATAAATGTATATCAAATTTTAACCAAAATTCATCCATTTGGTTTAGTTTTGGTTTTAGGGAATAATATGGCTCAAAATGGTACACAAGTAGGATAAAATGATTCAAAATGACTTCTCCTTGTGAAATTGACTATTTAAGTACGTCCAAAACCTCAAATACAACATATAAGAGCATCATTATAGTCAAAATCATCATAAAACTCAAAACTACTCTCTCACTTGATCATATACACATACATGCCACAGCTTATGTCAAAAACTAAGAATTTCATACATTTGGCTCCAACTATGATTCATACAATATATTTCCATACTTTTACATATGAGTAAGGTTTTACATCTCATAAATAGTGTATACATACATACTTTGACATTAAATTACATCAAATTTTATTTAAATTACATCAAATTTTATTCTATTGTCAAAGTAACATGTCTTAAGCTTCTTATCTTCCATTCTTGGCTCCATGAGAGTTACATAGACAAGGTTAGATGAAAGTGGGGAGAATGAGATTTAAAGAATCCAAATAGCTCATTCACCCTTTCAAGCAAGCATATATGGCATGTTATCATGTCAAAAAAAGCAAGCATGCATCAAATGCTTCCAAATACTAAACATATTCTTATTTTCTACGTCATATAGATCCATCAAGTTCAAGAACAAGCTCTAGGATCTTTTGGTCTAGTCTCACCCAACTATATGAGACTTTTATATTAGCCTCACCCATTTCAAAGACTTTTGACTTAGTCTTACTCAATACATGAGACTTTTGGCCTTATCTTACTTTTACTTAAGGACTTTTGGCTTCACCTTATCTAATTCAAGGGACTATTGGCACAACCTCACCTATTAGAGCAAATTCACAAACTAAATACAATTTAAGCAATATAATGATACCAAAACATCAAACTAATAGCTATAGGCATGTTTATGATTCAAACATATACACAAGTGATCGATGATAATCAAACAACCAAGAAAGGTATACAAGAATGGATGAAGAGCTATTTGGGTTAAGAAACACAATCTTTTCCTTGATTCCCTAGCTTCTTGGTTCAGCCTCACACACACACTTGGAGGAGGCTTGATTTGCTTAGCCTAGACACATTAAACAAAACATAATTATATCAATGGAACCATCTCTAGCCTCACATAAACTCTTCACAAGCTACTTCTAGCTGATGCCGTGCATATGGTTCCATACAAGAGCATGATAAAGCAACTCATATAATTCATAATCTTGGATCTAATTTCTCACTCAATTTAAGTCATATGACTTCATTTAAACTTATAAGAGTTATCACAAGCTCAATGCAGGAGTCAAACACTAAGTTGCTTCTTTATGCCTAAAGGAACCTTAAACTTCTAAGTTTCAAAATATGGTTTCTAAATTTAAACCAATGGCTCCTTTGGTATCTATAATTCATATCTAGATCATTTCTATCATTGGAATCAAAGAAAATTCTCTCTAGGTGTTTGATTCCTTTCTTGCTCAAGACATGTACCAATTTAGGAGCCCATGGAGTTTTATTAGTTTTTCTAGGGAATTTGGCATCCATGAAGCTTCCAAGGTCTTTTAGGAACTCACACATGCTCTTACACAAATTAAATTATCACCAGAAAGCTTCATAAATCCTAAGTGCAACAAAAACTATAATTTCCACAACTTATTATCTATAGCCTCTTTTTGACTTCTATTACTTCCATATGATTTCGTAGGCTTCAAAACCCTAATTTCTATTAAGTTTAGATTAAAATCAAACTCCCTACATATGTCCCTAGGTCTGATCGAAATACACAAGCAAGAGGAAGCTATGAAGAATCAAGTTGAGCCATGGTTTCTTATCTTGTTTCAGAGCTTATCAAGAGTGCTTCCTTAGGCTTCCAAGCTTTCCTTCAAACTCTCCTTCTCCTTTACTGAATCATGCACAAAACAACACCATTTAAGTCACTAAAACCATGAGAAAAGAGAGGAGAAAGAAGAGAAGAAGTTGAGTAAAGGGAGAAGCATGAAAAAGTAGAAAAATCTTACACTTGCAAGCCTTTATTTCTTCCTCCCTTGCTCCTCCTTTGGTGCGCCACTTAGAACTGCCTTTGGTTCTATTTTAAACCAGATGGAAGTCAGTTAAGAGGAGGGATAGAAGTGGGACGTGATTAAAGGAGGTGGGAGGCCTAATTATGACATTTTTTAAAATTTCAATTTAGTCCCTTATCTTGGTTTTCTCCATTTGAGCTCATTTCAACTTCTTTTTTAGAACCATCTTTTCTATTATGAAATTTAGATCCTTTAATTCATAAAATACTTTTGGTTTCACCTAAATTGGATTTAAAACCTTACTAAACTATTCGATGAAAGTTTTGGTCAATTGATGACCTAAATCACATATCGGAGGGGTTTTAATTATTCTAGGAGTTCCTATGATTTTTAAGACCTCCGAGAGCCTCAAGAAACTCAATTTTTCCATTTAAAGCTCCCTCCTTTGAGTTTTAAAAAAAGTTACCCAAAATTATGATTTTGCCATCTAGCCTTAAATTTTAAACCACATTTTAAGATGTTATAATTTATATTCTAATCTTATTTAGCCTCAATTTGCCTTATTTTAAGGTGTTTAGTATCAATTTATTAGGTTCAGTTTAATTTTTGAATTACTAGTTATTACATGACACAAGTTGCCTTTGTAGCCTAAAGCATTAAATCTCATATCATAGTTTTGTCTCCATACTTGGACTTGATGTTTGCATATAAGTGACAAATGCAGAATCGATGTTCAGCACCTTCAAGTGACTCCTCAAAAGTTAGTACTAACCCCTGCAAGTCACATGTATAAAACATTAACTATTTAATCATTGAAATAAAAGATACATAAATGAAGTTGGACTTACCTTTTCTTGATCAGAAATGAATTTGCCTCTTCTTCCCTGCATACTCCTAAAGTCATCTAATAGATTTTTTTAAGAACCATGTACATGAATCCTTGTTTTCTCCATCAACAATTGCTCATGTTAATGATAAATGTTGATTATTTAGGTCCTTTGCTACTGCCACAAATAAGATTCCTCCAAATGGACCTTTTAAAAGTAGCGATCCAACCCAATGATAGGCCTACATGCCACTAGAAAACCCTTCTTCACAGCTTCTATGAATTGATAAAGTCTTCTAAACATAGGTAGGCAGTCTATATATGGTTTATTAGTTACTATTTGAAAGGTTGTACCTGGATTGGAAAGACACACTTCATTACAATAATCCCATAACTTGTGGTATTGCTCCTTGTAATCAACATCAATAGTTGCTTTTACCCTTTTCCAAGCATTGAAAGCCTTCCAAATGGACACATCAACCATATAGTGTTCCCTCACTGATTGAGTCACATTGGCCAACTTAATATTCTTGTTTGACTCATGGTAACAACTAACTTATCCATAATCCATTTGGTGGAAGCCATCTTCCCATTAAAGCTTACCCCACATGTGTGCTTTGGTCAGAATATCTTTATGTGATATGTTAATTCACTCCTGACTTTACTCACAAACATTAATCACTTACACTCCCCCACTTTACATGCAACTCGGCATCTCACCTTATCATTCTTCAAGAAATAAATATCATATCCATGAAGTAAAGCATATTCTCTCATTATGTCCCTAAATTGAGCGATCAAAGTGAACTCCATACCTAACTTGAATTGGAAATCTTTGCACATCTTACAAGGGTTGTATTTGTTGTATCTAGTTTAAGGCTCACCTTCATCCTCATCAGAACTGTCATCTTCATATAGCTCCTTAGATTCACTGTCTGATAACATATCCTCATTATATCTATCATCCTTATTAGTTAAAGGCATTACCTTTGAAATAACCTATTAATTTTGTAACACCACATTTACTAAGCTCATCTTACATCATTACTAGACTCATCTCCTTGGATTACATAAGATTTTCAATAAAAGCTATTAAAAATATTCCATTAAATTACGTTATGTCATAGATAAAATTTTCATTCGGTATTTTGTGGGCCATATGAACTCATCCATTTCATTCTCATGTTTAAATACAAAATTACAACTCATAACAACCTTAAGAAGTGGCCTAGAACTCATGCAAGTGGAAAGTATACATGAAAATAGAGTGTGCTGCCTCGGGTTGGAATTCTAGAATTCTGATATGAACTTTGAAAAATCATAACTAATTCTAAAAAAATCAAAATCATGTACAATATATCATTCTAGAAAGCTAAAGATGTCCATATTGTGTAAAAATAATTCTAGACCACAACAAAGACATCTAGTACCAGAAATTGATGGAATAGTACGAAAGGTTGTCTATCACTACTAGTACTGACCTTCAACTTCAAAAATTCATATCTCCTTACTCAAATGTCCAATTGGGGTGATCTTAGTGTACATGAAAAGATTATTATTTTTATCTTATGCTTGTAAAATTCATAAGCATTGGACAACATTTGACCCTCGAATGACATAGCCCAAGTTACTGATTATATGAATAGTGTCTGCATCAGTTTAGTAGAAAAATACCAATTTTGAAAATCATAATTAACTCCATAGAGCTCAAAACAATCTGTTCTTTGGCTTTCCAAAAATCTCTAGATGAGATCTATATGCATGCCAAATTTCATGAGCAAATTCGTTCATTTGGTCAGATTTTGATATTGGGTTGCATAATAGTCATTTTTGTGTCTTATAAGGGGTCCAAAATCTTTCAATTTGGGTTCTAAGGCAACCATGGTACTTGAGCACGTTGGAAAGCACCAAAATGGTCTACTAAACTTGTTTCAAAGGTGCACAAACCCAGATTTCTCAAACTCACTCATTCACCCCAAGTTACCACAAAAGCATACATGTCAAGTCTTGCCATCCAATGCCCAAAATGGACTATATCATGCATATGGCATTAAATCTCATTCATACATCATACATTTACATATTTACATGTGTTCATAAAGTCATGCAACATATACAATAAGAAGATACATCATATGCCACTCATATGGCTACAATTTAGAACATTTCCATACTTTGTTGTCATTCTCCTTCCCTTAGGTTTGATGGCTTCCATTCTTTTGCTATTAGACATGTGGGGAGGAAGGAATGAGATTCTAAGAATCCCAATAGCTCTTCTTCCTTTCAATCACATATAAAGAACACAAATTTCTATCTAAAAGTGCATGTATAACTACTATGGAGCATGTGATCATTCAAGAAGCTTTCTTGGCATTTTAAAAGTCATACATAGCATACATAGGCTTGCCCAATAAGTAGATTAGCCTTACCCATTCTCTTCAAGGATTTTGGACTTGCCTCACCCTTTTCTTAAAGGCCTTAAACTAAACCTTACTCTTGAGAGACTCTTGGGTTTGTCTCAACTATTCTTAAAGGTTCTTGTCTCATCTTCACCATGGTTAGAAGGTTATTGGCTTCACTACACTCAAGCAAACTCAAGCAAGTACATAAAATGTTATTTGAATGCATAAAACAACATCATGGTACCATGGCATATGAATACATGCTAAAATAATTTTTCATGGCTTAAAACATACATACACACATTCAAAGACAAGATGGCATGCACTCATGCATGAGAGAAAGAAGATAGAGCTACCTTTGTTACAAATGTAAACTTTTCCTCTTGAATTGAACTTCTCTTCCTCGGCCACACACACACAATAAGGTGGAGCTTGTTTCTCTTAGCCTAGACACATCATATGGAAGCCAATTACACTCTTGAACTAATTTCTAGAGCTACACATTCATTAGAAAAGCTAGATAGTTTATATGGCTCCTTTATGGTTCCATAATGCACTTAATGAAGCAACCTTATGGACAAATGATCTTTGCTCTATTATTTTCACTCAATTATGATTCTTGACTCTTTTTAAGCCTTTTGGAGTCATCACACAATCAAATCAAGGAGCCTAGCTAGGTGTTACTTCTTTAAGCCATAATATGGAACTTATGATACCATCTCACTATCTATGGCTTCTAAAATTTTTCCAAGACTTCCTCTCATCCTCTTCCATCATATATGACTCAAAAATAAGCTTGAAACAAATTAAAACTATCCCTAGGTGCTCCATCTAGCTTAGGCTGAGGCTAGGCTTTAAGGAAGCACCAAATGGTTTTGCTTTGTTTTCTTGATGGAAGATGCATATGCGGAGCCTTCTAGGGATCTTAGGAGCTCATCCATACACTCACTTAAGCATAAGAATTATTGTATCAAATCAGAATTTCAAGGGAACCCATGAAACCCTAACTTTTCTATCTTGAAATCTAATGGCTATTTGATTGTTTCCTTTGCATATTCTTGTTCTCTTCCCTCATTTTCCTAAGATTCACTCTTGGTTTACCTAGAAATCCAACCCCTCTTGGTTGGTCTCACAAAGGGAGAAACATGCACCATAGAAGGAACAAGGAGAATCAAGTATAAGAATGACAAAATACCTTATTTTCTTGCTTATTCTTCACTTGGTTGGCTTCCTTTCCTCAAACATGAAACTCCTCTCTCTATTTTGCCCTTAAAATAGAACCAAACTCCTCATTAAAACTATGAAAAAGAAGCTTGAGAGGAGAGGAACAAGTTTGGAAGAAGAAAGAGTATGAAAATTCATAAAATTCCTTACTTTTTTCTCCTCCTTTCTTCTCCTCCTTGGTACGCCTAAGTCAGCTGGTCTTTCTCTGGTTTTTGGGTAGAACAAGTCATGAAAATAATAAGTAGAAGAAACATAAAACTTAAAGAGGGTTCAAGAAGCTTCCACTTTTTAAAAAATTTCAATTTTGCCCTTTCATCTTTGCATTTTCATTTTAGTTTCATTTTAGCTCCTTTTTTAGAATCGTCTTCTTCATCATAAAATTTAGATTCCTAATTTTATAAAATGCCTTTGGAATCACTCAAATTGGAGCTAAAATCTTGTCGAATGAATCAGTCAAAAATCAAGTCAACTGACATTGAAAAACGTACACCGAAAGGGTTTTAACTATCTAGGGGCTTCCTATGATTTTTAGGGCCTCTGAGAACCTCAGAAAACTCAAATTTGCCATTTTAAAATTCCTCTTATGAGAATTCTAAAATTTGCCAAAAATTATGAAAATACCATTACATTTTGTTACATTTTCGTTAAAATCTGCCTGACTATTCTAGCTTTGGTTTCAAGGTACCTCTGGCCTTGAATCACAATTATTTGAGGTCTAGCATATTATTCTAATTTTATTGGACCTTAAATCACTTTATCTGGAAGACTTCCTTTTGTATCTGATGAATCTTGTATGTTTACAGAGAAACTGTATGTTATATTTCTCACATTTTTTCTCATTTTTAAAGAACCAGATATTACAAATGTTCCATCAAATTTGAAAAATTATCAACAACTTATCCTACTACATCATTTACATTAGCATCAACGAAATTCATGAAAATAATCATCATTAATATCTTCTTCATCATTATTCTCAACTTTAATATAGTCTCATCTTCCTTACGTTCCATTATATCAAGTATATTATACCTTGAAAAACAATATAAAATTACTTTTAAAAAATGAGCGCAAGGAACAAGGAGTAAGAGCTTGAAAAACAATATCACATATATCACATAATGAGTCCCAGAACAACAAAAAAATAAGTGTCAACAAGAAAAAATAAAGGAAACATAGTCAGCGAACCCTTTCACAACGATTACGCAAACGGTTGAAGACACAAATTCAGTGAACAAAACCTAATGATACAACGAACTATTGAACACATGGTGTTAATCAAGGAACAATATTGAAAACGAAAATGCAACACACGATATTGATTACCTCCAAAAATGCATCCTCAAACAATGGAACAGAGAGCTAAGTATGTTGAGCATTGCCCTAACTTTTAATAGTCATTTGCTTCCCACCCTCACATCCTCAAGTGATGAAAGTATGAAAAAAACCTTGAATTTTTTTTCCTCACATTTTATAAGGAAAAGAAAAAAGAAAAAAAGCCCATATGGAATTTAATAATATGACTCATTAGCTAAATGGACCATTAACCTTCAACTTAGCAAGTTTAGATAGTGTTATTACTAGTTTAGCATTCTCTATCCAATTTCTGAAACTTAAGGGACCAACATCTCTAACTAAGGAAAGTCTAAGGACAATTCCTAAAGAATTAAATCCTAGGGACTAAAACCTAAACTCGCTAAAAGTACAGGGATTGGGAGCTCCATTTTCCCTTTTATATATATCAAAAGCAAATAAACCTTCGTAGATATATTAGTGAGAAGCCAAACTTTAGGGAATTAAAAAAAAGTTGGTAATTTAATGAGAAGAATGATGCAAATTAAAAGTTTATGAGAGGAGGTTACAAAATTGATGGTATTAAAGAAGGCTATTACACAATTTCCAATATAAAAATTTTGAAAACCAATGATAAAATAGAAAACCATGTTGCTAATTTTATAAGGTGAAAATTTCAACCTCTCTTAAAAGCCTCACTTGGTTAAATAAATTTGTGCAAAACTTTTCCTACTAGGTATTATCTCTTGGTAAAAGGGAATAAGTGGATTTCAATTAAGTTGAGCCTAACTTAGCCCACTCTTGTTTGTGCGAGCCCTCCTCTTTCCTTAGCTCTTTTACTAGCCCAATAGCATATCTTAAAATATATACACTCAAAACTCTTTTGGTTTGAGTAATGTGGGACTTAAGCCCTTTCGAGACACTCTCTTCTACTTCTACACTTAACAACCTTTGACATATTTCAAAAAGGTAAGAAGGAAAGAAATAACATTAAGGTTGCAAGTATGGATGTAAACATTTCAAATTTGGTATTTTTTAGACTATGAACTAGACCTTGACTAATAAAACTTAATACACAAGCTATTAGTAAAGCTTATAACTTCTATGAACTGATAACTCTCTATTGTATGTTAGAGGTCCTACTAATATGTTACACCCTCATGATTCCTGTTGTTATCACTATTTGTGCTTTGAGTGCTCAAGAGATTTTGCCACAATCTCACAGGAGTGGCCCTTTCCACACTCATATATGTGATTTCATCAAGTGTACTGCATTTGATACACCATCCATAAGGGCTATGAAAATCATTAAGAGCTTTTTGTTTATTCATTTCATTAATGCATTCTAGCACTTTTCTCACACCATAAGAAGGGACTGAAAATTAAGTGCTAGCAGAACTAACAGTAACTTTTTATTACCCATATGAACAATTTTCATAGGATCTCTAATCACAAATGTTAGTTATCATCACTGTTAATTTCAAATTTGTAACAAACATAATTTTCGTAAACAACGAAATGAGCTGTATAAAAGTAAGTCCTTTGAAATGACCTAGAGAATGTCCTAAAAAATTTGGATGAGTCCTAGACTCCTAAGAATGATAATTTTAGGCTCAGACGGAAAGAAAAACAAAGTTAGGATGGAGACATAATTTGTGACAGAAACTGACGAAACGTAATGGTATTTTCATAAATAAGTGCAACTTTTAGAAAACCACATAGGAGGGATTTTAAATGAAATTTTTGAGTTGCCCAAGGTTCTCAGAGGCCCCAAAAATTATGGAAAGCCTGGGGACTGGTAAAGCCCCTTCGGTGTATGTTTTTCAATGTTAGTTGACCCAAACTTTGACATGTTCGTTTGGTAAGGTTTTAGCTCCAAATTGAGTGATTTTAAAGGCATTTTATTAAATTGGGAACCTAAATTTTATGATAGAAAAGACGATTCTAAAAAAGGAGCTAAAACGGAGCCGAAACAAAATTGCCATTACAGAATGGCAAAATTAGAAATAAAAGCTTCTAGAATGTCCTAAACACTTCAACACTTTTCTTCCATCTTCTCTCTTTTATTGAGCACGAAATTTTCTGCCCAAAATACAGAAGTTATTTTGCTCTCTTAGGTGCATAAGAAGGAGGAGAAAAAGAGGAAGAAAACTAAGGAGAAACTAGGTAATTTCATTGCTTTTCTTGCTTTATCTTCCTCCAATCTTGTTCTCCTCTTTTTCTCCTTTCTTTCATGGATTTTTTGAATGATTTGGTTCTGTTTTTGGTCCAGACCTAAGGGGGAAAATTCGAAATTGCCAAGGAGAAGAGAACCAAGGAAGAAAAGCTTTGAAAACAAGCTTGAAACTAAGGCATTTTTCCATTCTTGATGCTTCATCTTAGTTGCTCTTTTTTGTGGTAGTTTCAGCCAGCCTATAGGGGATAGAAGGAGATGAATTTTGGGCAAAACCAAGGGAGAAACTTAGGAAAAAGAGTGGAAGATTAAGAATATGGCAAGAAATTCAAGTAAAAACCAAAGGAAATCAAGATGGAAAAGTGTAGGCTTTCTTAGGGTTTTGTAAAATCTGATTTGGTGTGAGTAATTCCTTGACTATTTGAATATTTCTTTGAGCTCCTAAGATCCCTAGAAACCTTCCCAAGTGGCTCTCCCATCAAGGAAAATTTTAAAACTCCAAGAAACTCCATTATGTGCTTGTCTCGGCCAAGAAGGATTTATAAGGCTAGGGAGTGTTTTAATTTGTTCTTGCCTTGGTTTAGGACTCCATATGATGTTAGAAGATGGGAGGAACCATTGAAAAAAATTTAGGAGCCATAGGTTGAGAGATGGGACAATGGTGTCCATAATGATGCCTTATGAAGCAACTTGGTCTTCCAATGGTGCAATTGAATATGTGATGGCTCCAAGGAACTTAAATGAGTCCAAGAAGTCTAGAAATAACAAGAGAATGGAGCCTAGAACTTGGATGATATGAATTGCTTCAATGGACCATTTATGGAACCAATATGCCTATTATGGAACTAAGTGTGGGTTTAAGAGTGAACCCAGTGTCTTGGCTTACTTCAAGTGTGTAATGGTGTGATGTTTGTGATGTCTAGGCCAAGAGAACCCTACTCCACCTAAGTGCTCTTGTAAGACTAAGAAGGGAAAGGAAGTGGCAAAGTAAGCTTGCATAAATTAAAAGGTAGCTCTCCACCTCATTCTCTTGCATTCTTGTGTGCATATGTATATGTTGTGTGCTTGTATATGTTCTTGTAATTTGAGAACATGCTTGGCACACCCGGAAATGTGACCGCGTGGCATCAAATCAAAATCAAAATAAAAAATGTAGAGTCACCACCAAAATTTTAATTTTTTTCAAAGGCAAAACTTTTGGAAAAAAACCTTTTTAGTTTGAAAAATAAGAAAAATAATTTACGAACCAGAAAATAGATTCGGGAGTCGGTTGTGAGTGGGGAAAGTATTAGGCACCCTACAACACCCGTTACTAAGAACGGTTACCCTAAGTTAGTTGTGTAAAATTACCATGGCCTTTAATTTATTTTGATTCTCCTTAACAAATTATATGCAAAATAAGAAATAAAAATAAAAGAAATGAAATTAAAAAAGAAGAATGAAATTAAAGAAACAAAATTAGAAAATAAAATAAAATAAAAGAAATTAAGAAAATAAAAATTGAAAAGAAAATTTTATTTACAAGGGCGGACTTGACCTAGGATCAGAACCTAAGGACTACGTACTTTCTAAAAGGGATCAAAGCCCACGTAGTTCGAACAAAGGTAGATTTGTTTGTTTTGTTTTTGTTTTTGTTTTTTTGTTTTCTTTAGGTTTTGTGATTTTTTGCTTTTGTGTTTTTTTTTTGTTTTGTGATTTTTGTGTTTTCTTTTGTTTAGGTTTTGCGATTTTTATTTTTGCTTATTTTTTGTTTTCTATTTTAAGTGACCATGCTTTTATTGTTATTTTTTGGTAAAAAGATAAAGAAAATAAAACTTAATTTCCCCTTAACAAATAAAACGAATTTAGAAGTTGATTGGCATGTTTTGATTTGTCAATAGTGAATTTAATTTTTACTTTCTTTGCATTTTCGATTTTGTTTTCCCTTTTTCGATTTATTTTTTATTTTTCTTTCTGCATCTTTTTTTAGTTTTATCTGATTCGTTATTTGTTTTTTTTATCATTTTTTTGTTTATTTTTTTTGTTTTTGTTTTGTTTTACTATTTTTTTCTTTTTTTTATCTCTTTCCTTCATATTTTTCAGCTTTGCTTTTGTTTTTCGCATATTTTTTTTGACGTTAAACAGATTTTTATTTGACTTTACCTAATTTTTTTATTGTTTTTTTAATTTTTTTTTTGGTTTGTTGATTTCTTCTTCTCTTTACCCTTTTTTGATAAATTTTTTTTTTGTTTTTTCCATTTGTTTCCTTTTATCGGTTTTCATTTTATTTATTTTTCTGTTTTTACTTTCATCCTTATTCTTTGCTTTTGTGTTTTTTTTTCTTCATGTATTTCCTTTTTTGCTATTTTTGGTTTATCGTTGTTTTTACTTTGTATCATTTTGGTTGATTTAACCCCCTTTATTTTTTAGTCGAATTTTCCTTAATTTTCTTGATTTGTTTGTTTGTGTTTTTTTTAATAAAAAAAAGACCAACTCTAAAAAAAATCACTTTAGAACCCCATTTTTTAATTTTTGTGAAAGATCTTTTTAAGAAAGGATAAATCTTTGAGGCTCGAAATAATTTACTAAGAATTCAATCCTCTTCTGCTTTTTACCTTTCTTTTCCTTTTAGACTCTTTTAAATGAGGCCATTGAAGCCCAAAATAGCAAAACGTAAGTTCAACACCCAAAAAACATCAAGGAGGCTTTATTGCCACACATGGCCTTTTGGTTCCTAGGTGCCTGTAAGGATATGAAATTCTACAAGGCTATTCTAACGTGAAAATTGGCGAAGTAAATAGAGAAAGATAAGAAAAATATTTACAAACAAAGTAGTAATTTGCAAGTGTGTGCCAAGTGTCCAACCAAATTCACTACATCATTTTTTTTAGACAATATTTACAAGATTACAGGAGAGAATACAGATTCTGAAATCATTACAGTATCCTTCCCTTCTTCTGAGCGAATCAGCGAAGCTATCCTCTGAGCATTATGAATCCAGGTTCCATCGTTTGCTCCCTCATCACGTTGATCCAGCAAACAGGCAACAAGCAGAAGGGCAGGAAAAGCATTTTTTTTGGAGGAAACAACTTAAAAAAACCACTTCAGTGTTAAATCAGAACAGTACGAAATTCATTATATCAAGCCATGAATACAACACGTCTCTCAAGTTTTTCATCAAACAATTGCCAAGCATCACTTATATAGGTTAGATTTCATGCTCACCCTTTCCACTCACTGAATGACCATTACACAGGCTCAGTACTCAGGACCAAATAGCGTTTTCTAAACAATAAGGAGACGTTATACTGATTTCACCTACATTGATCTACCCAGTGTTTATTCTCTACTTGACATCCTCAATATTCGTAAAAGGGAATTCTAGGCATGTTTGCGAGTGAAACAGAAACGAGGTAAAATAAGGGAAATTATTGCATGATTGATGAGTTTATAGGGATGAAGCCAGCCAACGACACTTTATTCAACAATCTAAGAGTAATCAAACCATATCCCAGTGACAAACTAAAATCAAAACAATCCAGAGCAAAATAGAGATGGGACAAATCCACTAAAAACGGCTATCTAATCACTGGAACGAGACTAGATAATACATCATTTAGCAATTTGAGACCAACACAAAGATGAAGACAACCAATAGCACTTTATTTAACAATCCATGAATAATCAGACCATATCCCAGTGACAAACCAAACTCAGAATAATCAGGAACAAACACAGAGATGAGGCAACTCCACTAAAATGTCTATCTAATTACCGGAACGAGGCCAGATAACACATCATTCAGCAATTTGAGACCAACTAACCTATTCCTAAAAAAAATGAATCAAGATTGAGTCAATACCTGAATGATGTCTCTGCTAAGGTTTGGGATTCTTGCCTTCTATCGAATCACGCTTAGCTCCCTTCTCTCCTATGCTTCCTGTGCTTCTTTTATCCCTTGGAGGTGCTTCTCTGTAACCCGAAACTCAGCCCAGTGGAGGAACCTCCCCTCTATCCTATCTCGGTCTCTTCTTTCTCACCTCTCCAGAAAGCCTCTCCTCTTGTTCTCCCCTTGTCCAAAAACGAAACCGTCACCCCTTCCTCTCGACTCACTCGCACCCTTTTCCCTAAATGAAGTCCCTTACCTTTTTTTGGTCTCCTTTGGCTCGTCTCTCCCTCTCACTCTCGAATCCTTCTTCCTCTACTCGAGTCCTTCCTTCTTTGCTCTTGAGTCCGAACCCTAATTTGAGAACCAAAAAAAATTCTCCCCTATTTTTTGACCCCTGCTCCCTTTTTATTCAAACCCTAAAACTCTCCTCTCTCCGATCTCTACTTCGAAAAATCCCCCCTCCTGTCACTGGCTCTGAAGTTGAACCCCTTTTCCGTTTCCTTTTCCATCTCAATCTGCAGCTCCTCTTTTCCTCCTCCTATTTTCACGTCAGTCGTCTTCTGCCTCTGATGGCAAAAGGGATGGGAGAGGGAAGTCAAACCTTGAGCCCCTCCGCTGTAGGTCTGCTTCATTGGACCCTTTCAGATGCTGAATTGTTCCCTTTCTATGCTTCAAGCCTTTGCCCCTTCTGTGTGTCTCATGCTGTATCATTTCGGAATGCCGGTTTGGGGAGTCCAAAAAAGGAGCCAGGTAAGGTTATGAATTTGGGCTTATGGCCCAGTCCAACAAAGGCTTCTGGCTTCAGCGGGGATTGGGCTTAAGATTTAGCCAATGGGCCTATGTTGGGGTTAGGCTTAGGGCTTCAAATTGCCCCCCTTTTTTGTTTTTTGTTTTATTTTCTATTTATTTATTTATTTTATTATTTTTTTTAAAAGGCTTTGGGCTCTCCTCTTTTTTTTTTTGAATTTTCCTTTTAATATTTTTTTATTGTTTTTTAAAGCTTCCAAAAATTGTATTATTATTATTATTTTTCTAATTCTCTCTTTTAAAAAAAATTCCTTTTGATTTGTTTTCAATTGCTTTCTATAGCCTAAAAATATTTTATTATTATTATCTTTTTATTCATTTTTTTCATTTTCCCCTAAGTTTCTATTTTTTTGTCCTTTTTTTTTTGAAAATTTTTTTATTTGGTTTTGTCATTATTTTTGTAGTTTGTCTGGACAAAAAATGGTGTTTACAGTTGCCCCTCTTTACTTGTTTCTTAGGCGATGAGATTGAAAATGTAATTTTTAATATCTTTGCATAAAGAACAAGTAAAGATAAGAACACGTATTTTATCAAACAAAAAGAAAGAGCGACCCAAACAAAATACGATATTTACAGGTTGCCCTTCTTTACTTATTCTTAAGTAAGGGGATTGGAAACATAATTGTGACATCCGTAGCTTAAGAATAAGTAAAGATGAAAATAAGTATTTTGTCTGGGGAGCTATCAGATAAAAGCGATCTAACTTATCTAGGGAAGCCAAACTGGATCAAAGATAACAGGCTAAGGAATGTTTGTTAGAGCGAGGTTTCAGGAAGTGCTTGCTCTGAAAAACTTTGGGTGCTTGTTCTAGGGCAGGATCTTAGTGCCTATTCTACGTAGGACTTCGTTGTGCTTGGTCTATGTAGGGCTTTGAGGGTGCTTTTCTTGCAGAGTTTGCAAGATGCCTAGCTTGTAGGGCTTGGAGGGTGCCTGGCTTGCAGGGCTTTAAAAGGGTGCCTGGCCTATGCAGGGCTTGAAGGATGCCTGGCTTGCAGGGCTTTGAGGGTGTCTGGCTTGCAGGACTTTGAGGGTGCCTGGCTTGCAGGGCTTTAAAAGGGTGCCTGACTTGCAGGCCTTTAAGGGTGCCTGGCTTGCGGGGCTTTAAAAGGGTGCCTGGCTTGCAAAGCTTTGAGGGTGCCTGGCTCGCAGGGCTTTAAGGGTGCCTGGCTTGCAAGGCTTTAAAAGGGTGCTTGGCCTATGCAAGGCTTTGAAGGTGCTGGCTTGCAGGGCTTTAAAAGGGTGCCTAACCTATGCAGGGCTTGGAAGATGTCTGGCTTGCAAGGCTTGGAGGGTGCCTGGCTTGTAAGGTTTATGAAATGCACAATATTTATTTTGATTACCCTAATGTGAGCTTTGGGTTTACATGTATACATGTATGAAATACAAAAGGCAAGCGCGATACTTCGCTTTATAAAATGCGAATATTGGCTTTTGCCTTGCCCCAGTGCAAACTAGAGTTTATGTGAAGTGTGCAAGTATGGGGCGTGTGAAACATATCATTCCTTATTTCATAAAATGCAACTCGCCCCTACTTGCCCCAGCATGAGCTGAGGTTAATGTAATATATACGTATATGAGCTGTATGATGCATACGAGATGTTGTAATTTGTAGTGTGCACATTTTTGTATTTTCTTTGTTCCCAGTATGAACTTGGTGATAGGTAATGCATATAGGATGCAAGTTTTGTTTGTTTTTCTTTTTTTTTTTTGAATTTTCCAATTTGAAAGTTTGATTTTGAGTTTTGAACCCTTTTTTTTTGTAAACAGAATTATTTTGAACGAGAAGATGAAAAGGAATGAGCATTGTTTCTACATTTCCTGCTCCATTATGAGAAAAATATGATCCTCTTTTAGTTTTATTTTTTGAATTGATGAGACTGATTATTATTCTTATTTTTTGGTTAATTGATCGACCACAGTAGGATAGGATGCTGCCCTTCTGAAACGTGATGCCCATCTAGCCAGCTTTTAGTACTTTAGGTTGCGCGCCATTTGTAACTCTCAATTCCCTGTTGTCAAAGAAGCTTGTGTATGATCTTTGTAATTACAACTGTCTCTTTTTATGGGCCTATTTTTCGAGTAACGATAAGGGTTTGTAAAGGATAAGTGATCCCACGAAGATGCCAACCATGCCGTGCCAAGTAAAAACTTTGATGAATGTCATTTTTGGGTTATTATTTATGAAGCATAAGATAAAGATCATGATAGGGACTAAGAATGAAATGCAACTTAGACTTATAGCGAATGATTTTATTAATGCTTGCTAAAGGAAACATCTAGGAGTTCCGATAATATAGAATTTGATCAAGGAATGAGACTATAATGGTGCAGGAATAGACAATAAAATTGATAGAATTTGACACGAGAAATTCTTTTAAAGATTGTCCTCTACAATTGGTTCCACATGCCCCAGTGAAACGATCTGTTGTGCAACCCGAAATATACATCTCATCTGAACCGATCTATGACCTTTGACCGCTTGGGCTTCTATTTTGCTCGTTGCTTGGTAGCTTCTGTCAAAATTGACTTTCAAACTTTGCTCAACTTTTGCCTAGGTACCCTCTTACCTTGCCCTGTTGTTGTTCTTCTTCTTCTCCTTCTCTCTTCTTTTTCTTTCTTTTTTTTCTGCTCTAACTTTTGTCTAGGCTGCCCTTTTGGGTTTTCAACCTAGCGAGCTCTTCCTATCATGCAAAGTATTTATTAACTGCATCCGAATTAAGAGGCTTTGTTAATTCACGACCCTCCATGTCCATTAAGACTAACGTTCCTCCTGAAAACACATGCTTAACAACATAAGGGCCTTCATAAGTGGGGGCCCATTTGCCCTGATCATCATCCTGGTTTGGCAAGATTCTCTTAAGGACTAGGTCCCTAACTTTGAACTCTTGAGGGCAAAGTCTCTTGTTGAAAGCCCTTGCCATTCTCTTTTAATACAATTGTCCATGACATATTGCAGTGAGCCTCCATCCCTCAATCATATTCAGCTGCTCATATCGGGTTCTTACCCAATCGCTTTCGTCTAAATTGGATTCAATTAAGACCCGTAATGATGGGATCACGACCTCAATTGGCCTGACAGCTTCCATCCCATAAACCAAAGAGTAAGGAGTTGTCCCAGTCAACGTACGCACAGTAGTGCGATACCCATGCAATGCATATGGGAGCATTTCGTGCCAATCCTTATAAGTGATTGTCATCTTGGCAATGATTTTTTTTATGTTTTTATTTGCCGCTTCTATGGCCCCGTTCATCTGTGGCCGATATGGCATCGAGTTATGATGCTTGATCTTAAACTACTCATAAAGCTTAGCAACTTCTGCCCCATTTAGGCTCGGAGCGTTATCAATGATGATTTTCTCCGGCAATCCATAGCGGCAAATGATATTTACCCTGAGAAATTTGCAAAAAGCCTTTTGAGTAATGTTAGTAAAGGAACTAGCCTCGATCCACTTTGTAAAATAGTTAATGGCAACTAAGATAAAACGATGCCCGTTTGAAGCTTTAGGGTTGATTGGTCTGATCACATCAATGCCCCACATTGAAAATGACCATGGCGATATCAAATTGTGTAGTGAGACCAGTGGTGCATTGATTTTGTCTGAATAAATTTGGTATTTATGGCATTTCCGAACATACTCAGTACAATCCCTCTCCATGGTTAACCAAAAGTATCCACACCTTTGGATTTGTTTAGTCAAAGTGTGACCATTTGCATGTGTACCGCATATCCTTTCGTGGACCTCTGCAACCACTTTCTGGGCCTCTTTCGCATCTACACACTGCAATAGTATATCATCATGACTTCTTTTGTATAAGATGCCATTGCTGATGAAGAAAGTCATAACTAGACGACGAATAGTCTTCTTATCTCTTTCAGTTGCTCCAACCGAGTATTCCCTACTTGTTATATAAGTCTTGATGTCATGGTACCAAGGTTGCCCATCACATTCTTCTTTTATGTTTAGACAATAGGCTGGCAAGTCCCTGGCCTCCACTCAAAGTGGCTGGACTTAGACTCCATAGTCAAGCTGAATCATTACCGCTAAAGTAGTCAAAGAATCAGCAAATTGATTTTTATCTTGAGTCACATGATGGAAATTGATTTCTTCAAATTGGCTAATTAGCTGAACCAAAAATTTCTAGTACAGAATCAGTTTTGAGTCCTTAGTTTGCCATTCTCCAGTCACTTGATGAATTATGAGGGCAGAGTCTACAAAAACTTCCAGGCTGCTTATACCAAGGGTTATGGCAGCATTCAACCCATTGATGCAAGTTTCATATTCCGCCACATTATTGGTACATTCAAATTCCAATTTAATAGCAACAGGGTACTGTTTCCCTTCTGGTGACACCACCACAGCCCCAATGCCATAATCATGCATATTTGTAGCCCCGTCGAAATACATCTTCCATTTCCCATTACCACCATCCTTGTCATCTTCATTTTCCTTTATAGTGAGTATTTCTTCATCAGGGAAACGAAAATCTAATGGTTGGTATTCATCCAGAGGATTCTCTGCCAAATGATCAACGATGATGCTTCCTTTTATAGACTTTCAAGTCATATATTTGATGTCGTACTCAGACAAGACCACTTGCCATTTAGAGACCCTTCTTGAAACATGTGGACTTTCGAAGATATACTTGATGGGATCCATTCTGGAAATTAGCCATGTGGTATAATAGAGCATATACTGTCGTAATCGTTTAGCGATCCATACCAGTCCATAACAGGTCTTTTCGATCAATGGATAACGCGTTTCACATTCATTGAACTTTTTACTTAAATAATAAACTGCTTGCTCTTTCTTCCCACGAACATCATGTTGCCCCAATATAGCCCCCATTGATCTTGGCAAGATTGTCAGATAGAGAATTAAAGGTCGTCCTGGTACTAGTGTAACACCTTACTTTCTAACTCATACCCATCATGCCCACATATTCATATACTCATGCTAAGCTTACGAAGGAGATGATTTCTCTACCTTGGTGCTCTTTCTCGAAGGCATATTGTATGGGTAGAGATCCACTTAGAAGTAACATGGACCGGTTGAGCTCTCTCTATTCATCCTCATGCTCAATTGCACTATTGAGACTTATTTCAATCCCAACTATATGCTTTGAACTCATGGAATGCAAAAAGGGATTGGAGACATGCATTTTCGTTCTTGGCAAATTTAGCTTCATTTCTGGGCTAAGTTTGGAAATTCATAACTAATTGCAGAAAAATCATAACTGCATGATCTGGGTTATTCTAGAAATCTTGAGACGTCTACTTCATGCTAAAAATACTTAGAAGTCTCAATATCTCACATACTCTACGTTTGACATCAAAATCGTTCACTGGTCAGAGGGGGCTTCTTTGCTGTCACAGTTTACTGATATGGACTTTGAAAATGTCTAACTAATTCCACAAAAATCCAATACTCATAAACTATATCTCTATGGAAAGATGTAGATGTTAGCTAGAGTAGAAAAATATCTCCAGATCAGTTCACCAAGCCAATTTCCCGGAAACCGATGAAACAGTACTTCGGGTCTGGTTGGGTGTCTGATTCTGGGCAGGAACTTCGAAATTGCATAACTTACTCTCTAGACCTCTAAATGAGGTGCTTCCAGTTCCTACAAGTTACTGTGACCATCTAGTTTCTGTGTATAAAATTTCGTAGCCATTGGACTACGTTTGCCCCTCGGATGACACGTTTCTCAAACTGACCAAATGAACAGTGATTTCTGAAATCCGATTTTCTGATGTCAACTTTGAATAATCATAGAAAATGATATAGACCTCTAAATGACATGAACTCTAGCTTCCCAGAAAGCTCTAAACATACTCTAGCTACATGTCAAATCTCATAACAAGAAGAGGTCATATGGCTAATCTATGACATCATGTGCAAGAAGGCCTTTTCTTGGCCAAAATGGGGTTCATAGGGTCCAATCTTGGTTTTTCTACTTCTATGACTCCTTGAGCACATGAGAAAGCATCTATAGGAGCTATCAATCATGCCTCAAGTGTCTAATAACTTAGATCGGAAAAACTCACTACCCCATGCCCACTTATGTACTCTTATGATCTATGCTAACATGGAGCATTTCACATTCAAGACTTACTTTCTCATTCAAAATATGCCTCATTCTCATTCATTCATCACTCATACATTAACTTGCAACATACATAGAGGCTACATCATATACATCACTACTTTACAACTATTATCTCATATATAATACATTTACAAGAAGCTCTTTACACTTTTCTTTAGTCTCCCCTAGCCTCATGCTTGGTGATGGTTCCCATCTCTAGCCTCACTTGGTCCACCTGGCATAGTTGGATGATGGAGAGGGAGGGTGAGATTCGGAGAATCCCAGTAGTTCAACTCTCATTCAATCATACATATATCGCATGCAACAAGCCTCATTATGCATGTATGGCATGTTAGCATATAAAACCATGATGAGAACATTTAAAACATATGAGTTGGCCATGCATAAAGGAAAACATTCTCAACATGTGAGTAGGCCATACATAACATTTAGGAGCTTGCTAAGTACTTGGATTAGCCTCACCCCTTCCCTTGTGGCTTTTGGATTTGCCTTTCCCATTCTTTAGAGGTCCTTAGACTCGACCCTTACTCTTTGGGAGTCAACCTCACTTTTGGGAGACTTTTTACTCTTGTCTCAACCAACTTAGGGCTTTGGCTCATCCTCACCTTGGTTATATGGTTATTGGCTTTTCCATTTCCTCAAGCAACCCCAAAACAAATCACATAAATCATCATTTCAATTCATAACATATCATCATGCTAACACACTTCTCATAGCTCATATCATTCATACACACAAGCAAGACAATGTAAACACACAATTATGCATGAGAGAAAGTGGAGAGAACTACCTTGCTAGCTATTCACTACTTGCTCTTTCAATTGTCTCCTCCCTTGTGGTTTCACAACAACTTCTAGATGGGAGAGCTTCTCTTGAGCCTAACCACACAAAAGCATGGAATTAATGCCTTAATACTTGCTTCTTAAGCTAGGGATTACTTCTAATCAACTCTAATGAGCTTCTCAACCTAGGTTTCTTCCTCTCACTAGAGCCCATTAGCTATTGTCTCTCTTTTCTCAACTCTTAAGCTCTTAAGAAAAGGGGAAAAGCAAGAAAGAGAAGACTATATACTTCTAATCTCTCTCAAGAATGGTTTCCCACTCTCTCTCCTTTGAACCAAACTCAAGACCTAACCATTTTTACTATCTCTACCGTAGGAAAGAGGGGAAAAGGGGGGAAGGGCAACATACTAAGAGGAAGCCATGAGAATCCTTACCTTTCTTATGCTTTCTTCTTCTCTTCAGCTTCTCTCTCTCTCCTCCGCCCTTTTCTCTCTCCTAAGACGAGTTTGAGTCGGTTAGAAGAAGAAAGAAGAGATTTGGAAGCTTTTAAAAAGTCAAATTCTCTTTTTCTCGCTTTTTCCAGACCGCTCTCGCTATAGCGAGTCATTACCCTCACTACGGCGAGCTCGTGTCTGTTCCAGACCTCTGCCTTCGCTATGGCGTCGCTACAGCGAGCTCGTGTCTATTCTAGACCTTCGCTATGGCGAGATCGTGTCTGTTCCAGACCTCTGTCTTTGCTATGGCGTCGTTACGGCGAGCAACTCCCTGGTTTCTGTATGGAATGCCGCACTCGCTATAGCTAGAAGCATATTCGCTACGGCAAGGGGGCATTCTCGCTATGGCGAGGCCATTTCTCGCTATGGCGAGAAGACTTAGAAAATTCTCAACTCTTCGAAAATTTTCCAGCTTTCTCTTTTCTTTTTCTTTTCTCATTTCTTTTCTATTTTCTTTTTCTTGACTGTTACAACTAGCGGAACCAAGATTGGGGGATTCGACAGATACTCTTTAATTTTATTAAAGGCTTTTTGACAGTTATCGTCCCATTTTTTGGTGTGGTTCTTCTTCAACAATTTGAAGATTGGCTCGCAAGTAGCAGTTAAATTGGCAATGAATCTTGCTATATAATTAAGTCGGCCCAAAAAGCTTCGTACTTCTTTCATCATTTGGGGGGATGGCATTTCTCGAATGGCTTGTATCTTATCGGGATCTACCTCTATTTCCTTTTGACTCACCATAAAACCTAATAATTTTCCAGTTAAGGCCCCAAAAATACATTTGTTGGGGTTTAACCGCAGTTTGTATTCATACAATCTTTTAAACAGCTTCCTTAATACCGCCATATGACTCTCCCCTTTTGCTGATTTGGCTACCATATATCATCAATGTATACCTCGATCTCCTTATGCATCATATTGTGAAAGACCACCATCATAGCTCGTTGGTAAGTCGCCCCAGCATTCTTCAACCTAAATGGCATTACTCTATAATAGTACGTTCCCCATGGCGTGATGAATGTAGTCTTTTCTTTATGGTCTTCATGTATAGGGATTTGGTTATACCCTGAATAGCCGTCCATGAAGGAATACCGATAGGCTCATGCTGTGTTGTCAACTAAAACGTCTATGTGAGGCAAAGGGAAATCATCCTTTGGGCTTGCCTTGTTCAAGTCCCTATAATCGACACACATACGGACCCTCCCATCTTTTTTAGGGACAGGTATGACGTTCGCTACCCATTGTGGGTACGTGGACACCTGAAGGAAATCGGCCTCTAGTTGCTTTATAACCTCCTCTTTTATTTTTAGGGATATGTCAGGGTGCATACGTCTTAACTTTTGCTTTTTTAGTTCAATGTTTAGGAGTAAAGGAATCTTATGAGAAGCAATCACCGGGTCAAGTCCAGGCATGTCCTGATAAGACCATGCAAAGACATCTATATACTTTCTGAAGAGTTGAATCATTTTCACCTTTTCTGGATTATCCACTATTTTGACCTCCTTTTTATGTTCTTCCATCCCCAAATTGACGCTTTTAATCGCTTCCTTGTAAGGGCGAATGCCTATATCTACATACTCGAGCAACTTTTCGAAAGTCTGGATTAACTCTTCATTATCAAGTTTGGAATCGTGCATATCTAAGGTAGCATGTAGATCATCCCATGAAGGTTCGGGAACCTCTGCGTTGGGCAAGAGTTCTGAAGAAAATAATTTCCTGGAGGAAGGAACGAAGTAGAATGACCTAAAAGAGAGAAAATGGAAGCAAAAAGAGAGCAGAATATCCAAGAAATTCTCACTTCATTCGCAAAATACCATTGTCATTCATAAATGATCGACTGGAGTCAAGACACAACAAGAGAAAGAAAGAAAAACAAAACAGAAACAAAAAGAGAAAAGAAAAACATAATCAAAACAATCACTCTAGTGCTACGACATCGGGGATATCTTTCATTTCCCAATTGTCCAATCCTTCCCCTGAATCATCAATCGAAATCCAAGTCTTGATTCCTTGCATGATTTCTTCATCAACTATAGAAATACTTAATCGGTTCACAATCTCTGAGGGAACTAGAAATGTTTCTCTGATATGGGGAATTTTTAGCTCCTCTTGCTTCTTAATTTCTCTAGCTTTTGGCTGCTCCTCTACTTGGTTTAATAATGAGGGTTTGTATCCTAACTCTTGATGGTTAGGGTTCTCTGGGAGTGTAAGAGGCCGTTCAATTTCCTATAATTGTATTCCTAATCCTTTTCTAGCTTCGAATCCATTCCTTTCTAGCATTTTCATCACAACCTGATCGACACTTCCCACAGTAGGCTTGGGTCCGTCCATTTCCAGACTCTGAAACAACATTTCCTTATCTCATTCTGCAGCTTCGATATATGGTAAGGAACTGGGCTTACTCAACATTATCTCCTCTTCTCCCTTGAAGGTGATGATTCTCCCATTGTCAATGAATTTAACCCTTTGGTGCAACGTGGAAGGGATAATGCCAGCGAAATGGATCCAGGGCCTTCCCAATAACATCGTATAGGAGGGGTCGATGTCCATTACCTAAAAGTATACTACAAATAGTTTTGGCCCAATCTCCAAGGATACACATATAGCACCGACCACGGCTCTTTTAGAACCATCGAATGCTCTAACCACCATATCACTTTTCCCAATATGTGATTTTTCCACTGCCAATTGCTCAAATATTGTTAGTGGCAACACATTTAGTGCTGACCCCCCATCAATTAAAACTTTTGCAATTATAAACCCATTGCATTTCAGAGTGATGTGTAAGGCTTTAGCCGGGTTAACAAATGTCCCTATAATCTCCTCTTCAAAAAATGAGATGGCATAAGTGGATTTGACGATGTTCATCATACTAGCTACCTTTTTTGGGGTGACATCAGGCTGCACGTATGCCTCCTCTAAGACCCTTTCTAAAGCCTGACGATGTACTTCAGAGCTCATGACCAAGGACCACATGGAAATTCGGGCAGGAGTTTTCTTTAATTGCTCTACCACATCATATTCACTTTGTTTCATGATCCGTAGGAACTCTTTATCCGTGTCATTTTCCTTTCCTTCTTTCTCATTCTTTCGATCATCGCCATCAATTCTTTTACCCTTTCCGTGCTTATCAACATTTACTGGGAGGTAAGCCCTGCCACTTCGAGTCATCCCTCCTGCTTTAGCTATATTTGTAATAAGTTCTCCTACTGACTCGGTAACCGCCATCTAATTAAAGGGGTAATCCCAGGTTTCCTCATACCTCCATGGTACGGCATGACTGCTTTGATATGGCAATGGAGCTGGCATATTGATAACCACTGATGGTTGCCTCGGGGAGAGAGAACAAGATGGCCCCAACATCGAAAAAGGATCTCCAACAATTAGGGTAACTGCCTCTAGCCATTTAGTTAGGATAATGATGTCGACATACTTCTCGTCTATTGTTTTGACTTCTTCTTCTGACTTTTCTACAACCACGACCCCTAATGCCATTAACTTCTTCAAAGCTTCCTAAAACTGTGCACAATTTTCGATGTCATGGTCCATATTTTGTTGGTGAAAGTCGTAAAATTGTACTGACAGCCTACCAATAACCCTACCGACCCTTTCTTTTGATAACTCTAACACATATATGGCCGACTGAAGATTAACTAACAAAGTTTTCATTGACAACTTAAGAGCATTAGGATTATTAGAAAATCCCGGTTCTTCTTCAACAGCGTTCACTTGTCCTCGATGACTGGGTAAGGAGTTAGTCGTAATTGTTGAATCTTCTCTCAATTTAAGGTGGATGTGGTTGGATTCAATCAGATCCAGTACATTTCTCTTAAAAGCGAGACAATTCTCAATTGAGTGCCCTGAAATACCCATATGGTATTCACAAGAGGCATTAGGATCGTACCATGCTGGATAGGGTGGCTGCATTGGGTTTGCACGTCGAGGCCCTAAAAGCTTTGCGTCCAATAGCTTCTTATATAATTCAGCATTTGTGGAATTAAAATTGGGCCAAGGGCAGTTATCTTTTGGCAGCCCATAAGTCATTCTCTCATGTTGCCCTTGTCTATTCATAATTGGTACGAATGGGGTTTGACCTTGACTTCCTCTGTTTACTTGATAAGGGATGGGTTGTTATGGATACTGTCTTGCAGGTTGGACATAATTTATATCTCCCTCTTTCTTCTTTAACCCTTGGTTCCTTTTGAAACTATTTTTTGCCTGAGGAGATGAAAGTTTCCCATCTCTGACATTTGTATCTATCCTTTCCCCAATTTCAATGAGGTCAGCAAAATCTGTGACATAGGTTCCTAACATGATTTTATAAAATGGGTCTGAGAGAGTTCGAATGAAATAGGAGCAAAATTCTGATGCAATCATTGGAGGTTGGACTTGGGAAGCCATCAGTCTCCACTTCTAAGCATATTCTTTAAACGACTCTGTCGATTTCTTACTCATCCTTTTTAGCTGTTCCCTAGTTGGGGCAGTGTCGAGATTGAATTTATATTACTTCATGAAAGCTTCCATGAGGTCCCTCCACCTCTGAATTTTTGAGTGGTCTAGTTGCATATACCATAACAAGGCAGACCCCATCAGACTCTCTGAGAAGAAGTTTATCAAAAACTTCTCATCTCTTGACCAGACAGTCATTTTTGTGCAGTATGATCTCAGATGATATATCGGATTGCCGGTGCCATTGTATTTGTCAAAATTAGTAACTTTGAATTTATTCAAAATTGAAACTTCAGGAATCATACATAATTCCTCCACGTCCAGTGACCCCCAAGTGTTAGCTCTCCATAAATTTCGTAATTGGTCTTTGACCTCTCCTAACTCTTTCTCCCAATCTTTCTTGTCGTAGTTAATTTTTCCTTTTGCCTCTGTAGTTGGAATCCGAAATGTATAGGTGGGGTCATCGTCGGGAAATTCTTGTGTATCCCTTACTTCATCATTGGGGCCTCGTTTATCGGATGTTTTTGTTAGGGGATTCTAGACATTCTTCTGCCTCTGTGCAGCCTCTACTATTTGGTCAAAGTGTACCTCCGATATGACCACTCCTGGTAAGCTTGTTCCTACCTCTAGGATATTTACAGTGGCATGTGAATGACTGGATACCCTAGGTGAGGAGTCAATAGCCTTCCCCTTTAGTGTCTCGATAAGGATCTTCATTGTCTCACTCATCTGAGCTAGCTGATTCTCTATATTTGTCATTCGACTGTTCATTGCCACTGTGTCTTCCTCAACTCTTTGGCTACCCTCCACTTAATGTTCTTCCATGAGCTTGGCTCTTAAATGCATGCTGTATACCTTAGTAGGGCGGGTCTGGCTAGATGGAATGCGTTTCGGGGGTGCAATATTGTCTTCCTTTTATTTCACTCTTTATATTCTTTTCTCTTTAAAGATAAGGCAAATTTAATGATATTAAAAGAAGTTCCCCTTATTTTTATTCTTATTGCCGTTATTATCATTATTATTATTACCATTATCATTATTACTATCATTGTGGTTTTCTTTTTACATATTGACTTAGGTTAATCACGTTGACATAATGGCGGAGGAACATCGGGCCCTCTTATTCTTAGAGGATTTTATTAATCCACATAACAAACATCAAAGTTGACCCTTGACGCAAGAGGGGATTTAGCCCCTACATGATCAGGTCTTTATGTTCATCTGAGGTACTTTCCTTTTAGATGGCAAACACAAAGGGGATGGAATTCTTTCATAACAAAATTCTGAGTGACATATCATATCAGCATTAATAACTATTGAGGTACTTTAACTCGTCTACAACATCATTACACATCATGAAAAATTCTGTCATTTCCTTTGGCATGCCCAATGGATTGGCTAGACCCTTAGCTGCTTTGAGCGACTTTTGAAACTAGGAAGAATCTCGTTGGCCATGCAAATCAACTTCTTGAACTAGAATGTAAACCTTTCCTTTCATACAGCTTGCTCGATATAGAGAGTCTTCCATGTCTCAATTGTCTCGGCTTGTCGATTAAGTTGTTCTACCAGGTTCTGTATTATTGCAGTGTTATCACTCCTGATGACAGATAGTTCATTCACTTTCTTTTCCAATTGCATTGCCAATATGTCAATTTCATGTCAAGCCCCACTAAATTTAAGCTTCTGCATTTTTTCCTTGAGGACTTTCATCAATTGGGCTCTATGGACAAGCATCTTCTTTTCATTTTCGGTTACTCGCTGTTGAGCTTCTTCTATGGTATCCTTCAATCTCGTATTCTCTTCCTTCAATTTTCCCATCTTGATGCCTCCCCTATTTCCTTTGTATCTCTTTGCCCTATTTGCTTCTGCTGGCAGGACTGCACATTCATTTTGTATCTGGTTTAAACTCCTTAAGTGTTCTTGTCTTTTTTCTTCTAAAACTTTCAATCCTTCCTTCTTTTCTTCGACTTGCCTGGCTAATTGTTCATCAATTACTTGCATGTCATTTCTGAGTATAGGGTTAGGTGGTCCGAAAGAAAGGTTAGCTCCCTTTGTTCTTTCCTTTAACCACTCTCGGTATGCCTCAGTCACGGCTATGATCCGTTTGCCCAGCTCGTATCTTCCTTTGCATATCACTCGACTCCATGCGTTTCTCATTTTCTGGCAAAGCATCTTAGTTTCTGGGTCATTATGGTAAAAGTGAATTAATCGTATCGCCTCCTTGGATGGGATATCTTGCCTATATGCAAACTGTTGGTGAACAACTAACGGAATGTAATTGATGCAACCCCGGGGGCTTATCAAGGCTACGTTCAAGAATTTTCCACAACAGTATATAATTTCTTCACTTTCCCATCAAGCTAGCTTCCACCAAACTGTATTGTCATCCAATTGACCCAGGGATCATGCCTAATCATCCCGGGTCATTTTTTAGGATGATAGGATAGCACCTTCATGATTAAGGAAGTCCCTAACCGAATGGTGTATGGTGTCATGTCGTCGACCCAACTGATATTGTCTCCCATAAATATGATTGAACATCCAAACGGTGAGGAGTTGTAGACAACACTTTAACTTTCCTCCTTTTTCTTGTTGACAAAAACATAAGGTCAAGAATGTTTCTACTAAGACTACTGGCACAGGATTTACACGATGATTTTCCACCATCCATAAAACACTCACGGCCGCCAAATCAATTATCCCTATCGCTGAGGGAAATAACACTAATTCGTATATGGCTAAGGCAAGAACTCTCTTAAAAGTCACCCAGTCTTCCTTTTCGGCTAGAATCTTTAAACGCTCCTCCATGTACTTCCTTGAAAGGCCTTTAGTCTGTCCTATCTGTTGTAAATGGATTCTACTAGGGTCTTCCCCTAAAACCTGAGCCACTGTACGTTTTAATGGTAGATGTCCCGGATAGTAATAAATTGAGACATCTTTTCTCAAAGGTATATTCATAAAGCTTTCATATTCTTCTAAGGTGGGTGTGATATGGAATGTAGAGAATGCAAAACACCTCAATGAACTATCCCAATGTTGGGCCAAGGCTGAAAGTGCTTCTGGCTGTACCGGTATCCGCAGCAAATCTAGAATGTCCCCATAATCCCTTCGAAACTCTCGAATATGCCTCCCACTTAATTTTTCACCTAATGTAATTAGGCCCTCGACTAATTCTACTTCAATTTTAAGCTTCATTCCAGTCGCAATTAAGCCAGTTTGTCTTGAACTCAGATATCGCTCATTGCCCAAAGGTTCCATTACATCCATTATGCCAATTAGTACGTATATCCGTTTGTTGTTTCAAAATATCAAAGTTTATTGGTTAGTGTATCATCATTACTAGCTTAACCATTTTGCCAAATTCTCTAGAAATTTATTATTCCACAGAGAATGAGGATGTGAGGATCAATTTAAGAAGGAATAACTCCCTACATAATTGACACCGATATTGTTCAGCGAGCTAGTATAACGATCCACTAACATTCACACTATGACATTGGGCACAATGTCTCAGCACTAGAAATTATTATAAGAAAAACTTTGTACTCTTTCTTGAGGAGTCTATTACTCTATGGAAGAGAAGAGTCGACAATTAAATTGAGAGAAATATACCTTTCTGCATGATTAATGTCCTAAAACAGATTCAAATCTCTAGTCGAGGCATCACACGTATTCATTAATGTAAAACTTTTAGATTTTATAATCCTCAAAAATTTCTTTGATAAAAATAAAGTGCGCGTTGTTCATTATTCTTTTTTTTTACTTCACCTCTTTTAAATGAATGTATAAAGCAAATGAATGTATGCCAAAAGATTCCCTTTTTGAAGGGTTGCAAGGAATATGATTATGGCCTCTCCAGGGTTGGAAACCCATTAGCCAAAGGTTGGTTTAATTAATGCAAGCCTTCATCTTAGTTAATGCATGTCTGGTTATGCCATGACGGCCCATTATCTACTCCAATAAACAGTGATGGTGTGTCACTTTCCTTCTAGATAACATCAGATGTATAGATGTGATGAGCAGATGATAAAAAAAATGCTTTCCTTTATCCTAATGTGGGTAGACCCTAAGTTGTGATCATTGAAATCTGACTCTTAACTGTTTAGAAGGTAGCTACGGCATGACTATCAGTGTAAATTTATTAGATAGATCTATGATTCCTAAGCATTGGTCCCTAAATTGCCCCCATCATAAGGTGAGGATCTCACTATATAGATTTGACCATGAGAGGAAAGAGATCATATGTAGGTCAAACCCATATAACAAGGTACAATTTAGGTGAGGTCTTCATGATAGCCTCAAGAAGCACAAGGCTTCACAGGGAAATCAGTATAAACCTCTACTAACCTAGGGAGCACTCAGACCCGGGTATAGGGCCCATAATGTGTGAAGTGATTGTGTCTTGGTAAAGTGTGTGAGGAGAGCATTTACCTTTTCATATTATGGACTACCCAACCCTCATCCGCTAAGCAGATTGATAGAACAAGAGACAGAGAAGTATATACAAAGATATGAGCAAAAAGGAAATAAAATGTATACAAATATGGTCATCTACCTTAAGGTTTTATTCTACATATTATCTAACCTAACACATATCATGTACACAATCAAGAAAATAAAACATATGAAGTAAGCATGTGAAAGACATGTTTTTTTTTACGCTAACCATGTGAGGCAAATAACAAACAAAAGGAGAACCGAAATAAAAGCAGGCCATAATATTTTGCATAACTAACTTAATTTGGGCTGGACTCTCAGAAGTCTCCCGTGGAGTCGCCATACTGTCACACCCGAAAATGCGATCGCGTGGCGCTAAATTGAAATCAAAATTAAAAATGTAGAGTCGCCACCAAAATTTTAATTTTTTTAAAAGGCAAAACTTTTGGAAAAAAAACCTTTTTAGTTTGAAAAATAAGAAAAATAGTTTACGAACCAAAAAATAGATTCAGGAGTCAGTTGTGAGTGGGAAATGTATTAGGCACCCCACAACACCTGTTACTAAAAACGGTTACCCTAAGTTAGTTGTGCAAAATTACCATGGCCTTTAATTTATTTTGATTCTCCCTAACAAATTATATGCAAAATAAGAAATAGAAATAAAAGAAATAAAATTACAAAGGAAGAAGGAAATTAAAGAAACAAAATTAGAAAACAAAATAAAAGAAAAGAAATTAAGAAAATAAAAATTAAACAGAAAATTTTATTTACAAGGGCAGACTTGACCTATGATCAGAGCCTATGGCTTACGTACCCTCTAAAAATGATCAAAACCCACGTAGTTCGAACAAGGGTAGATTTGTTTGTTTTGTTTTTATTTTTGTTTTTGTTTGTTTGTTTTCTTTAGGTTTTGTGATTTTTTGCTTTTGTGTTTTTTTTTGTGATTTTTGTGTTTTTTTTGTGTTTAGGTTTTGCGATTTTTATTTTTGCTTATTTTTTGTTTTCTATTTTAAGTGACCATGCTTTTATTGTTATTTTTTGGTAAAAAGATAAAGAAAATAAAACTTAATTTCCCCTTAACAAATAAAATGAATTTAGAAGTTGATTGGCATGTTTTGATTTGTCAAGAGTGAATTTAATTTTTACTTTCTTTGCATTTTTGATTTTGTTTTCCCTTTTTCGATTTTTTTTTATTTTTCTTTTTGCATCTTTTTTTAGTTTTATCTGATTCGTTATTTGTTTGTTTTTATCATGTTTTTTTTATTTTTTTTGTTTTTGTTTTGTTTTATTATTATTTTTTCTTTTTTTTTAAATCTTTTTCCTTCGTATTTTTTCAGTTTTGCTTTTGTTTTTTGCATATTTTTTTTAACGTTAAACAGATTTTTATTTTACTTTACCTAATTTTTTTTTATTGTTTCTTTTATTTTTTTTTTTTTGTTGATTTCTTCTTCTCTTTACCTTTTTTTGATGAATTTTTATTTTATTTTTTCCATTTGTTTCCTTTTATCGGTTTTCATTGTTTATTTTTTTGTTTTTACTTTCATCCTTATTCTTTGCTTTTGTGTTTTTTTTTCTTCATGTATTTCCTTTTTTGCTATTTTTGGTTTATCGTTGTTTTTACTTTGTATCATTTTGGTTGATTTAACCCCCTTTATTTTTTAGTCGAATTTTTCTTAATTTTCTTGATTTGTTTGTTTGTGTTTTTTTTTAATAAAAAAAAGACCAACTCAAAAAAAAATCACTTTAGAACGCCATTTTTTAATTTTTGCGAAAGATCTTTTTAAGAAAGGATAAATATTTGAGGCTCGAAATAATTTACTAAGAATTCAATCCTCTTCGGCTTTTTACCTTTCTTTTCCTTTTAGACTCTTTTAAATGGGGCCATTGAAGCCTAAAATGGCAAAACGTAAGTTCAACACCCAAAAGACATCAAGGAGGCTTTATTGCCACACATGGCCTTTTGGTTCCTAGGTGCCTATGAAGATATGAAATCCCACACGGCTATTCTAATGTGAAAATTGGTGAAGTAAATAAAGAAAGATAAGAAAAATATTTACAAACAAAGTAGTAATTTGCAAGTGTGTGCCAAGTGTCCAACCAGATTCACTACATCATTTTTTTTTAGACAATATTTACAAGATTACAGGAGAGAATACAGATTTTGAAATCATTACAGTATCCTTCACTTCTTCTGAGCGAATCAGCGAAGCTATCCTCTGAGCATTATGAATCTAGGCTCCATCGTTTGCTCCCTCATCACGTTGATCCAGCAAACAGGCAACAAGTAGAAGGGCAGGAAAAGCATTTTTTTTTTTGGAGGAAACAACTTTAAAAAACCACTTTAGCATTAAATCAGGACAATACGAAATTTATTATATCAAGCCATGAATACAACACGTCTCTCAAGTTTTTCATCAAACAATTGCCAGGCATCACTTCTATAGGTTAGATTTCATGCTCACCCTTCCCACTCACTAAATGACCATTACACAGGCTCACTACTCAGGACCAAATAGTGTTTTCTAAGCAATAAGGAGACATTATACTGATTTCACCTACATTAATCTACCCAGTGTTTATTCTCTACTTGACATCCTCAATATTCGTAAAAGGGAATTCTAGGCATGTTTGCTTACAAAATAGAAACGAGGTAAAATAAGGAAATTATTGCATGATTGATGAGTTTATAGGGATGAAGCCAGCCAACGGCACTTTATTCAACAATCCAGGAGTAATCAAACCATATCCCAGTGACAAACTAAAATCAAAACAATCCAGAGCAAAATAGAGATGGGACCAATCCACTAAAAACGGCTATCTAATCACTGGAACAAGACTAGATAACACATCATTCAGCAATTTGAGACCAACACAAAGATGAAGACAGCCAACAACACTTTATTCAACAATCCATGAATAATCAGACCATATCCCAGTGACAAACCAAACTCAAAATAATCAGGAACAAACACAGAGATGAGGTAACTTCACTAAAATGGCTATCTAATTACTGGAATGAGGCCAGATAACATATCATTCAGCAATTTGAGACCAACTAACCTATTCCTAAAAAAAACGAATCAAGATTGAGTCAATACCTGAATGATGTCTCTGCTAAGGTTTGGGATTCTTGCCTTCTATCGAATCACGCTTAGCTCCCTTCTCTCCTATGCTTCCCGTGCTTCTTTCGTCCCTTGGAGGTGCTTCTCTGTACCCTGAAACTCAGCCCAGTGGAGGAACCTCCCCTCTATCCTATCTCGGTCTCTTCTTTCTCACCTCTCCAAAAAGCCTCTCCTCTTGTTCTCCCCTTTTCCGAAAATGAAACGGTCACCCCCGTCCTCTTGACTCACTCTCTCCCTTTTCCCCGAACAAAGTCCCTTGCCTTTTTTTGGTCTCCTTCGGCTCATCTCTCCCCCTCACTCTCGAATCCTTCTTCCTCTACTTGAGTCCTTCCTTCTTTGCTCTCGAGTCTGAACCCTAATTTGAGAACCAAAAAAAATCCTCCCCTATTTTTTGACCCCTGCTCCCTTTTTATTCAAACCCTAAAACTCTCCTTTCTCTGATCTCTGCTTCGAAAAATCCCCCTCCTGTCACTGGCTCTGAACCAGAACCCCTTTTCCGTTTCCTCTTCCATCTCGATCTGCGGCTCCTCTTTTCCTCCTCCTATTTTCGCGTCAGTCATCTTCTGCCTCTGATGGCAAAAGGGATGGGAGAGGGAAGTCAAACCTTGAGCCCCCTCCACTGTAGGTCTGCTTCACTAGACCCCCTCAGACGCTGAATCGTTCCCTTTCTATGCTTCAAGCCTCTGCCCCTTCTATGTGTCTCACGCTATATTGTTTCGGAATGCCGATTTGGGGAGTCCAAAAAAGGAGCTAGGTAGGGTTATGAATTTGGGCTTATGGCCCAGTCCAGCAAAGGCTTCTGGCTTCAGCGGGGATTGGGCTTAAGATTTAGCTAGATGGGCCTGTGTTGGGGTTGGGCTTAGGGCTTCAGATTGCCCCCCTTTTTTGTTTTTTGTTTTATTTTCTATTTATTTATTTATTTATTTTATTATTATTATTATTTAAAAGGCTTTGGGCTTTCCTCTTTTTTTTTTTGAATTTTCCTTTTAATATTTTTTTTGATTGTTTTCTAAAGCTTCCAAAAATTGTATTATTATTATTAATTTTCTAATTCTCTCTTTTTTTAAAAATAATTCCTTTTGATTTGTTTTCAATTGCTTTCTAGCCTAAAAATATTTTATTATTATTATTTTATTCATTTTTTCCATTTTCCCCTAAGTTTCTATTTTTTGTCCTTCTTTTTTTTTGAAATTTTTTTTATTTGGTTTTGTCATTATTTTTGTAGTTTGTCTAGACAAAATACGGTGTTCACAATGCCACTTGATGTCTTGAGGTTGCATTGGTACCAATGTATTGTCTTCAATGCCATTGATTGTGAGAATGGCTCTCAAGGGTGAGGTAATGCCAAAAGTCCTTTAAAGTGGGTGAGGATTGTGCCAAAAGTCTCATGGCACGGGTGAGACAAGGCCAAAAGTCCCTTGAATGGGTGAGGCTAAGTCAAAAGTCCCTAGGCCAAGAATGAGGCAAATCCAAAAGTCCTAGAAATGGGGTGAGGCTAAACCAAAAATCCTTAGAGCATGAAAGTGATCTTGACATGTTGATGTGGCATGAAATGAGATTTTATTGCACATTTTATGCTTGCATATTCATTTGATGTGCGTATGCCTTGAATGTGGTGTGAATGGGTGTGTGAGCTATTGAGATTTTTAGAATCTCATCCCCCTTTCCCTCTCATGCTTAAAATGTCTAGGTGGTGCCCAAGGCCAAGGAAATGCAAGCCAAGAATAGTAAATGGCTACATTTTGTGTAATTTGTAATGTAAATTGTAATGGAGTGTCAAGAAGCATTGTACATATTATTTTGGTTGTGCAAAACCTTGAGCATGTGTAACATGATGTATAGACTATATGTATAATGTATGTGGTGTTAATTCAATGAAGCTATGTAAATGGACCCTTGAATGGCATATGTGGTTAGTGCATAAATAGATGTTGAGAGACCAAAATAAGATGTATGGGGTTTGGAACCACTTGGGTAGTCTCTACAAGTCATATTTGTGCTTTAAAACTTGCCCAAGAGGTGCCAAACAATTAAGAAAGCCATTTGGACAAATTGGTTACCCATATGGAGCAAAAATTTATCATTTTAGGAGGCTATACTACTTTTTATCTAAATGAGACCTTATTGGTCTGAAATTTGGCATACATATAGAACTTATTGAGAACCTTTTGAGAAGCTAAAGTTAGTAATTTTTGAAAGTCTGTGGAATATTTGGTGAATTGTTGAAGTTGAGAATTTTTTTGGTTTTGGTCCTTGGTACTATAGCACTAGTCTGAAATTAAATTCTATCACTCATGGGGCAAATGATGTCCAATTATCACAAAATTTTATACAGAGAAACTAAACATTCCTAGTGACTTGTGACAACTAGAAACACCTCATTTAGAGGTCTAGAGAGGGAGATATGAATTTCTGAACATTCTATCCAGTATCAGGACCCTTACCCGACATGAGTTACTATTTTATTGAATTCCAAGATTTGGGCTACTTGGACTGCTTTGGGAATATTTTTTCCCTCTAGCTAACATCCATATCTTTCCATATTGGTATTATTTACATGGATTGGATTTTTGTGAAATTAATTGGACATTTTCAAAATTTGCTGCAGAATCTGTGATAGCATCAGGAGGCAGTTTGACCTCTGGACATTTTCGGATGTCAAACGCCCTTTGTGATGGGGGTTATGGTCTGGGCATATTTTTAGTGTGAATTATACATACTTAGCTTTCCAGAATGGCTAAGAATGTGTGATTTTGATTTTTTTAGAATTAGTTATGACTTTTCAAAGTTTGGCCAGAAAAGGGGCCAAATCTGGCCGAAAATAAACCTCCATATTCTAGGTTCATTTCAGTTTCCATGAGTTGTGGGCATGATTTTATGATGCAAATAAGTTTTATACATGTAATTAAATATGAAAAAGTATAGTATGATATCACTCGGCCCACATAGCACCGAATAGAATTTTTATATGCGACACAGCGCAAAAATAATCAATACTTTAATGCCATTTTCTTTCCTCTGACATAAATTGATTGATATGAGGTATAAAATAGCATGGAATGAGCTAAGAAATTATGGTATTACAAAATTGTCTTAAGTCTCATTCCTTTCATCATTTCAAAAAATAATTTTCTACCTAAGGTTTTGGTTAGGGGATCTACCAAATTTACTTTTGACTTTACAAAATTGTTCAATATAATACTATTTTTAATAGTTGTTTAATCACATCATGTCTCAATTGAATGTGTCTACTTTTACCATTCAAAGTTTTATTTGTTGTAATAGCTATTGTTTCTTGATAATCATAATGTATAGATACTGATGGTATATGTTTTACACCTAAAGGAATATTTGCTAAGAAGTTTTTCAATGACTCAACCTCATTGCCAGCCAACTCCAGAGTAATAAACTTTGACTTCATAGTAGATTTAGCAATAATAGTTTATCTAGCTAACTTCTAAGTTATTGCACCGCTGCCAAGAATGAATACATAACCACTTATGGTTTTGTTTTATCTAAATCTAATATCTAGTTGGCATCATTATACCCTTCAAGTACAATGGGAAATCTATTATACATGATATCATAATTGATGGTATCTTTCAAATATCTCATTAGTCTCACCAATGCAAATCAATGATCATTGTTTGGATAGTATGTGTGCCTACTCAATTTGTACACAACATATGCTATATCAAATGCAACAAACATCCAATGCTCTGCACATATTTAGATTGAGCCATAAGATCACCTCTGTTTTTCATTAATTGAGTGTTAATATCATAAGGAGTAATCATAGGTTTATCATTAAAATGATCAAACTTCTTAAAAAGTTTATCAATATAATGTTCTTGTGATAGTAATATACTATCACTTTTCCTTATAACCTTAACACCTAAAAAATACACTTGCTTAAGCCCTCTCTTTCATATCATATTTATAAGCAAGAAAATATTTGGTTTCAAGCACAATATTTGTACTTGTGACAAATATGAGCATGTCATCCACATACATACAAATAATTACATACTCATTATTTACAAGTTTTGTATAGACACATCCATTAACTTTATTAGTTGAAAATCCATCACTCATCAAAGCTTTATTAAGTTCCTCATTCCATTTTGTATAGACCCATTTACACTTAATAGGTTTTACTCTTAGAGGTAAATCTACTAAAACTTAAGTTTTATTTTTATTAATTGAATCAATTTCAGATTTAATTGCTTCTTTCAAAAAACATGCATATGGTGACATGATTGCTTCAAAATAAGTTGATAATTTATTTTGTGCCATATAAATATAAAAATCATTTCCAAAAGATGTTTCTTTCCTTTGCCTTTTACTTCTCCTTAAACCTTTAAATAAGTTTTCAATAAGAATTTGTTCAAATGAGGAAGAAATATTTTCTGTTGTTTGAGAAATATTTTTAATTTTCAAAAGAAAAATAAGTTCAAAGAATTCAATATCTTTTACTTTTTATTATAATATTATGATCAAGCACATCACATTTTAAAATAAAAAATCTATACGTAGCACTATGGTCAACATAACCAAGAAACATGCAATTAGAAGTTTTAAAACCAATTTTTCTTTTCTTAGGATTCGGTAGCATGACTTTTGCAAAACATCTCCAACGTTTTAAATGTTTTAAATTAGGAGCATATCCTTTCTATAATTCATATGGTGTCTTACCAGTTTTCTTATAAGGAATTCTATTTTGTAAGTAATATGCAAACAACAAAGTTTTTCCCCAAAGATTATTTGAACCAGTTGAGCCAATTAATGTGACATTTATCATTTTTTTTAAAGTTTTATTTCTTCTTTTAGCTATTCCATTAGATTCAGATGAATATAGTGGGATTATTTCATGAATTATTCCTTTTTTTATTTTCATAAAAATCATTAAACAAAGTATATTCTCCTCCTTTATCTAATTTAATTCTTTTTATTCTTTTATTTAACTAATTTTCCACTTTAGCTTCATCATTATTCCTAAGCAAATACACTTTAGTATGTCTTGAAAAATTATCAATAAAAGTCATATAATATTTTTTTCACCCCTAGTCATAGTTTATTTTAAATCACTTAAATTGGTATGAATTGAATTAAGTAATTCAGTTTCCCTTTATATAGAGTGATGAGATTTTTTTAGTTGGTTCAAACTCTATACAAATTTCACATTTATTTGAACATGCATTACTAATGCCAGAAACTAAACTAAGAATTTGCATTTTCTTAAGATAAAATATACTAATATGCCTAAGTTTAGCATGCCACAATTGAGAAGAATCAACCAAGTAAGCAAAAGGAGATATATTCTTATTAAATCCAGAAACATTGAGTACAAATAATTTTTTATTACAATAACTCTTACCTACAAAAACATTGTTCTTTGTCATTACAATCTTATCAGATTTAAATGACACTTTTACCCCATCTTTTCCTAATAAAGCCACACAAATTAAATTTTCTCTAATGGCAGGTATATGAAAGACATCTTTCAAAGCTAAGATCTTTCTAGATGTGAGCGTGAGAAGAATATTTCTTTTTCCTAAAACCTTAGTGGTTCTAGAATCACTAAGATATACAAATTCTTTTTCATCCCCTATAGAAGTGTAGGAGATAAACATCTCTTTATTAACACATATGTGCCTGGTAGCCCTAAAGTGTACTACCCATTCTTTCACGTTGACCACAAGAAGAGCTTGTGAAACAACCTTAACATTATGTCATCACCTTGAACTAAATTTACACTTGGCTTAGGAGGATTATTGTTTCCAACTCTCTTCTTGCATTATGTGGCATGATGACCTGGCTTTCCATAAACATACCAAACTCCTTTCTTTTTTAGCTTGGGGTTAGTGGCTTTAGGCTTGTAATTAGATTTTTTATTATCATACCTATTTTTCCTTGGCTTTGTCTCCTCCAAATTTGCCTTTGAAGTCATATCTTTGGCTTTCATCGCTTAAAGCTCTTTCTAGTTTGTATCCTCAATGATTATATGGGTGATAAGATCTAAGAAAGATAGTTGTTTGTGCTTATGCTTGAATTGTTGTTTGTAATCTTTCCACGATTCTGGCAGCTTCTTTGTAACAATCAATTTTTTAGAAACTAAACTAAAATTGATAAATTGACATAAGAGCACCCTAAAGTATGGTCAATTGATGCTAATTAAGAAGAGAATGTTAATTAGAACATTTCAAAATGTGGTTAAGAGCCTAAGAGTAGCCCAGAAATGGGCCAAAACAGCTGAATAAATTAAGGAATAAACATAGTGGCAAAATTGTAATTTTGGATAACTTATTGAAAACTCAAAAGAAGGAGTTTTAAATGATAAAATTGAGCTCACTAGGGATTTCAAAAACCTTAAAAATCATAGAAATCATCAAATGGTTAAAAACCTTCTAATTTATAATTTAGGTTATCAGTTGACAAAAACTTTGATCAGATCATTTTGGGTTATTTTGAATCCAATTAATTTAAAACCAAAGGCATTTAATAAATTAGAGAATCTAAATTTTATGATAAAAAAGACAGTTTTCAAAAAGAGTTTAAATGAGCTCAAATGGAGGGATCAAAGTTTAAGGGACATAAATGAAATTTTGGAAATGTTATAATTGACCTTCCTTCCCTTTTAATATCATGCCACCCTTCTCCTCTCATCTAAACCAATTTACATCTGCTCCAAAAAAAAATCTAGACCAACTCTAAGTGGCACACTAAAGAGGAAGAAAAGGAAGGAGAAACAAAGCCTAAAAGGGTAAGAAATGGTGCTTTTTTCATGCTCTTACGTTTACAAATGTCCTTCTCCTCTTTCTTTATAGAGTTTTGGCATTTTGAATGGTAGTGTTTTATGGCTGGTTCAATAAAGGAAAGGAAGAGTTTGAAGAAAACTCTAGCAACACAAGAAACACCACTTATAAGGAATCAAATAAGGTATGTTTCTCCATGAAAAACTTGTTTCTCTTGGTTCTTTCTTTTCTTCTCCAATTTGGCCAAACCAAGAGCATTACGGAAGGAGCTTGGTTTTGGTCCAAACTTGATAGAAAATGGGATTTTGAAGCATGTAGATTCATATGGAACTAAATAAGAAGCCATTGGTAACAAGTTATGGAATTTAGGGTTTTGATTGCACCTTAGGAAATATAAAGTTTTAAATGATATTTTAGACCATGTAAGAGTATGATTGAGCTAAGAAGAGGCTAAGGAACTTATATAGGTGTTAAATCCCCTAAAAGAATGAACAAAACTCCATGGGTGGCCTTTCTTATGCCTGTCTTAGCCTAAGAGGGTTTAAGGTACTTAGGGAGAGTTTTCTTTGATTCTAAGGGTAGAAATGAGTTAGATATGAATTATAAATACCAAAGGAACCATTGGTATGAATTTAGAAACTATATTTTGAAAGGTGAAAGTTTAGGGTTCCATTACGCATAAAGAAGCTAACTTGGTGCTAGACTCCTTGAATTGAGTTTATGATAACTTTAATGAGTTTAAATGGAGTCATATGACTTATATTGAGTGAGAAATTAGAGCCAAGATAATGAATTATATGAGTTGCTTCATTATGCCACTAAATGGAGCCATATGGAAGTCTAAAACTAGAATTGACTTATGTATGGCTTATATAAGGCTAGAAATGGTTCCAATGATGCATTTGTATCTAGGCCAAGCAAGTGAAACTTGTCCAAAGTATGGGTGTGAGGTCAAGAAGGGGAGGTGAGAACTAAAGAGGGAATTTGTACTTCTTGAGTAAAAGTAGCTCTTCATTCATTCTTATATACTTATGTTGGTTGTTTGGTTGTCATTGATTCCTTGTATTTGTGTATGGATTATAAACCATTTCTATTGTTATTGGTATGATTGACATGAAATGCATTTGAAATGTGGAATGGCTTTTAATGGGTGAGGTTGTGTCAAAAGCCCCTTGATTTGGATAAAGTGAAGCCAAAAGTCTCTAAATATAGGTGAGATAAAGCCAAAAACTTCAAGAATGAGTGAGACTAAGTCAAAAATTCCTAAAAGTGGATGAGACTAATCCAAAACTCCTAAATGATTAGGTGAGGTTAAACTAAAAGTCCCTAGAGCTTGTTTTTATTTTGATGGATTCATATAACTTTAAATATTTGATTATGTTTGATATTTGAATGGCTATAATGCATGCTTGCTCTCTTTGACATGATAACATGTCTTGTAAGTCTATTGAAGGGTGAATGAGCTATTGAGATTCAAAGAATCTCACTCTCCTCTATATTACTTCTAAACATGTCTAGGAAACTCTCAATAAGCCAAGAATGGAGATCAGCAATCTTGGTTAGTAATACTTTGATAATAGTTTAGCATTTTATGTAATAGAGTGCATATGAGAGATTGTGCATATTATTTTTATAATGTAAACATTCCTATAATTGTAAAAGTATGGGATTATGATATAAGTGTCAATTTTAAATGCAAAAGTGCAAGAATATGTAATTTAGTATGCGTTTACCATAGAATATATATGTATAATGCCAAGTGGATGAGTGATTTTGAGTTACATGATATTTGAAACCTGATGAAATAGTCATATATGCTGTATTTCATGTTTGGGATGTGCTCAAATGGTCACATGCAATGAAAAAGCCCATTTTCAACCACTTGGAACCAAGTGTGCACCAGTTTGAGCCACATCTTGTCCTTAAACTAAAATCAGGCCAAATAAATGAATTTTTGGATAAAATTTGGCAGGTATTTAGATATTATTTATATATTTTCACAAAATTGAAGAACATAATTTTTAGATCATTGTATAATTTATTATGATTTTTTAAAGTTGGCTAAAAATTACAGAATTGCCTGGTACTATTCATATGGTTAGTTTTGGTCTTTCATGTATTTAAGAGGCCAAATGAGTTCTAATGTTCATGAATTGTACAAAAATATAGTTGACCTTATAATCTTTCCATAGCTATTGAGTTTGCATAAAATGGAGCTGTGTAGCCAAAGATATGTATGCTCAAAATTTCAAAGTCTGGTTGTGCTTGAAAATCTCATGCAGTTATCATTTCATTATATTTTTGTAACCCAAATGAAATTTTTTTGATCTAAAATTTTTACAGCATGTAGTTCATGTCTAGATCTTTCCATAGAGTCCTAATTTTCACAAATCAAATTTTTCTAGCTTAAGATATGAATTTTTGAAGTTAGTGGTTAAAATGAGAACCTATGAGAAATTGTGAAAAAGTGCTAGTTTGATTCATATGGCTTGGAGCCCATGATTCATGACTCCTTTTTTGATGATTCATGTTGAACAAACTTGTCTAGCATGGATTTTGTGCCTTTAATGTTAGTTTATTCCTCTGCTAAAACTACTAAGGATGAGAGATTGATGTTGTAAGCATATTGTAATGTAAAATGTATGTTATTTCTAGGTATGACATTCTCAATGGATATACCTGCAACAAACTTTTTATTCAAATTGATCTTTTCAGCTCAAAGATCCTTTAGCAGCTTATGATACTCATTGATCTGGAGTTTTATATCTTTGTCATCTTTCATCTCCTACCGATAGTAGTTGCCTATCATGAACTTTTGTTTCCCAGCATTCTCGGTAGTGCATTTTTCAAGCACTGACTCCCAATTTTTGTTGGTCTCCTTATACATATAGTAGATATCAAAAAAATAATTAGATAACGTGCTAATAATTGTATGTCTACATACCTTATTGGCATAAGTCCAAGCATCCAATTGAGTTTTATTTGCAGTTGGTGAAGGTCTCCTATCAGAAAAAGCACTAGCGACACTATGCATATCTAGCATAGAAAAAATACGTTCTTGCCACATTCCAAAATTTTGTCTTCCAGATATCTCATTCTTTGAGATATCTAGAAAAGGGTTGATTTTTAGGACAATCGATGGAATAGCTTGAATAGTAACAAGAATGTCATTATTAATATTGTTGATAGCAATGCTGACATTTGAAACAATAGAGGTAATGGTTTAAGTAGGAATGGTAGTAAACTCCATAATCCTTAAGATTGTTGTTGATGAAATAATATTGTTTAAATTCACGTTATAGAATGCTGTCCTTAAGGATTATTTTACCTTCACAGATATCTCTTAGGATAAAACAGATTCTTCCTAATATAGGTTTAGGGGCACAGAACTACAAGAGATAAGAATGCAACATAGGCAGGGAAAGGAAGAAGGAAGTGTGAATGTTTTTATATTTTTATATATATCAAATGAGTAGTTAAACCTTCATAGATATATTGGCAAGAAGCTAAACGTTAGGGACTTAAAAAAAATGTTAGCAATTTAGTGAGAAGGATGTTGGAGAAAAGAAAGTTTATGAGAGGAGGTTACAGAATCAATGGTATTAAAAAGGTTATTACACAATTTCCAACAAAATTTTTTTGAAAACTAATGATAAAATCAAAAATCATATGGCTAATTTTATAAAGTAAACATTTTCAACCTCTTCTAAAAGTCTCATTCGATTAAATAAATTTGTTCAAAACTTTTCCTATCACATATTATCTTGTGTGCAGGGGGAAAATCAAATGGATTTCAACCACGTTGAGACCAACTTAGCTTGCTTTTGTGTGTATGAGTCTATCTCCTTTCTTAACTCTATTATTTGTCTAATAACATATCGTAAAATATATACACTCAAAACTCTTAGTTTGAGCAATGTGAGACTTAGTTTTTTTTTTTTGAAATGCTCTCTTTTTACTTCTACACTCAACACAAATCACATAGTTCTCTTTTTTATTATAAAAATACACACAAAACTTATTTAAAATCAAAATATGGCTAAAATACCATTAAGAAAAATATTGATTTTTTTAAAAAATAGATTTAATTTATTAAAAAAAGTCATTCTTAAACTTTTATTTGAAAATTTATTTATTTTATTGGAAATAATAAAATTGAATTATTGAAAATTTTATTACATTTATGGCCATGCTCTTTTTACTAATATTTATTTATTGATTTTTCATATTATTATTGAAATTAGGTAATAATTATTATCTTTTAATTAGTTAATCTTAAAAAATTATTTTGTGAATATATTCTTTATTTTTAATAATTATTTATTTTTTTATTAAATAATTTTACAATATACTAAATTTAAAAAAATAATTGTCGTATTGGTTAAACATTTATTTACTACTTCTTTTAAGTAATAAATATATCGATATTTTTGTAAAATAAATATAATTATAAGCGCATTTTTTATTTAAAGAGAGTGGAGTGTAATTTTTCAAAAGAAGGAGACGATTATATAATTTAAACATCAAAAAATTAAAAAAAAAAATTTACCTGAATTTATATGTGTGTGTGTGTACGTGTTATGTCTACGTGCTCGCCCTTTACCTCACATGCTTGTAAAGTTGGCGTTCTACACAGATAAAATCACCTCAACAGTATCACAGAATAAACAACCAAATTGTCACTGACAAGATTATGTTATTATAGCGACCTTTATTATCATATATATATATATATATATAAGCAGTTTTTGAAAAAGCACAACGAAAACCTGCCTACGAATAAATTAATTGAAGAAAAATGGCATTTCTAAGTATACTACTAAGATTTTGAGCTCAGTATACACGAGGAACTGTTTAATAATCCATCACGGACTACTAGCCCCCAAAAAAAAAAAGGGAAGAAAAATTGGGCCATTCATAGACACTTGTGTATCAGTTGTAGAGCTCCACATATTGGCGGTGTTTTAAATTGTGGATTGTATCACCCGGAATGACCGTAATATTGCGACCGCCACCATGCGCGCGGCTGCAACGATGTTGGGTGAATTTGTAAGAAAATTACGGTGGCTTCTATCGCAACCCAGTTAGCGAAGTTTACGACACCTGTAATCGCAATAACCGCATCACAAGTGCATCTCAATTGAAAACACTGATGCGCGTGTATTGATTTCTCTCTGCAATTCTGAGTAATTTGTTGAATGTGTTTTAATTCAAACCGATGCATCGCTATTGTCACGATAAAAGATGACATTTTATTACTATCTCAAGTTTACAACGCAACTCTTTCAACATAATGGTACTAAGAAAAAAAAAAGGTTTCAAGCTTCAGAGATCATCAAGATTATGGTACTAATAAAAGTTGCAAAGCTCATTTCCGAAGCTTGAAAAATGAGATCAGCAGGAAAACTGCTGCTTTTGCAGTACATATATATTGCAGTTTCTGTGTTGGGGAAGAGGTCTAACATGTTGTGAGAACTGACAACGTTGTACATTATCTCTAATATATATTTTAGATTTGCTGATATACACTCTGGCTTTGATGAGAAGATAATTCTGAAACTAACCGGTGACACAGCTCTATTTTCTGTGATGAATTTTGGCTGAAGCAGCAGATATGATAATTTCAGCGCATGCTCTTCACCTCTGGATAAATTCCTTTCTCCTGCAACTATTTGGCGACTATATATAGTACGTCCTGCATGCAAAGTGATGTCTCCTTACTGTCAAATTTCTTAATGAGAACTTGAGAAGTCACTGCATAGTAAAATTGGTTGCAAACTTGCATAGCAATTTAGTAGATTCACCTTTGTGTGTCTTCAGATATCCATCCCAAACTAGGTAATACGCAAATATGAGTCCCAACAGCACATTCATAATTCATTGAATACAGGAAGAAGGCTATGATATTGATACATAATTGAGAAATTCTCAAATTCATCTTATTTACAAAAGATATATATAGCAAGCCAATAATTTATAAACAAATGCAAATAGAGATGGAATTTACTAAAAAAAATGTATTGATTTGCATGGTTATACGTTTATTCATACATGATCTTTTTATTATTTTTTATTAACTGAACCTATATAAGAATTTTTCGTTATAACAAGTAATCATATAATTAGTCCTGGTGAATTTTCTATCTGAAAGACAAACTGCTTTATTTTTCTTTCTTCTAATATACAATCTGCAAAGCAATTAATAAAAACCATATATTTCATGTTCACTTTTATCTTTCTCTCTCTCTCTCCCCCACACACTCTCGCACGCACACACATACGCTAAATACCAACTTGAGAGCCTAGCTGCCCCAATAGGCCCAAAAATGACTTCTGGGCTACTGACTCCTTGGGAAGCTGAGATGACCAAGTCGAACCCCCAACCAGACCTTTGCCAATTCTACACCCGTTCATGCTGAGACATCACTAACATGGGAGACCAAGTATAGAACATACAACTACGAATGCACACTCGTGTCCCTCAACACCCCATCGATTTCTGTATCGCATCTCTCTAATCGCACATGAGCCGTTACCTGTCATGGTGTTACTCGATAAAATTACCATCATATCTCCCCAGCTCCTGGCTATTTAAAACCAAGAAACCCTAGATATGCTTACGCTCCCAAGAACTCCATGTCTGCTTAAAACCCTTACTAATTTAGGCATTGAAGTGTTTACGGGAGTTATTGGCCTTCTCAAAATCTCTCCAGAATCACTCAAGCAATTGTTATTCTTGTCCACCGTGTGAGAGAGAGAGAGAGATTGTTAGGTAAGCTATTAATAAAATATAAATATATCAAAATGAATGATATGAAAAAAATTATTTTATATAGCTATTTTAATTTTCAATAATTTAAGAGTAAATTATATAAATCTCTAATGAAATTTGTTGAAATTATACAAACTTTCTTTTTATTTTCAAAACATTCATAAATCTCTTCTAAAACAAAAAATAAATTATACTTACCTTTCATCAATTTTTTTAAAATTATATATACGGCTTCTTTATATTTAAAAAATATATAAATCTTTTTCTTAATAAAGAGTAAATTATATAAACTTTCTTTAATTTTTTTTAAATTACATAAATCTTTCTTTTATTTTTAAAATGTACACAAGTTTTTCTTAAAATAAAGAATAAATTATACAAATCTCCTTTCTATTTTAAAGAAAAGTTTGTGTATACTTTAAAAATAGAAGGAATGTTTATGTATGTTTTAAAAGTAGAGAGAAGATTTATATAATTTAACAAAATTTAAGAAAAATCTGTATAATTTACTCTAAATTTAATTTGTCTAACTAAACAGATAAAGCCTAATGTGACAGACTGACACAATGTCTCAAGACTTAGCAAGCTAGTCAAATTAGTTACAGATAGGCTGCCAATACACATTACCAAATTTGACTTTGTCAAGTACTTTGCATATAATTATATTATAGACAGAGGGATAACATTTTATCTAAGGGAAAGCGAATATTCTTTATTCAACAGCCTAAGCTTCGATGAACCAAAAGGGGGAAAGAAAACAGAAGCGAAGAATTAATGGCTGAGGATACATGACTTATGATATTAAAAAATAGATCAAACCTAATTATCAACCACAATATACATATATGTGGAAATTCCTTTTTGTGTTAATCATAGTTTCGATGGTTCACACATGTATGAACCATACTATAATGAAAGCAGAAACTAAATTCTTATAAAGCAGAAAAGCAATGAATTGAAGATTATGCAGCAAAGACGTAAGAATATAAAATATCATGGAAAGATTTTCATGTATGTTATGCTAATTGATGGTTATAAAGAAATATAATAAAGAAAGTTGCTCAGTAAAATTTTGAGAAAGTTATCTTGTTGGTCATTCATTCATGTTAACATGGAAAAAAAAATTAACAAATACAACAGGCATATAAGCCATCAACACGAGAAGACAACAACGGGCACACTACTCGTAAAAAAAAGCAAACATACGTTTTTGAGATAAAAAAGATCAAAAGCAACACACTTTCTAAGCGCTACCTCCAAATCATCACGAGAAAATTTGCAACACAAGTCAATAGGAATACAAATATATATAAGTTTAAATATAGTTTTGATGTTTTTAGTTTCAGAAAAAAATTTAATTTGATCCCTCTTTCAAAATTAAACAATGTTACCTTTCCATTTTTCAAAAAATTTCAATTACCTCTTTCTATGCATCGCACTTTCGTCTAATACTTAAGGATGTGGCCAACGTTGACAAACAACTGGCTATGTCATCTTTTTCTCTTAAGTATTGAAAGGATTTGTGGTGCGAGAATGTAATGAAAGCTTTTTGAAAAATATAACATCAATATTGCTCGATTTTGAATAGAGACCAAATTTTAAAAAAAAAATTCGAAGTTAAGAGGGACAAAATTGTATATAAGCCTAAAAAAATGCAAGATGCATTTGGAAGATATATATGAAGAAGAAACACACCTGAGGGTTAAGCCTCCTAAAAATAGTTCTTTCTAATTAAATCCAAAGAGCATTGTAAATATGATAGAGTGACTTGTAAATCTTTAAAAGCAAAAACAATAAACCGAAAGCTCTTACTTTGAAAAAAAAAGTTCCGAAAAGGAAGAAAGTTGCTCCACAAAGTAAGAAGAGAACATGAAATTACTCTGCTTTGGAAGATGAGGGGTGACAGAAATGAGCCATGAAAAACTTATAAGATTCGGAATTGTATGAGATAACAATAAATGAAGGCATCTTTTATGCATCTAGTCATGATTCCAACTATTTTGAATAGTGTACTAATAAATATAAGATCATCCTTTTCTTATTTTTACACTCTTTACACTACAGATGAGTATAAGAACTCTATAAAAACTCATCAAAATAAAAGTATTATTGAGGATTTATTAACACATTTATTTTAATGAATTTATAGTTTTATTGAGTCTTTGCATCCAGTTCAGATCCCTTCTATTTAGGGAGTAATTGCAAGTTACGCAGTTGGAAAAAGATAAATTGAAAGGTGTGGGGCTAAGCAATTTCTGATATTAGAAGCTGGGAAGAAGAGCTTCTAATATTAGAAGATTTTTCATTCTCTCTCTTTTCAATTGCACCTTATGCGGTATTATAAAGGATCTGTTTCCATTACATGGCCTTTGGGTACAAAAAGATATGTAACAAGTTTTGCCTCTTAAAACAGATATTTAAATATGTCCCAACGTTTCACATACCTAAAATCACGGTACATATGCCAACCGCTTTCCTAAATATAAGGCAGTAATGGATGTATGCTCTATCTATATATTCAATTCTAAAGATGTTGTGTGAGGGATCATATTAAAGATGTAATTTTTTTTTATTCTTCACTCATTTATTTATATGAGATTTAGCATCAAAAGTCGTTGATATCAATGTGATAGTTAAATTAAATTCGATCTTTATATTGTTCTTTTTTTTTTCTCCACTTCTTACTTTTAAAGTCTTGTGCTTTATTTGTAACCAGAAGAAAAAAAAAAAAGAAAAATTACACTGTCAAATAATTTTCCTTAAAATACGTTTATGAATTTAACCATTAGATCAAAAGCTCATATTGTGAATGGTCATATAATGTAGGTTAAAAGTTAATTTAAGCTTAAATACACTTTTTTTTCTCTAATCTCATAATAGTTTTAATTTGGTCTCTCAAAGTCAAAAGCATGCAATATAGTACTCCTATTTTTTTAAATAATATAATTTTGCCCTTCTGTCATATGTCCATTCAAAATTCAATGTCAAATTTAATAGTTAATTGACTTGGGCGCCAAATATGAATATAAGTTAAATATTGTATTCTTTTTTAAAACTAGGGGGCCAAAAACATATTTAAATTGTTAATTTATAAAGTATTCTATTTATGGACTACTTGAGAATTTCCATCACTACAAGATCATCTAAGTTGAGGTAATTATTTATCTACTTATTTATATACATTATCTATTTTTCTTTTATCTAACAAGACAAAGTTCTCATTATTAAACTTTCTCTCTCCTCCCTTTCTTCTTTTAGACAAGATTTGTTGTTTTTTGTTTGGACCTTTTTCATCATGGGTATAAGAAATCCAAACTAACATAACTAGTGAAATTCTTAGAGGACTCAAGCTTTTAAAAACAATCGACCATGGACATGCACATTCTAATGACAAAACATTTAGCTAGCTAGCTAGACAATAAAAAAAGATATGTCCTTGACTACTTGCTTCTTCACACGCACTAACTAGGGACTAGATTCAACCATTATGAAAGTGCCCTCATTGAACAACTAAAACAATGTTTGTGCGAGAGACTCATTATAAAACCACCTAACCAAACATTAAGTAATGATGTTTCCTTCTCCACCATTATTCCAATATTACAAAATTTTTTATGGACCACACTATCTATATACTAAAACAATTTTTGCTTATATTATGTTTTAATATATATATATATATATATTACAATTTAGTTAATTTAACTTGAACTGAAATTTAAACTCAAAATTTTCAAATTTAAAAATAATTGTTGTATCACTTAGCCAAAAGCTCATAGATTTTGGCACATTTGAGTTAGTCAATATGTGTATAAAATTACTTGCAACATATAATATATCAGGCTCTTGTAGCCATGGGGAGCAAAAAATATCCAACAGAATCAGAAAAGGCCCAAAATCAGTATAAAGTAAACACCTGAAAAACTATTTAATTAGGGAAATGCAATAACAGTGATTTGAATGATAGGAGAGAGAAAGAAAGAGAAACAGAAAGAGTATTCTTTCCAAACTAATCATAATCTCAGTCATAGCTGTTAGTAAAATACTGTTTAACCAAACCCATTTCTCTCAATCTGACTATTCAAATTAGGGTTTCAGTCTGATTCTAGGGTTTTGTTTACTACAAAATGATATCCTTTTTCTTGTGATTCTGGACTTCCTTTGTTATAATGCCTTCAAATTTCCTCATCTATTCCCCTCTTTTGGGTTCTCTTCCAGTGTAATTCCAATAATGAGTTAATATTTTAAAAATCAGGCAATGAAGTTAATATTACACACACACACGAATTTGAGTCTCATAATTTAAAGCAACTAAGATAGTGGTGTAAGTCTGAAAGCTGTAAGGCTTAGCTTTTATCACAAAGTTACCAGTCATTTTCTCAAGAAGCCAATTGCTTGAAAGCCTTTGCAGTCTGATCAGTACTCCCTTTAAGTTGGCTCCTCTTCTTCTTTTTCTTCTTATACGGAATCCCTCTTGCCTTTGATTGACACTCCTTCACTTCACGCAGATAGACTCGGATTGCGCCGCTCCCGAAAGGGTTTGTCTCTGGGGACCCGCCGTGCTCCTCGTAGGCGGCTCTTAGCCTTCCGATGAGTGCATCGAGGCTCCCCCAAGCCTGCCGGAGTGGACAGGTGCACGGTGCTGGTGGGTCGGGTTGCCCGAAAAAGATGCAGCCGTGTAAGTGGACCTTGGTCTTCCCGAATTGGTCAAGGTACCGAAGGAAGTCCAGCACATGGTTGAAGTTGCACTGAGGCAGTGGAACTGGTGGGGTCTGATTCTTCAAGTACTGCCCGAAAGTGTTCCAGTCTCGCCGTTTCTGCGACTCGTACCGGCTCAAAGGCGCAGCAGCCGCTACTGGTTGTTGTTGTTGCTGCTGCTGATGGTGGTGGAGGTGTTGATCAGCGACAGCTCGCGATGATGATGAGGACCCTTGAGCGGAATCATTCGGCGGCGTTTTGCTGGACATGGCGGTGGTGACTATGTATTAGGGAGGAATAGGTATGGATGGAGGACTTATTAATTGGGCCAGAATAAGAGGGGAAAGAGGGGTGAAAGAATGAGTTAGTGCAGAGGAGAAAGATGAAAATCACATCCTTGCTGGGGTCTCTGGAGAGGACATGCCATGGGCCCTATATGAAGGTGCTTTTGTTCCTCTTTTTCTCTTCTCTCTCTATCATATTTGTATTTCCACTTTTTACCTATTTGCACTAAGGTGTACGTTATATTAATATATATATATATGGAGTACGGCATCATCAATAATACTATAATCATCTTTTTCTTAAATCATTTGGTTGCGGTGTATGAATAGGGGCCTCTTTCTTCATTTTGAAATATTGCTTGTTATTGTTGTTGAAATATATTATTCATAGTGTAGGTTCTGGATTCACCCAACCAGTTTAGCCAGTAACCCAATGAACCGACTGTTAGACCAATCCAATTCTGACAATTAGATTTTCTTTTTTTTGGTAATTCAACTAGATTGACGAGATTAACTTGATGCATGGTTGATCATTGGTAACGTAAAGTAATTGAAATGGATTGGATTTTGTTCAAAAATAATAATTTTATATAAATTTTATAAAATTTCACTATAATTCTATATTTAAACATTAATTTATCAAAAAATAAAGTAGATTACAAGTATGAAAGTAGATTAGTTCAAAAGATTTAATTAATAATTCAATGGTTGAATTAGTGACCCGATAATTCTCACCGGTTTAACATTTAGTCCGGTTTTGATGGTATTAATGGTGAGCATTGTTTAGCGGGAAAAAATTTATTGTTAGTTGATATAGTGTCCTCATCTTTAAGGCTCTTTTCAAAGTTTGCTTCAATGAATATAAAAACTCATGAAGCAGGAGAAAAAGCTTTGAATCCTGTTTGCAAATCTTCAGCTCTCTATGTCAGTTTTTGAGAGTACATGTCCATGCATGAAATGACAAATGGGCATCATCAGTTAACCTTTTGAAATAAAAGGGCTAATAAATAAATACAATTCCCTTAGCAGCGAAGGTTTAACTTTGTCGAACAGCATTTAAAAGAGGATGGGAATTTCAATTACCTCTAACTGTGTCTGATCAACTAAATGATGAGTTTTTTCTTTTTTTTTTTTTTCTGTATATATAAGAGCCTTTACAATTAAGGTTCGGAATTCAAATTTTTATCATTTCCATGGATTCTCATCATAAAACTAAAATGATTTGGTTAGATTGTGGCATATATAATGGTAATAATTGTCTTAGCCTCAAACCTATATTCTAATGTATAAAAACGATATCAAGTGGCTGCAATTAAAGATTGAGTCACGCGCATAAGATTCATAGAATATGGGAATAAATCTACACCTTGTAAAAACATGAAATACAACCTAAAAATGCAATAATAGCAAGCAGGTACAAAATTAGTAATTCACCAAAATGAATACAGAAAATTCCCATTTACTGCAAAAGGAATCATAACGAGGTTGAAGATACAGAAATATGAAACCATTCTATATATGTAAAAATAATCAAATCGGAGATTATAGGGATAAAAGACATTGAAAAGAAAGATTGATGCAAATTATACAGACATCTTTGTGAGATGGATGGGTCCATGACTCCCAGAGATGTCCTTAACGCATTATGGCGCTTGTTGAAGATTTGACAGTGCCTTTTACATCCTTGTAGGTAGAAGTTTGTTATATTGGCCTCTTCGTGAGCTTATGTATAACTATGGAATAAATGTACTTTCCAAGAAAGGAAACCAACGTTGGATATTTTTATAAGGAAATGGGTGTAGCCAACTTGTGAATTTTTGGCCAGTCACAAAATATCATTTGACAAGAATTTCACACACACACACACACACCTATTTAATGACCAATAAGAAATTTTAAAGTGTTAATAGATGGATTTACTAAATTATATTCGATAATTAATTAAAATTTGCACGTTTGCAAAGAATGATGATAGAACTCGGGACCACCATGTACCTTAGTTATGACGTAATAATTAATAAAGATTAATACGAAACATAGAACAATATTTTGTTCATTTTATTAGATTTAGTACTCTAATTATACAGATTAATTACCTAAAAAATTAACCTTGTTAAGAGCTATTAATTATTAAATAAGTTAATATTTTAAGTAAATATAGCTAAAATACTTAATAAAATATAATTCTATATTTTATAATTTAGGCACATGGTATTATCATAGTATCATTATTCCTTTGGAAAATGACACATTTAAATTTCATAAATCAAAGTTAGTCAAAAATTGTTCACATAATTATTTATTAGTAAAATTAAATAGGATACAATTAATTTAATTGAGGTATAATTGATTGGTGTTCTCCAAACCTTCATAAATGTGGCATACTTGTGTGACTTGTCGCACAATAATTTTTTTAGCCCTCTAGTACTAAAATTCTACTGCTGTGTCATCCAATGATTGAATCGAAATCACTTGAAAAAATAATAATAATAAAAGTTTAGTGTAATATAAGAATTTTGTAGATTCTAGTTTTAAATAATACGAGATCTAATGGAGCCCAGATTCCCTCATGTTTGAATGCTCACATTGGCTCACGTTGTTTCTAAGAAGGGATGCATTCAAAAAAAAAACTAGAGAAAAGAGAGAAGGAAAAAAAAAATTCTATCAGTAACACGAGGGAAAATGAGCAATTCAATCCATTTCCGATCTGATGGGGTTATTTACTCACCTAATCCATATCCGACATTTCCTGCAAAAGCAAATGAATAGAATAGTTAATGCAGCAAGTACACATAAAGTGGGCAATATATACGTATAAAAGTCAGAATTCATTTCTAAAACTAAGAATCTCTTGAATGCCGTGGAAGGTAAAGAGCCTAGTATGATTATCAATTTATTAAATGCTCTTAATTTGTAAGCAGCGCATATCTGAGAAAAGTTCAGCGAGCTTCACAGAATGCTGAATTGAAGTGACCACTGAATCCTCTGCAGTATTATAATGGATGTAGTAGGAGAGAGGCGGAGAGAAGAAGAGAGGACCTGAACTCTTTCTCTGCCTCTTCTGACTCTTCCTCTCTCTTACTCTCTTTTATCTCTCTCATAAAAATACCATGGTACAATAAGGGTAGATGTAAAAGATTTGCACTCAAGTGAAGTGTAGCGTAAACGAGTCTCAATTTACAAAATGCTCTTTGTCGGACCCCAGCTTGTCCTTCCTATGTTGTATCATCTTTCTCAATAATGTATCTCTTATGCTCGCCTGTGGTAAAATAAAGCAAATAAATCAAATCATTCTCTGGCAGCAAAGCAAAATTTTTCAAGATAGGTCTCGTCATTTAGAGTACATCTTTGGACGTTGTTTCAAGTCCTATTGACAAATTATGATCCTTCTCACTCCTTATAGTACTTCATATACTGACTTCTGGACCCATTGAGTGTTGAATTTCTCAAGTAAGATTATTGATCTTTATGATGGGGGAAATATTATACAACCATGCATTCAATATTTTAGAAATAAGAATGTTTTATTTAAATCTTTTAATTTCCTGAGTTGAAAACCTGAGAAGAAATTACTAACAATCATCAGTCTGATACACAAGCTTTTTTTCTAATTGAAATGCGGAATTTCCAAAATCAAAGACCCCATTTGATTAATATTTATGTTAAATTTTTCTTTTCGTCTCTATAGATTTACTCACTTTTACGTATTTATAGTTTTAAAAATTTTTAATTTTAAATTTTGCCATTAAACTATCAATAATGCACCATTAAATTTTGTCGATCTGATAAACTATACATCGTTTTAACATTTCAGGCCAACTTATTCAAGTCACATGACATAAGTTACCTCACATAGCATACATGTGAGCTAATTTTAGTTCAGTATTCACTTTTAATTTTTTTATTGGCATAAATAATATATATTTAAAGTGCCAAAATAGTACATAGCTGGCCAAGTCAGCAGAATTTAATAGCATACACTTATGAAAGTTTAATGATAGGAACTAAATTAAAATTTTTTAAAATATAGAGACCAAAATTATACATTTTTAAAAATATAGAGACCAAATTATAAAAATGCACTGAAATTATAAAGATTAAAAGAATGATTTATCCTAACATTTAAGAATAAGTATCAAATGATTTAACTAATAAATTTCTTAATTGTGTATATATGTTGTTCTCAACATATGATTACCTGCATGCAAGCATATGTATCACACTATTATTATACAAGTGAGAAAAGTATCATCCCATAAATATTCATTGAGTGAAAAACATCAAGTACTAAAATATATACCTTAATTTAAATCAAACAAATTTATTTTAAGTATGTATGAAAGCCAAGCTAAACTTGCAAAATTTAGAAACAAAAGAAAATTTGGATTATTGGGTAATTTAACAAGAGAAAGAACTTAGGATTGTTAATTCTTCTAACATTTCATAGAAACCTAATTTGTACTCTTAATCTTACTTTCAATGGAGATATATACTAGCCTAAGATTCTAATTTATCTATAAGCACTTTGCCAATTCACCACAGAATATTCTTAACTAACTTCACAGTTTCTTATGAAATTAACTTAATCATTCAATTACACAATCTTAATTAGAGTATGTGAGACCAATAAGTATATCTCTATCTTTTTAGCAAAACCATCTACTCAACTTAGCCAGTTTTAAGTACTTACACAATAATTTCAATATCCCTTTTTCAAGTTCAACTAGAATAATAATTTCAATATCCCATTTTCAAGTTCAACTAGAATGCCAAATCTACTTAATTGGTGGCCAATCAATTACCATGAACCATGGAGTTAAATAAACATATACATACCATTGATTGCAAGAAAAGAAGGCAAACAGGCTCTAATCCATGAAAGAGTTCATAATGACCTTAGATACAAAGATTTGGCAACTTGTTACAAAGTGTTCCGTCATCAAAACCAAAGCACATGGAAGAAACATTAGCAAAATATAAGAAAAAGGGAAGAGATAGAGAAAATCAGGGTGGAATCCTGTCTTCTCTTCAACCCAAGCTTTCCTCATGCTCTTGGACACTCTCCATGACTCATTCAACTCTTCAAAATACCTACAGTGTTGGCTCTCATCTTATAATGGTAAAATCCTACTTTAAAACCTCCAAGTCAAGGCAAAAAATGCTTATGTTTAAAAAAAAATGCAATTGGTGCTGCAACTCCAAATTCCCAGTCACAATGCTAGTCACGTTTGTTTCAACAGGGGAAGAATTTATGCACTAGCATTGCAACTTTGTGTTTTGAGGTCACGACATTGGGTCTTTTTTGCTCAAAGTAGGCTTTACTCTAGGTTTTTGAGGTTCAAGCTCCAAGATAACTCTAGCTTAAATTTTCTTATACTTGCACCTTACAAAATAGTCAAAATTTTATCAATTTTTGTTTGAAAAAAAAAAAATTAAGCCAAAACTTATCTATGCTTCAAAATTTCAATATGAAGCTATATATAGTAATTATGCACATTTTTTCTAAAGCAAGTCATTTGAGCCTTAAAATCAGTTCACTAATTATCAATCTCCTAACAAAAATCTGCAAAATAACATAAATAAATGGGAGTTAACAATATACTTTTAAAATTTGAGATTGGAGATTATGGGTGAATAATGCATTAATTATTTATTAAATAGGAAATATAAATTTAATAAAAGAAAAATATATAATTGCTTTTGTCATTGTTGAATTTAATTTAGAATATTAATCAAGTTAAATTTTATGATGACATATATAACATGTGATATGAGGATGAAATAGCTTACTATTACTAATGCTATCTTTATTATGGTTCACATTATACATGTTAGCTTTAGTATTATATTTTAGAGTAAATATAGTTATTGCTATTAGTCAAACCTAATAATATGTGTGCAATCACAAAGAGACAGGCAAAAACTCAACTCAAAAAATTACTTTTGTGAACTCTTAGTCGTTAAAAAATACTACTCAACTAGCTCAACAAAAAAACAAAAGCAAAAAGAATGTGGTTGACATTCACTGTAAAAAAAACAGAAATTAGCCACATAATTTTTTATCGCTAAATGTGGATAATTCCGTTACAAATTAATTAGCAACGGAATTGAAAATTCAATCGCTAATCAGTCACTAAAAAAAACTCTGTCACCAATTATGGGTATAGTGTATTCTGAATTTGTGACAAATTAACAACGAAATTTTTCGTCGATAATTGGTAATGGAATGTTTCATCAGTAATCCGCGACAAAATTTTTTGTTAATAATCAATGGTGGATCAGTGACGGAATGTTCTATCGATAATCAATGAGGGAATATTTCGTCACTAATCCATCACAAATTAGTGATGGATTAGCGACAAATTCCATCACTACTTAGCGACAAAATATTTTATCACTAATTAGTAACGGATTAGCAATGAAAATGCATCACTGATTTTTTTTATTATATTATTATTTTTTAAAAATATAACCTCAATATTACTTTACTATCTATCTAATAAAATACAATGAAAGCATAATAAAAGAAAACTAATTGAAAATAATGCTAATAATAAAATTAGGATTTAAATATTTCTCCCTATCCATTAAAGTAAAATAATACAACAATTTTCAATAAAATACATAACTTAAAATGATCCTTAATCAAATATTTCAAAAACAAATTATAACAATCATCAACTTAAAATACATAACTTAAAATAACATGAAGAGAAATAAAACCATATTTATAAAGGAGGACAATCAAGCCTTGCAGATGCATAGGCTTTTTTTTTGTAAAATCTTGCAGATGCAAATTGATCCTTATTATAACTCCTTTTCTTTTGTTTGGAAGAGGATGCTTGAGTTGTTTTGTCTTGCTTTTCAGGTGCCATGGAATCTACATAAAGAGTAAAAAGAAATATAAGATGGTAAAGAAATAAGTTTAACAACAGTAGGCACAAATAATAGAAACAAGTATATCTTTTTCCAAATAACTTGAACCTTGAAAATTTTGCAATAAGCAGCCCAATCATTGAGAGTTCAAATCAAAGCAACCAAAAGCAAAGGTACACCAATATAGTTTCTAAAGCATAAAGAACTTTGGGGATAACCTATGTTAAAATGAGTGAATCATAGCTAAATAGGAGTAAACACACTTATTTGAAGAAGAAGGATAAAATAAAACCAATTAAACAGTGTAGGAAATAAAAATATGAATTTTCTACAGTATGTGTTTATACTCGCTCTAGCAAGGAAGAACAAAGAACTGCAGAATCGAATTTCTAAGTCCACAACACCTAAACAATTGAAAACACATCCATAGAAAGATACAAATAACACACCCACAACCATTATTACAATCATAGTAACCTACATTTATCAAATCAAAGTCACGCAACTTTAACCCTAGGTTCTCAAAGCCATGCAATCTCAAGCAGAAAAAAGGAGAAAAGAATGAAGAATCAACATACCTGTCAAAGAAACAAGAATTCATGAAAGAAGAAATGGATAAGATCGAAAAACTCAGTGATAATGTGTTGGTTTAACCTCCAATTTTCACTCCAAGCTTCTTGCCTCCAAATCTCAGCTCCTTTATGCGTTTTTCTCTTTAAACGATCTCCCCCCAGGTTCTGATTCTTGAAACCCCAGCTGCCCTTTGAGTTTTTATCCTAAAAGTCAAAGTTGTGCATCTCAATAAACAAGTCTTGCTATAACAAGGAGAACCTCTTGCTATTGCAAGAGCTTATTAGTTCCAGACTTCAAGTTTTCTCGTTACAACCCACGCTATTGCTAGAAGTTCTCTAGATTTTGTATGAGCCACAAACTTGCTATAACGAATTAACATCCTCGCTATAACAAATGGGCATCTTAGCTATAGCGGGAGACATGGATAGCTTGCTCTTGATTTTTCCAACCTTCTCTTTTTCTTTATTCCCCTCTTAGAAAGTTTTTATTCCTCTCTTGGGATTAAAATCAAAATGAAATTAACACAAAGCTGTTAAAATGACTACAAAAGCTAAATTTTATTTATTTGCATTGATTGGAGAAAGATCTGTACTAAAATACAAAATTTGTAAGAAAAACAACCAAATGACTCCTTATTCCATCATAAAATATGTCATAAAATATCAAAATTAGAGAGTCATCAATGGTTTATGATTTTAGGTTAATAGGAAGAAATATCCGACTAGCATTATTGGATTCCTATATGGGCTTGAGTTTTAGGTCTGCTTCCTTCATGTTGATTTTTTTTTGGTTAATTAATATGTTAACCCAATTAATACAATACCTTGACAAAATGAATTTTTAGCCTTATAATTTTATAGAATTCTATAATAATCTAGATTATATATAATTGGGCCTATATCTTTAATAGTAGAAGCACTTAACTAGCGTTTAACATAATGTCACAAATTCTTTTTTTTTTTAAATGCATTACATATGTTCCTTAAGAATTAGTTAGATGTTGTCAAAATCATTTATAACTCATTTTCAGCAACATTCAAAAAAATATTTATGGGGTTTTTATTGTAAATCTAACAAAAATATATGAGATAAATTTGTAATTACATGGCTTAATTATTCAAAAAATGGCTTGATAATTATTTTTAATTTTTTAATTAATTAATTTAATTTTTAACTACTTTTTATTTTAATTTACTTTCTTAACTTTCAATTTATACTTTATTTATCTTTATTTTAAAATGATTTTTTAGTTAACTTTTAAATACTTAAGATAATCACTTAACATTTTTTTTATTGTTATATAATAATATTTGATGAATGTAATATAAAAATTATTAAATATGACATAAATTAAAATTAAGCAATTAAATTTTAAATAAATGAATTACCAAACTAAGTCAATTAGATAAATTAAGAACTTAAAATATATTTAAGTAATATATATATATATAGAAGTGTGAAAAATCAAAAATTCATTACAAGTTTATTTCATATTCTAACCCAAACCAATCCCTAAGCTTAAAATCATCCAAGTGGTCAAAAATGGAATTATTAGCTTACATGGTCCAATATTTAACATTTCATTAGTGCATTGATATTCAAATATTACAACCTTAAAAAATATTTACAAAATTTAAAAAAAGAAAAATTTTATTTTGTCAATTTCTTGAGATAATATAACAAGAAATTTTTGTATAAATTCTCTAATTTGATTTGAACATGAATAATTTATCTTTGGTTCAAAATAAACATGAATTGTTTGTCTTCAAGAGATCATATATATATATATATATATAACAAAGTGAAAACTTTACCAAGTTGAAAAATAATTATTACAATCAAAGTCTAATGATTTTAATATTTGTTAAAAGTATGTTTGAGATTATTGTGAAATTTTGTTTAACTTAAAATTATTTTTTAATGAAATTTCATAAAGCACAATTAAAAAAGCTCATTTATTAACCAAATCATTTGATAAGTTTTTTTTTATGTGTTTTGCAGATTTTCCAAAAAAAAGAAATTGTACTTAAAAGGGCATGTACTCAAAGCAGTAAGTAAAAG